>JAMRYC010000019.1:0-359810 GCA_024447225.1 Panagrellus sp. LJ2284 | reverse complement strand
AATTGCCCCACAATCTTCATTTGAATGTGGTTGGTAAATCTTACTACCACCCAACTTTTGGAATTCCAAAGTCATCATAGGGGGCATACGGTACTTAACAAATTTGAGTAAATGTGTCTTTTTCCGTTTAAAACGGGCTTATTAACATGGTTAGAATTGCCCCACAATCATCATTTGAATGTGGTTGGTAGTTCTTACTACCACCCAACTTTTGGAATTCCAAAGTCGGTACCAGGGGCATACGGTACTTAACAAATTTGAGTAAATGTGTCATTTTTCGTGTAAAACGGGCTTATTAACATGGTTAGAATTGCCCCACAATCTTCATTTGAATGTGGTTGGTAAATCTTACTACCACCCAACTTTTGGAATTCCAAAGTCATCATAGGGGGCATACGGTACTTAACAAATTTGAGTAAATGTGTCTTTTTCCGTGTAAAACGGGCTTATTAACATGGTTAGAATTGCCCCACAATCTTCATTTGAATGTGGTTGGTAGATCTTACTACCACCCAACTTTTGGAATTCCAAAGTCATCATAGGGCGCATACGGTACTTAACAAATTTGAGTAAATGTGTCATTTTTCGTGTAAAACGGGCTTATTAACATGGTTAGAATTGCCCCACAATCATCATTTGAATGTGGTTAGTAGTTCTTACTACCACCCAACTTTTGGAATTCCAAAGTCATCATAGGGGGCATACGGTACTTAACAAATTTGAGTAAATGTGTCATTTTTCGTGTAAAACGGGCTTATTAACATGGTTAGAATTGCCCCACAATCTTCATTTGAATGTGGTTGGTAAATCTTACTACCACCCAACTTTTGGAATTCCAAAGTCATCATAGGGGGCATACGGTACTTAACAAATTTGAGTAAATGTGTCTTTTTCCGTGTAAAACGGGCTTATTAACATGTTTAGAATTGCCCCACAATCTTCATTTGAATGTGGTTTGTAGATCTTACTAAGACCCAACTTTTGGAATTCCAAAGTCGGTACCAGGGGCATACGGTACTTAACAAATTTGAGTAAATGTGTCATTTTTCGTGTAAAACGGGCTTATTAACATGGTTAGAATTGCCCCACAATCTTCATTTGAATGTGGTTGGTAAATCTTACTACCACCCAACTTTTGGAATTCCAAAGTCATCATAGGGGGCATACGGTACTTAACAAATTTGAGTAAATGTGTCTTTTTCCGTGTAAAACGGGCTTATTAACATGGTTAGAATTGCCCCACAATCTTCATTTGAATGTGGTTGGTAGATCTTACTACCACCCAACTTTTGGAATTCCAAAGTCATCATAGGGCGCATACGGTACTTAACAAATTTAGAGTAAATGTGTCATTTTTCGTGTAAAACGGGCTTATTAACATGGTTAGAATTGCCCCACAATCATCATTTGAATGTGGTTAGTAGTTCTTACTACCACCCAACTTTTGGAATTCCAAAGTCATCATAGGGGGCATACGGTACTTAACAAATTTGAGTAAATGTGTCATTTTTCGTGTAAAACGGGCTTATTAACATGGTTAGAATTGCCCCACAATCTTCATTTGAATGTGGTTGGTAAATCTTACTACCACCCAACTTTTGGAATTCCAAAGTCATCATAGGGGGCATACGGTACTTAACAAATTTGAGTAAATGTGTCTTTTTCCGTGTAAAACGGGCTTATTAACATGGTTAGAATTGCCCCACAATCTTCATTTGAATGTGGTTGGTAGATCTTACTACCACTCAACTTTTGGAATTCCAAAGTCGGTACCAGGGGCATACGGTACTTAACAAAGTTGCATAAATGTGTCATTTTCCGTTTAAAACGGGCTTATTAACATGTTTAGAATTGCCCCACAGTCATCATTTGAATGTGGTTGGTAGATCTTACTACCACTCAACTTTTGGAATTCCAAAGTCGGTACCAGGGGCATACGGTACTTAACAAAGTTGCATAAATGTGTCATTTTCCGTTTAAAACGGGCTTATTAACATGTTTAGAATTGCCCCACAATCTTCATTTGAATGTGGTTTGTAGATCTTACTACCACCCAACTTTTGGAATTCCAAAGTCATCATAGGGGGCATACGGTACTTAACAAATTTGAGTAAATGTGTCATTTTCCGTTTAAAACGGGCTTATTAACATGGTTAGAATTGCCCCACAATCTTTATTTAAATATGGTTGGTAGATCTTACTACCACCCAACTTTTGGAATTCCAAAGTCGGTACCAGGGGCATACGGTACTTAACAAATTTGAGTAAATGTGTCATTTTTCGTGTAAAACGGGCTTATTAACATGTTTAGAATTGCCCCACAATCTTCATTTGAATGTGGTTTGTAGATCTTACTACCACCCAACTTTTGGAATTCCAAAGTCATCATATGGGGCATACAGTACTTAACAAAGTTGCATAAATGTGTCATTTTCCGTTTAAAACGGGCTTATTAACATGTTTAGAATTGCCCCACAATCTTCATTTGAATGTGGTTTGTAGATCTTACTAAGACCCAACTTTTGGAATTCCAAAGTCGGTACCAGGGGCATACGGTACTTAACAAATTTGAGTAAATGTGTCATTTTTCGTGTAAAACGGGCTTATTAACATGGTTAGAAATGCCCCACAATTTTCATTTGAATGTGGTTGGTAGATCTTACTACCACCCAACTTTTGGAATTCCAAAGTCATCATAGGGGGCATACGGTACTTAACAAATTTGAGTAAATGTGTCATTTTCCGTGTAAAACGGGCTTATTAACATGGTTAGAAATGCCCCACAATTTTCATTTGAATGTGGTTGGTAGATCTTACTACCACCCAACTTTTGGAATTCCAAAGTCGGTACCAGGGGCATACGGTACTTAACAAAGTTGCATAAATGTGTCATTTTCCGTTTAAAACGGGCTTATTAACATGTTTAGAATTGCCCCACAATCTTCATTTGAATGTGGTTTGTAGATCTTACTACCACCCAACTTTTGGAATTCCAAAGTCATCATAGGGGGCATACGGTACTTAACAAATTTGAGTAAATGTGTCATTTTCCGTTTAAAACGGGCTTATTAACATGGTTAGAATTGCCCCACAATCTTTATTTAAATATGGTTGGTAGATCTTACTACCACCCAACTTTTGGAATTCCAAAGTCGGTACCAGGGGCATACGGTACTTAACAAATTTGAGTAAATGTGTCATTTTCCGTGTAAACCGGGCTTATTAACATGTTTAGAAATGCCCGACAATCATCATTTGAATGTGGTTGGTAGATCTTACTACCACTCAACTTTTGGAATTCCAAAGTCGGTACCAGGGGCATACGGTACTTAACAAAGTTGCATAAATGTGTCATTTTCCGTTTAAAACGGGCTTATTAACATGTTTAGAAATGCCCGACAATCATCATTTGAATGTGGTTGGTAGATCTTACTACCACTCAACTTTTGGAATTCCAAAGTCGGTACCAGGGGCATACGGTACTTAACAAAGTTGCATAAATGTGTCATTTTTCGTGTAAAACGGGCTTATTAACATGGTTAGAAATGCCCCACAATCTTCATTTGAATGTGGTTTGTAGATCTTACTACCACCCAACTTTTGGAATTCCAAAGTCATCATAGGGGGCATACGGTACTTAACAAATTTGAGTAAATGTGTCATTTTCCGTTTAAAACGGGCTTATTAACATGGTTAGAATTGCCCCACAATCTTTATTTAAATATGGTTGGTAGATCTTACTACCACCCAACTTTTGGAATTCCAAAGTCGGTACCAGGGGCATACGGTACTTAACAAATTTGAGTAAATGTGTCATTTTTCGTGTAAAACGGGCTTATTAACATGTTTAGAATTGCCCCACAATCTTCATTTGAATGTGGTTTGTAGATCTTACTACCACCCAACTTTTGGAATTCCAAAGTCATCATATGGGGCATACAGTACTTAACAAAGTTGCATAAATGTGTCATTTTCCGTTTAAAACGGGCTTATTAACATGTTTAGAATTGCCCCACAATCTTCATTTGAATGTGGTTTGTAGATCTTACTAAGACCCAACTTTTGGAATTCCAAAGTCGGTACCAGGGGCATACGGTACTTAACAAATTTGAGTAAATGTGTCATTTTTCGTGTAAAACGGGCTTATTAACATGGTTAGAAATGCCCCACAATTTTCATTTGAATGTGGTTGGTAGATCTTACTACCACCCAACTTTTGGAATTCCAAAGTCATCATAGGGGGCATACGGTACTTAACAAATTTGAGTAAATGTGTCATTTTCCGTGTAAAACGGGCTTATTAACATGGTTAGAAATGCCCCACAATTTTCATTTGAATGTGGTTGGTAGATCTTACTACCACCCAACTTTTGGAATTCCAAAGTCGGTACCAGGGGCATACGGTACTTAACAAATTTGAGTAAATGTGTCATTTTTCGTGTAAAACGGGCTTATTAACATGTTTAGAATTGCCCCACAATTTTCATTTGAATGTGGTTGGTAGATCTTACTACCACCCAACTTTTGGAATTCCAAAGTCGGTACCAGGGGCATACGGTACTTAACAAATTTGAGTAAATGTGTCATTTTTCGTGTAAAACGGGCTTATTAACATGTTTAGAATTGCCCCACAATCTTCATTTGAATGTGGTTGGTAGATCTTACTACCACCCAACTTTTGGAATTCCAAATAGGGGGCATACGGTACTTAACAAATTTGAGTAAATGTGTCTTTTTCCGTGTAAAACGGGCTTATTAACATGGTTAGAAATGCCCCACAATCATCATTTGAATGTGGTTGGTAGTTCTTACTACCAAACAACTTTTGGACTTACAAAGTCATCATAGGGGGCATACGGTACTTAACAAATTTGAGTAAATGTGTCTTTTTCCGTGTAAAACGGGCTTATTAACATGGTTAGAATTGCCCCACAATCTTCATTTGAATGTGGTTGGTAGATCTTACTACCACCCAACTTTTGGAATTCCAAAGTCATCATAGGGCGCATACGGTACTTAACAAATTTGAGTAAATGTGTCATTTTTCGTGTAAAACGGGCTTATTAACATGGTTAGAATTGCCCCACAATCATCATTTGAATGTGGTTAGTAGTTCTTACTACCACCCAACTTTTGGAATTCCAAAGTCATCATAGGGGGCATACGGTACTTAACAAATTTGAGTAAATGTGTCATTTTTCGTGTAAAACGGGCTTATTAACATGGTTAGAATTGCCCCACAATCTTCATTTGAATGTGGTTGGTAAATCTTACTACCACCCAACTTTTGGAATTCCAAAGTCATCATAGGGGGCATACGGTACTTAACAAATTTGAGTAAATGTGTCTTTTTCCGTGTAAAACGGGCTTATTAACATGGTTAGAATTGCCCCACAATCTTCATTTGAATGTGGTTGGTAGATCTTACTACCACTCAACTTTTGGAATTCCAAAGTCGGTACCAGGGGCATACGGTACTTAACAAAGTTGCATAAATGTGTCATTTTCCGTTTAAAACGGGCTTATTAACATGTTTAGAATTGCCCCACAATCTTCATTTGAATGTGGTTTGTAGATCTTACTACCACCCAACTTTTGGAATTCCAAAGTCATCATAGGGGGCATACGGTACTTAACAAATTTGAGTAAATGTGTCTTTTTCCGTGTAAAACGGGCTTATTAACATGGTTAGAATTGCCCCACAATCTTCATTTGAATGTGGTTGGTAGATCTTACTACCACCCAACTTTTGGAATTCCAAAGTCATCATATGGGGCATACAGTACTTAACAAAGTTGCATAAATGTGTCATTTTCCGTTTAAAACGGGCTTATTAACATGTTTAGAATTGCCCCACAATCTTCATTTGAATGTGGTTTGTAGATCTTACTAAGACCCAACTTTTGGAATTCCAAAGTCGGTACCAGGGGCATACGGTACTTAACAAATTTGAGTAAATGTGTCATTTTTCGTGTAAAACGGGCTTATTAACATGGTTAGAAATGCCCCACAATTTTCATTTGAATGTGGTTGGTAGATCTTACTACCACCCAACTTTTGGAATTCCAAAGTCGGTACCAGGGGCATACGGTACTTAACAAATTTGAGTAAATGTGTCATTTTTCGTGTAAAACGGGCTTATTAACATGTTTAGAATTGCCCCACAATTTTCATTTGAATGTGGTTGGTAGATCTTACTACCACCCAACTTTTGGAATTCCAAAGTCGGTACCAGGGGCATACGGTACTTAACAAATTTGAGTAAATGTGTCATTTTTCGTGTAAAACGGGCTTATTAACATGTTTAGAATTGCCCCACAATCTTCATTTGAATGTGGTTGGTAGATCTTACTACCACCCAACTTTTGGAATTCCAAAGTCGGTATCAGGGGCATACGGTACTTAACAAATTTGAGTAAATGTGTCATTTTTCGTGTAAAACGGGCTTATTAACATGTTTAGAATTGCCCCACAATCTTCATTTGAATGTGGTTGGTAGATCTTACTACCACCCAACTTTTGGAATTCCAAAGTCGGTACCAGGGGCATACGGTACTTAACAAATTTGAGTAAATGTGTCATTTTTCGTGTAAAACGGGCTTATTAACATGTTTAGAATTGCCCCACAATCTTCATTTGAATGTGGTTTGTAGATCTTACTACCACCCAACTTTTGGAATTCCAAAGTCATCATATGGGGCATACAGTACTTAACAAAGTTGCATAAATGTGTCATTTTCCGTTTAAAACGGGCTTATTAACATGTTTAGAATTGCCCCACAATCTTCATTTGAATGTGGTTTGTAGATCTTACTAAGACCCAACTTTTGGAATTCCAAAGTCGGTACCAGGGGCATACGGTACTTAACAAATTTGAGTAAATGTGTCATTTTTCGTGTAAAACGGGCTTATTAACATGGTTAGAAATGCCCCACAATTTTCATTTGAATGTGGTTGGTAGATCTTACTACCACCCAACTTTTGGAATTCCAAAGTCGGTACCAGGGGCATACGGTACTTAACAAATTTGAGTAAATGTGTCATTTTTCGTGTAAAACGGGCTTATTAACATGTTTAGAATTGCCCCACAATTTTCATTTGAATGTGGTTGGTAGATCTTACTACCACCCAACTTTTGGAATTCCAAAGTCGGTACCAGGGGCATACGGTACTTAACAAATTTGAGTAAATGTGTCATTTTTCGTGTAAAACGGGCTTATTAACATGTTTAGAATTGCCCCACAATCTTCATTTGAATGTGGTTGGTAGATCTTACTACCACCCAACTTTTGGAATTCCAAAGTCGGTATCAGGGGCATACGGTACTTAACAAATTTGAGTAAATGTGTCATTTTTCGTGTAAAACGGGCTTATTAACATGTTTAGAATTGCCCCACAATTTTCATTTGAATGTGGTTGGTAGATCTTACTACCACCCAACTTTTGGAATTCCAAAGTCGGTACCAGGGGCATACGGTACTAACAAATTTGAGTAAATGTGTCATTTTTCGTGTAAAACGGGCTTATTAACATGGTTAGAATTGCCCCACAATCATCATTTGAATGTGGTTAGTAGTTCTTACTACCACCCAACTTTTGGAATTCCAAAGTCATCATAATGGGCATACGGTACTTAACAAATTTGAGTAAATGTGTCTTTTTCCGTGTAAAACGGGCTTATTAACATGGTTAGAATTGCCCCACAATCATCATTTGAATGTGGTTGGTAGTTCTTACTACCAAACAACTTTTGGAATTACAAAGTCATCATAATGGGCATACGGTACTTAACAAATTTGAGTAAATGTGTCTTTTTCCGTGTAAAACGGGCTTATTAACATGGTTAGAATTGCCCCACAATCATCATTTGAATGTGGTTGGTAGTTCTTACTACCAAACAACTTTTGGAATTACAAAGTCATCATAGGGGGCATACGGTACTTAACACATTTGAGTAAATGTGTCTTTTTCCGTGTAAAACGGGCTTATTAACATGGTTAGAATTGCCCCACAATCATCATTTGAATGTGGTTGGTAGTTCTTACTACCAAACAACTTTTGGAATTACAAAGTCATCATAGGGGGCATACGGTACTTAACAAATTTGAGTAAATGTGTCATTTTTCGTGTAAAACGGGCTTATTAACATGGTTAGAATTGCCCCACAATCATCATTTGAATGTGGTTGGTAGTTCTTACTACCACCCAACTTTTGGAATTCCAAAGTCATCATAGGGGGCATACGGTACTTAACAAATTTGAGTAAATGTGTCATTTTTCGTGTAAAACGGGCTTATTAACATGGTTAGAATTGCCCCACAATCATCATTTGAATGTGGTTGGTAGTTCTTACTACCACCCAACTTTTGGAATTACAAAGTCATCATAGGGGGCATACGGTACTTAACAAATTTGAGTAAATGTGTCATTTTTCGTGTAAAACGGGCTTATTAACATGGTTAGAATTGCCCCACAATCATCATTTGAATGTGGTTGGTAGTTCTTACTACCACCCAACTTTTGGAATTACAAAGTCATCATAGGGGGCATACGGTACTTAACAAATTTGAGTAAATGTGTCATTTTTCGTGTAAAACGGGCTTATTAACATGTTTAGAAATGCCCCACAATCATCATTTGAATGTGGTTGGTAGATCTTACTACCACCCAACTTTTGGAATTCCAAAGTCATCATAGGGGGCATACGGTACTTAACAAATTTGAGTAAATGTGTCTTTTTCCGTGTAAAACGGGCTTATTAACATGGTTAGAATTGCCCCACAATCATCATTTGAATGTGGTTGGTAGTTCTTACTACCACCCAACTTTTGGAATTCCAAAGTCATCATAGGGGGCATACGGTACTTAACAAATTTGAGTAAATGTGTCTTTTTCCGTGTAAAACGGGCTTATTAACATGGTTAGAATTGCCCCACAATCTTCATTTGAATGTGGTTGGTAGATCTTACTACCACCCAACTTTTGGAATTCCAATGTCATCATAGGGGGCATACGGTACTTAACAAATTTGAGTAAATGTGTCATTTTTCGTGTAAAACGGGCTTATTAACATGGTTAGAATTGCCCCACAATCATCATTTGAATGTGGTTGGTAGTTCTTACTACCACCCAACTTTTGGAATTACAAAGTCATCATAGGGGGCATACGGTACTTAACAAATTTGAGTAAATGTGTCATTTTTCGTGTAAAACGGGCTTATTAACATGGTTAGAATTGCCCCACAATCTTCATTTGAATGTGGTTGGTAGATCTTACTACCACCCAACTTTTGAAATTCCAAAGTCATCATAGGGGGCATACGGTACTTAACAAATTTGAGTAAATGTGTCTTTTTCCGTGTAAAACGGGCTTATTAACATGGTTAGAATTGCCCCACAATCTTCATTTGAATGTGGTTGGTAGATCTTACTACCACTCAACTTTTGGAATTCCAAAGTCGGTACCAGGGGCATACGGTACTTAACAAAGTTGCATAAATGTGTCATTTTCCGTTTAAAACGGGCTTATTAACATGTTTAGAATTGCCCCACAGTCATCATTTGAATGTGGTTGGTAGATCTTACTACCACCCAACTTTTGGAATCCCAAAGTCATCATAGGGGGCATACGGTACTTAACAAATTTGAGTAAATGTGTCATTTTCCGTGTAAAACGGGCTTATTAACATGGTTAGAATTGCCCCACAATCATCATTTGAATGTGGTTGGTAGTTCTTACTACCACCCAATTTTTGGAATTCCAAAGTCATCATAGGGGGCATACGGTACTTAACAAATTTGAGTAAATGTGTCTTTTTCCGTGTAAAACGGGCTTATTAACATGGTTAGAATTGCCCCACAATCTTCATTTGAATGTGGTTGGTAGATCTTACTAAGACCCAACTTTTGGAATTCCAAAGTCGGTACCAGGGGCATACGGTACTTAACAAATTTGAGTAAATGTGTCATTTTTCGTGTAAAACGGGCTTATTAACATGTTTAGAAATGCCCCACAGTCATCATTTGAATGTGGTTGGTAGATCTTACTACCACCCAACTTTTCGAATTCCAAAGTCATCATAGGGGGCATACAGTACTTAACAAATTTGAGTAAATGTGTCATTTTCCGTGTAAAACGGGCTTATTAACATGTTTAGAAATGCCCGACAATCATTATTTGAATGTGGTTGGTAGATCTTACTAAGACCCAACTTTTGGATTTCCAAAGTCGGTACCAGGGGCATACGGTACTTAACAAATTTGAGTAAATGTGTCATTTTCCGTGTAAAACGGGCTTATTAACATGGTTAGAATTGCCCCACAATCATCATTTGAATGTGGTTGGTAGTTCTTACTACCACCCAACTTTTGGAATTCCAAAGTCGGTACCAGGGGCATACGGTACTTAACAAATTTGAGTAAATGTGTCATTTTCCGTGTAAAACGGGCTTATTAACATGGTTAGAAATGCCCCACAATTTTCATTTGAATGTGGTTGGTAGATCTTACTAAGACCCAACTTTTGGAATTCCAAAGTCGGTACCAGGGGCATACGGTACTTAACAAATTTGAGTAAATGTGTCATTTTCCGTGTAAAACGGGCTTATTAACATGTTTAGAAATGCCCCACAGTCATCATTTGAATGTGGTTGGTAGATCTTACTACCACCCAACTTTTCGAATTCCAAAGTCATCATAGGGGGCATACAGTACTTAACAAATTTGAGTAAATGTGTCATTTTCCGTGTAAAACGGGCTTATTAACATGTTTAGAAATGCCCGACAATCATTATTTGAATGTGGTTGGTAGTTCTTACTACCACCCAACTTTTGGAATTCCAAAGTCGGTACCAGGGGCATACGGTACTTAACAAATTTGAGTAAATGTGTCATTTTTCGTGTAAAACGGGCTTATTAACATGTTTAGAATTGCCCCACAATCTTCATTTGAATGTGGTTGGTAGTTCTTACTAAGACCCAACTTTTGGAATTCCAAAGTCGGTACCAGGGGCATACGGTACTTAACAAATTTGAGTAAATGTGTCATTTTCCGTGTAAAACGGGCTTATTAACATGGTTAGAAATGCCCCACAATTTTCATTTGAATGTGGTTGGTAGATCTTACTAAGACCCAACTTTTGGAATTCCAAAGTCGGTACCAGGGGCATACGGTACTTAACAAATTTGAGTAAATGTGTCATTTTTCGTGTAAAACGGGCTTATTAACATGTTTAGAATTGCCCCACAATCTTCATTTGAATGTGGTTTGTAGATCTTACTAAGACCCAACTTTTGGAATTCCAAAGTCGGTACCAGGGGCATACGGTACTTAACAAATTTGAGTAAATGTGTCATTTTCCGTGTAAAACGGGCTTATTAACATGTTTAGAAATGCTCCACAGTCATTATTTGAATGTGGTTAGTAGATCTTACTACCACTCAGTTTTTGGAATTCCAAAGTCATCATAGGGGGCATACAGTACTTAACAAATTTGAGTAAATGTGTCATTTTCCGTGTAAAACGGGCTTATTAACATGTTTAGAAATGCCCGACAATCATTATTTGAATGTGGTTGGTAGTTCTTACTACCACCCAACTTTTGGAATTCCAAAGTCGGTACCAGGGGCATACGGTACTTAACAAATTTGAGTAAATGTGTCATTTTTCGTGTAAAACGGGCTTATTAACATGTTTAGAATTGCCCCACAATCTTCATTTGAATGTGGTTGGTAGTTCTTACTAAGACCCAACTTTTGGAATTCCAAAGTCGGTACCAGGGGCATACGGTACTTAACAAATTTGAGTAAATGTGTCATTTTCCGTGTAAAACGGGCTTATTAACATGGTTAGAAATGCCCCACAATTTTCATTTGAATGTGGTTGGTAGATCTTACTAAGACCCAACTTTTGGAATTCCAAAGTCGGTACCAGGGGCATACGGTACTTAACAAATTTGAGTAAATGTGTCATTTTTCGTGTAAAACGGGCTTATTAACATGTTTAGAATTGCCCCACAATCTTCATTTGAATGTGGTTTGTAGATCTTACTAAGACCCAACTTTTGGAATTCCAAAGTCGGTACCAGGGGCATACGGTACTTAACAAATTTGAGTAAATGTGTCATTTTCCGTGTAAAACGGGCTTATTAACATGTTTAGAAATGCTCCACAGTCATTATTTGAATGTGGTTAGTAGATCTTACTACCACTCAGTTTTTGGAATTCCAAAGTCATCATAGGGGGCATACAGTACTTAACAAATTTGAGTAAATGTGTCATTTTCCGTGTAAAACGGGCTTATTAACATGTTTAGAAATGCCCGACAATCATTATTTGAATGTGGTTGGTAGTTCTTACTACCACCCAACTTTTGGAATTCCAAAGTCGGTACCAGGGGCATACGGTACTTAACAAATTTGAGTAAATGTGTCATTTTTCGTGTAAAACGGGCTTATTAACATGTTTAGAATTGCCCCACAATCTTCATTTGAATGTGGTTGGTAGTTCTTACTAAGACCCAACTTTTGGAATTCCAAAGTCGGTACCAGGGGCATACGGTACTTAACAAATTTGAGTAAATGTGTCATTTTCCGTGTAAAACGGGCTTATTAACATGGTTAGAAATGCCCCACAATTTTCATTTGAATGTGGTTGGTAGATCTTACTAAGACCCAACTTTTGGAATTCCAAAGTCGGTACCAGGGGCATACGGTACTTAACAAATTTGAGTAAATGTGTCATTTTTCGTGTAAAACGGGCTTATTAACATGTTTAGAATTGCCCCACAATCTTCATTTGAATGTGGTTTGTAGATCTTACTAAGACCCAACTTTTGGAATTCCAAAGTCGGTACCAGGGGCATACGGTACTTAACAAATTTGAGTAAATGTGTCATTTTCCGTGTAAAACGGGCTTATTAACATGTTTAGAAATGCTCCACAGTCATTATTTGAATGTGGTTAGTAGATCTTACTACCACTCAGTTTTTGGAATTCCAAAGTCATCATAGGGGGCATACAGTACTTAACAAATTTGAGTAAATGTGTCATTTTCCGTGTAAAACGGGCTTATTAACATGTTTAGAATTGCCCCACAATCATCATTTGAATGTGGTTGGTAGTTCTTACTACCACCCAACTTTTGGAATTCCAAAGTCGGTATCAGGGGCATACGGTACTTAACAAATTTGAGTAAATGTGTCATTTTTCGTGTAAAACGGGCTTATTAACATGTTTAGAATTGCCCCACAATCATCATTTGAATGTGGTTGGTAGTTCTTACTACCACCCAACTTTTGGAATTCCAAAGTCGGTGCCAGGGGCATACGGTACTTAACAAATTTGAGTAAATGTGTCATTTTCCGTGTAAAACGGGCTTATTAACATGTTTAGAAATGCCCGACAATCTTCATTTGAATGTCGTTTGTAGATCTTACTAAAACCCAACTTTTCGAATTCCAAAGTCGATACCAGGGGCATACAGTACTTAACAAATTTGAGTAAATGTGTCATTTTCCGTGTAAAACGGGCTTATTAACATGTTTAGAAATGCCCGACAATCATTATTTGAATGTGGTTGGTAGATCTTACTAAGACCCAACTTTTGGATTTCCAAAGTCGGTACCAGGGGCATACGGTACTTAACAAATTTGAGTAAATGTGTCATTTTCCGTGTAAAACGGGCTTATTAACATGGTTAGAATTGCCCCACAATCATCATTTGAATGTGGTTGGTAGTTCTTACTACCACCCAACTTTTGGAATTCCAAAGTCGGTACCAGGGGCATACGGTACTTAACAAATTTGAGTAAATGTGTCATTTTCCGTGTAAAACGGGCTTATTAACATGGTTAGAATTGCCCCACAATCATCATTTGAATGTCGTTTGTAGATCTTACTAAAACCCAACTTTTCGAATTCCAAAGTCGATACCAGGGGCATACGGTACTTAACAAATTTGAGTAAATGTGTCATTTTCCGTGTAAAACGGGCTTATTAACATGTTTAGAAATGCCCCACAGTCATCATTTGAATGTGGTTGGTAGATCTTACTACCACTCAGTTTTTGGAATTCCAAAGTCATCATAGGGGGCATACGGTACTTAACAAATTTGAGTAAATGTGTCATTTTCCGTGTAAAACGGGCTTATTAACATGGTTAGAATTGCCCCACAATCATCATTTGAATGTGGTTAATAGTTCTTACTACCACCCAACTTTTGGAATTCCAAAGTCGGTACCAGGGGCATACGGTACTTAACAAATTTGAGTAAATGTGTCATTTTTCGTGTAAAACGGGCTTATTAACATGGTTAGAATTGCCCCACAATCATCATTTGAATGTGGTTGGTAGTTCTTACTACCACCCAACTTTTGGAATTCCAAAGTCGGTACCAGGGGCATACGGTACTTAACAAATTTGAGTAAATGTGTCATTTTCCGTGTAAAACGGGCTTATTAACATGGTTAGAATTGCCCCACAATCATCATTTGAATGTCGTTTGTAGATCTTACTAAAACCCAACTTTTCGAATTCCAAAGTCGATACCAGGGGCATACGGTACTTAACAAATTTGAGTAAATGTGTCATTTTCCGTGTAAAACGGGCTTATTAACATGTTTAGAAATGCCCCACAGTCATCATTTGAATGTGGTTGGTAGATCTTACTACCACTCAGTTTTTGGAATTCCAAAGTCATCATAGGGGGCATACGGTACTTAACAAATTTGAGTAAATGTGTCATTTTCCGTGTAAAACGGGCTTATTAACATGGTTAGAATTGCCCCACAATCATCATTTGAATGTGGTTAATAGTTCTTACTACCACCCAACTTTTGGAATTCCAAAGTCGGTACCAGGGGCATACGGTACTTAACAAATTTGAGTAAATGTGTCATTTTTCGTGTAAAACGGGCTTATTAACATGTTTAGAATTGCCCCACAATCTTCATTTGAATGTGGTTTGTAGATCTTACTACCACCCAACTTTTGGAATTCCAAAGTCGGTACCAGGGGCATACGGTACTTAACAAATTTGAGTAAATGTGTCATTTTCCGTGTAAAACGGGCTTATTAACATGGTTAGAATTGCCCCACAATCATCATTTGAATATGGTTGGTAGTTCTTACTAAGACCCAACTTTTGGAATTTCAAAGTCGGTACCAGGGGCATACGGTACTTAACAAATTTGAGTAAATGTGTCAGTTTTCGTGTAAAACGGGCTTATTAACATGTTTAGAATTGCCCCACAATCTTCATTTGAATGTGGTTGGTAGATCTTACTACCACCCAACTTTTGGAATTCCAAAGTCGGTACCAGGGGCATACGGTACTTAACAAATTTGAGTAAATGTGTCATTTTCCGTGTAAAACGGGCTTATTAACATGGTTAGAAATGCCCCACAATTTTCATTTGAATGTGGTTGGTAGATCTTACTACCACCCAACTTTTGGAATTCCAAAGTCGGTACCAGGGGCATACGGTACTTAACAAATTTGAGTAAATGTGTCATTTTTCGTGTAAAACGGGCTTATTAACATGTTTAGAATTGCCCCACAATTTTCATTTGAATGTGGTTGGTAGATCTTACTACCACCCAACTTTTGGAATTCCAAAGTCGGTACCAGGGGCATACGGTACTTAACAAATTTGAGTAAATGTGTCATTTTTCGTGTAAAACGGGCTTATTAACATGATTAGAATTGCCCCACAATCATTATTTGAATGTGGTTGGTAGATCTTACTAAGACCCAACTTTTGGAATTCCAAAGTCGGTACCAGGGGCATACGGTACTTAACAAATTTGAGTAAATGTGTCATTTTCCGTGTAAAACGGGCTTATTAACATGTTTAGAAATGCCCGACAATCATTATTTGAATGTGGTTGGTAGATCTTGCTAAGACCCAACTTTTGGAATTCCAAAGTCGGTACCAGGGGCATACGGTACTTAACAAATTTGAGTAAATGTGTCATTTTCCGTGTAAAACGGGCTTATTAACATGGTTAGAATTGCCCGACAATCATTATTTGAATGTGGTTGGTAGATCTTACTAAGACCCAACTTTTGGAAGTCCAAAGTCGGTACCAGGGGCATACGGTACTTAACAAATTTGAGTAAATGTGTCATTTTTCGTGTGAAACGGGCTTATTAACATGTTTAGAATTGCCCCACAATCTTCATTTGAATGTGGTTTGTAGATCTTACTAAGACCCAACTTTTGGAATTCCAAAGTCGGTACCAGGGGCATACGGTACTTAACAAATTTGAGTAAATGTGTCATTTTCCGTGTAAAACGGGCTTATTAACATGGTTAGAAATGCCCGACAATCATCATTTGAATGTGGTTGTCAGATCTTACTAAGACCCAACTTTTGGAATTCCAAAGTCATCATAGGGGGCATACGGTACTTAACAAAGTTGCATAAATGTGTCATTTTCCGTTTAAAACGGGCTTATTAACATGTTTAGAATTGCCCCACAATCATCATTTGAATGTGGTTTGTAGATCTTACTAAAACCCAACTTTTGGAATTCCAAAGTCGGTACCAGGGGCATACGGTACTTAACAAATTTGAGTAAATGTGTCATTTTTCGTGTAAAACGGGCTTATTAACATGTTTAGAATTGCCCCACAATCTTCATTTGAATGTGGTTGGTAGTTCTTACTACCACCCAACTTTTGGAAGTTCAAAGTCGGTACCAGGGGCATACGGTACTTAACAAATTTGAGTAAATGTGTCATTTTCCGTGTAAAACGGGCTTATTAACATGTTTAGAATTGCCCCACAGTCATCATTTAAATGTGGTTGGTAGATCTTACTACCACTCAACTTTTGGAATTCCAAAGTCGGTACCAGGGGCATACGGTACTTAACAAAGTTGAGTAAATGTGTCATTTTCCGTGTATAACGGGCTTATTAACATGTTTAGAATAGCCCCACAATCACCATTTGAATGTGGTTTGTAGATCTTACTAAGACCCAACTTTTGGAATTCCAAAGTCGGTACCAGGGGGGTACGGCACTTAACAAAATTGCATAAGTGTGTCATTTTCCGTGTAAAACGGGCTTATTAACACGTTTAGAAACATGTATGAATGTTCATTTGAATGTGGTTAGTAGATCTTACTACCGCCTAACTTTTGGAATTCCAAAGTCGGTACTGGGGGCATACGGTACTTAACAAAATTGCAAAAGTGTGTCCTTTTGCATGTAAAACGGGCTTATCAACATGTTTAGAATTGCCCCACATTCTACATTTGAATGTAGTTGGTAGATCTTACTAAGACCCAACTTTTGGAATTCCAAAGTCGGTACCAGGGGGGTACGGTACTTAACAAAATTGCATAAGTGTGTCATTTTCCGTGTAAAACGGGCTTATTAACATGTTTTGAAACATGTATGAATGTTCATTTGAATGTGGTTAATAGATCTTACTACCGCCTAACTTTTGGAATTCCAAAGTCGGTACTGGGGGCATACGGTACTTAACAAAATTGCATAAATGTGTCATTTTCCGTGTAAAACGGGCTTATTTACATGTTTAGAAACATGTATGAATGTTCATTTGAATGTGGTTAGTAGATCTTACTACCACCTAACTTTTGGAATTCCAAAGTCGGTACCGGGGGCATACGGTACCTTACAAAGTTGCATAAATGTGTCATTTTCCGTGTAAAACGGGCTTATTAACATGTTTTGAAACATGTATGAATGTTCATTTGAATGTGGTTAGTAGATCTTACTACCACCCAACTTTTGGAATTCCAAAGTCGGTACCGGGGGCATACGGTACTTAACAAATTTGAGTAAATGTGTCATTTTGCATGTAAAACGGGCTTATTAACATGTTTAGAATTGCCCCACAGTCATCATTTGAATGTGGTTGGTAGATCTTACTACCACCTAACTTTTGGAATTCCAAAGTCGGTACCGGGGGCATACGGTACCTTACAAAGTTGCATAAATGTGTCATTTTCCGTGTAAAACGGGCTTATTAACATGTTTAGAAACATGTATGAATGTTCATTTGAATGTGGTTAGTAGATCTTACTACCACCTAACTTTTGGAATTCCAAAGTCGGTACCGGGGGCATACGGTACTTAACAAATTTGAGTAAATGTGTCCTTTTCCGTGTAAAACGGGCTTATTAACATGTTTAGAAACATGTATGAATGTTCATTTGAATGTGGTTGGTAGATCTTACTACCACCTAACTTTTGGAATTCCAAAGTCGGTACCGGGGGCATACGGTACCTTACAAAGTTGCATAAATGTGTCATTTTCCGTGTAAAACGGGCTTATTAACATGTTTAGAAACATGTATGAATGTTCATTTGAATGTGGTTGGTAGATCTTACTAAGACTCAAGTTTTGGAATTCCAAAGTCGGTACCGGGGGCATACGGTACTTAACAAATTTGAGTAAATGTGTCCTTTTGCATGTAAAACGGGCATATCAACATGTTTAGAATTGCCCCACATTCTACATTTGAATGTAGTTGGTAGATCTTACTAAGAACCAACTTTTGGAGTTCCACAGTCGGTACCGGGGGCATACGGTACCTTACAAAGTTGCATAAATGTGTCATTTTCCGTGTAAAACGGGCTTATTTACATGTTTAGAAACATGTATGAATGTTCATTTGAATGTGGTTAGTAGATCTTACTACCACCTAACTTTTGGAATTCCAAAGTCGGTACCGGGGGCATACGGTACCTTACAAAGTTGCATAAATGTGTCATTTTCCGTGTAAAACGGGCTTATTAACATGTTTTGAAACATGTATGAATGTTCATTTGAATGTGGTTAGTAGATCTTACTACCACCCAACTTTTGGAATTCCAAAGTCGGTACCGGGGGCATACGGTACTTAACAAATTTGAGTAAATGTGTCATTTTGCATGTAAAACGGGCTTATTAACATGTTTAGAATTGCCCCACAGTCATCATTTGAATGTGGTTGGTAGATCTTACTACCACCTAACTTTTGGAATTCCAAAGTCGGTACCGGGGGCATACGGTACCTTACAAAGTTGCATAAATGTGTCATTTTCCGTGTAAAACGGGCTTATTAACATGTTTAGAAACATGTATGAATGTTCATTTGAATGTGGTTAGTAGATCTTACTACCACCTAACTTTTGGAATTCCAAAGTCGGTACCGGGGGCATACGGTACTTAACAAATTTGAGTAAATGTGTCCTTTTCCGTGTAAAACGGGCTTATTAACATGTTTAGAAACATGTATGAATGTTCATTTGAATGTGGTTGGTAGATCTTACTACCACCTAACTTTTGGAATTCCAAAGTCGGTACCGGGGGCATACGGTACCTTACAAAGTTGCATAAATGTGTCATTTTCCGTGTAAAACGGGCTTATTAACATGTTTAGAAACATGTATGAATGTTCATTTGAATGTGGTTGGTAGATCTTACTAAGACTCAAGTTTTGGAATTCCAAAGTCGGTACCGGGGGCATACGGTACTTAACAAATTTGAGTAAATGTGTCCTTTTGCATGTAAAACGGGCATATCAACATGTTTAGAATTGCCCCACATTCTACATTTGAATGTAGTTGGTAGATCTTACTAAGAACCAACTTTTGGAGTTCCACAGTCGGTACCGGGGGCATACGGTACCTTACAAAGTTGCATAAATGTGTCATTTTCCGTGTAAAACGGGCTTATTAACATGTTTAGAAACATGTATGAATGTTCATTTGAATGTGGTTGGTAGATCTTACTAAGACTCAAGTTTTGGAATTCCAAAGTCGGTACCGGGGGCATACGGTACTTAACAAATTTGAGTAAATGTGTCCTTTTCCGTGTAAAACGGGCTTATTAACATGTTTAGAAACATGTATGAATGTTCATTTGAATGTGGTTAGTAGATCTTACTACCACCTAACTTTTGGAATTCCAAAGTCGGTACCGGGGGCATACGGTACCTTACAAAGTTGCATAAATGTGTCATTTTCCGTGTAAAACGGGCTTATTAACATGTTTAGAAACATGTATGAATGTTCATTTGAATGTGGTTGGTAGATCTTACTAAGACTCAAGTTTTGGAATTCCAAAGTCGGTACCGGGGGCATACGGTACTTAACAAATTTGAGTAAATGTGTCCTTTTGCATGTAAAACGGGTTTATCAACATGTTTAGAATTGCCCCGCATTCTACATTTGAATGTAGTTGGTAGATCTTACTAAGAACCAACTTTTGGAATTCTAAAGTCGGTACCGGGGGCATACGGTACTTAACAAAGTTGCATAAATGTGTCATTTTCCGTGTAAAACGGGCTTATTAACATGTTTAGAAACATGTATGAATGTTCATTTGAATGTGGTTAGTAGATCTTACTACCACCTAACTTTTGGAATTCCAAAGTCGGTACCGGGGGCATACGGTACCTTACAAAGTTGCATAAATGTGTCATTTTCCGTGTAAAACGGGCTTATTAACATGTTTAGAAACATGTATGAATGTTCATTTGAATGTGGTTAGTAGATTTTACTACCACCCAACTTTTGGAATTCCAAAGTCGGTACCGGGGGCATACGGTACTTAACAAATTTGAGTAAATGTGTCATTTTCCGTGTAAAACGGGCTTATTAACATGTTTAGAAACATGTATGAATGTTCATTTGAATGTGGTTGGTAGATCTTACTACCACCTAACTTTTGGAATTCCAAAGTCGGTACCGGGGGCATACGGTACTTAACAAATTTGAGTAAATGTGTCATTTTCCGTGTAAAACGGGCTTATTAACATGTTTAGAAATGCCCCACAATCACCATTTGAATGTGGTTGGTAGATCTTACTACCACTCAACTTTTGGAATTCCAAAGTCGGTACCAGGGGCATACGGTACTTAACAAAGTTGAGTAAATGTGTCAAATTCCGTGTAAAACGGGCTTATTAACATGTTTAGAAATGCCCCACAGTCATCATTTGAATATGTTTGGTAGATCTTACTAAGACCCAACTTTTGGAATTCCAAAGTCGGTACCGGGGGCATACGGTACTTAACAAATTTGAGTAAATGTGTCATTTTCCGTGTAAAACGGGCTTATTAACATGTTTAGAAATGCCCCACAATCACCATTTGAATGTGGTTGGTAGATCTTACTACCACTCAACTTTTGGAATTCCAAAGTCGGTACCAGGGGCATACGGTACTTAACAAAGTTGAGTAAATGTGTCAAATTCCGTGTAAAACGGGCTTATTAACATGTTTAGAAATGCCCCACAGTCATCATTTGAATATGTTTGGTAGATCTTACTAAGACCCAACTTTTGGAATTCCAAAGTCGGTACCGGGGGCATACGGTACTTAACAAATTTGAGTAAATGTGTCATTTTGCATGTAAAACGGGCTTATTAACATGTTTAGAATTGCCCCACAGTCATCATTTGAATGTGGTTGGTAGATCTTACTAAGACTCAAGTTTTGGAATTCCAAAGTCGGTACCGGGGGCATACGGTACTTAACAAATTTGAGTAAATGTGTCATTTTCCGTGTAAAACGGGCTTATTAACACGTTTAGAATTGCCCCACAGTCATCATTTGAATGTGGTTGGTAGATCTTACTACCACTCAACTTTTGGAATTCCAAAGTCGGTACCAGGGGGGTACGGTACTTAACAAAGTTGCATAAGTGTGTCTATTTCCGTGTAAAACGGGCTTATTAACATGTTTAGAATTGCCCCACAGTCATCATTTGAATATGTTTGGTAGATCTTACTACCACTCAACTTTTGGAATTCCAAAGTCGGTACCAGGGGGGTACGGTACTTAACAAAATTGAGTAAATGTGTCATTTTCCGTGTAAAACGGGCTTATTAACATGTTTAGAATAGCCCCACAATCACCATTTGAATGTGGTTGGTAGATCTTACTACCACTCAACTTTTGGAATTCCAAAGTCGGTACCGGGGGCATACGGTACTTAACAAATTTGAGTA
This sequence comes from Panagrellus sp. LJ2284, assembly GCA_024447225.1. NCBI lineage: Eukaryota > Metazoa > Nematoda > Chromadorea > Rhabditida > Panagrolaimidae > Panagrellus > Panagrellus sp. LJ2284. The sequence goes on along the minus strand of JAMRYC010000019.1, from coordinate 337,839 downwards.
AATGTGTCATTTTCCGTGTAAAACGGGCTTATTAACACGTTTAGAATTGCCCCACAGTCATCATTTGAATGTGGTTGGTAGATCTTACTAAGACTCAAGTTTTGGAATTCCAAAGTCGGTACCGGGGGCATACGGTACTTAACAAATTTGAGTAAATGTGTCATTTTGCATGTAAAACGGGCTTATTAACATGTTTAGAATTGCCCCACAGTCATCATTTGAATGTGGTTGGTAGATCTTACTAAGACTCAAGTTTTGGAATTCCAAAGTCGGTACCGGGGGCATACGGTACTTAACAAATTTGAGTAAATGTGTCATTTTCCGTGTAAAACGGGCTTATTAACATGTTTAGAATTGCCCCACAGTCATCATTTGAATGTGGTTGGTAGATCTTACTAAGACTCAAGTTTTGGAATTCCAAAGTCGGTACCGGGGGCATACGGTACTTAACAAATTTGAGTAAATGTGTCATTTTCCGTGTAAAACGGGCTTATTAACATGTTTAGAATTGCCCCACAGTCATCATTTGAATGTGGTTGGTAGATCTTACTAAGACTCAAGTTTTGGAATTCCAAAGTCGGTACCGGGGGCATACGGTACTTAACAAATTTGAGTAAATGTGTCATTTTGCATGTAAAACGGGCTTATTAACATGTTTAGAATTGCCCCACAGTCATCATTTGAATGTGGTTGGTAGATCTTACTAAGACTCAACTTTTGGAATTCCAAAGTCGGTACCGGGGGCATACGGTACTTAACAAATTTGAGTAAATGTGTCATTTTCCGTGTAAAACGGGCTTATTAACATGTTTAGAATTGCCCCACAGTCATCATTTAAATGTGGTTGGTAGATCTTACTACCACTCAACTTTTGGAATTCCAAAGTCGGTACCAGGGGCATACGGTACTTAACAAATTTGAGTAAATGTGTCATTTTGCATGTAAAACGGGCTTATTAACATGTTTAGAATAGCCCCACAGTCATCATTTGAATGTGGTTGGTAGATCTTACTAAGACTCAAGTTTTGGAATTCCAAAGTCGGTACCGGGGGCATACGGTACTTAACAAATTTGAGTAAATGTGTCATTTTGCATGTAAAACGGGCTTATTAACATGTTTAGAATTGCCCCACAGTCATCATTTGAATGTGGTTGGTAGATCTTACTAAGACTCAAGTTTTGGAATTCCAAAGTCGGTACCGGGGGCATACGGTACTTAACAAATTTGAGTAAATGTGTCAATTTCCGTGTAAAACGGGCTTATTAACATGTTTAGAAATGCCCCACAGTCATCATTTGAATATGTTTGGTAGATCTTACTAAGACCCAACTTTTGGAATTCCAAAGTCGGTACCGGGGGCATACGGTACTTAACAAATTTGAGTAAATGTGTCATTTTGCATGTAAAACGGGCTTATTAACATGTTTAGAATAGCCCCACAGTCATCATTTGAATGTGGTTGGTAGATCTTACTAAGACTCAAGTTTTGGAATTCCAAAGTCGGTACCGGGGGCATACGGTACTTAACAAATTTGAGTAAATGTGTCATTTTCCGTGTAAAACGGGCTTATTAACATGTTTAGAATTGCCCCACAGTCATCATTTAAATGTGGTTGGTAGATCTTACTACCACTCAACTTTTGGAATTCCAAAGTCGGTACCAGGGGCATACGGTACTTAACAAATTTGAGTAAATGTGTCATTTTGCATGTAAAACGGGCTTATTAACATGTTTAGAATAGCCCCACAGTCATCATTTGAATGTGGTTGGTAGATCTTACTAAGACTCAAGTTTTGGAATTCCAAAGTCGGTACCGGGGGCATACGGTACTTAACAAATTTGAGTAAATGTGTCATTTTGCATGTAAAACGGGCTTATTAACATGTTTAGAATTGCCCCACAGTCATCATTTGAATGTGGTTGGTAGATCTTACTAAGACTCAAGTTTTGGAATTCCAAAGTCGGTACCGGGGGCATACGGTACTTAACAAATTTGAGTAAATGTGTCAATTTCCGTGTAAAACGGGCTTATTAACATGTTTAGAAATGCCCCACAGTCATCATTTGAATATGTTTGGTAGATCTTACTAAGACCCAACTTTTGGAATTCCAAAGTCGGTACCGGGGGCATACGGTACTTAACAAATTTGAGTAAATGTGTCATTTTGCATGTAAAACGGGCTTATTAACATGTTTAGAATAGCCCCACAGTCATCATTTGAATGTGGTTGGTAGATCTTACTAAGACTCAAGTTTTGGAATTCCAAAGTCGGTACCGGGGGCATACGGTACTTAACAAATTTGAGTAAATGTGTCATTTTCCGTGTAAAACGGGCTTATTAACACGTTTAGAATTGCCCCACAGTCATCATTTGAATGTGGTTGGTAGATCTTACTACCACTCAACTTTTGGAATTCCAAAGTCGGTACCAGGGGGGTACGGTACTTAACAAAGTTGCATAAGTGTGTCATTTTCCGTGTAAAACGGGCTTATTAACATGTTTAGAATTGCCCCACAGTCATCATTTGAATGTGAATGGTAGATCTTACTAAGACTCAAGTTTTGGAATTCCAAAGTCGGTACCGGGGGCATACGGTACTTAACAAATTTGAGTAAATGTGTCATTTTCCGTGTATAACGGGCTTATTAACATGTTTAGAATAGCCCCACAATCACCATTTGAATGTGGTTGGTAGATCTTACTAAGACTCAAGTTTTGGAATTCCAAAGTCGGTACCGGGGGCATACGGTACTTAACAAATTTGAGTAAATGTGTCATTTTCCGTGTAAACCGGGCTTATTAACATGTTTAGAAATGCCCCACAGTCATCATTTGAATGTGGTTGGTAGATCTTACTAAGACCCAACTTTTGCAATTCCAAAGTCAGTACCGGGGGCATACGGTACTTAACAAATTTGAGTAAATGTGTCATTTTCCGTGTAAAACGGGCTTATTAACATGTTTAGAAATGTCCGACAATCATCATTTGAATGTGGTTTGTAGATCTTACTAAGACCCAACTTTTGGAATTCCAAAGTCATCATAGGGGGCATACGGTACTTAACAAATTTGAGTAAATGTGTCATTTTCCGTGTAAACCGGGCTTGTTAACATGTTTAGAAATGTCCGACAATCATCGTTTGAATGTGGTTGGTAGATCTTACTAAGACCTAACTTTTGGAATTCCAAAGTCGGTACCGGGGGCATACGGTACTTAACAAATTTGAGTAAATGTGTCATTTTCCGTGTAAAACGGGCTTATTAACATGTTTAGAAATGCCCCACAGTCGTCAATTGAATGTGGTAGGTAGATCTTACTACCACCCAACTTTTGGAATTCCAAAGTCATCATAGGGGGCATACGGTACTTAATAAATTTGAGTAAATGTGTCATTTTCCGTGTAAACCGGGCTTATTAACATGTTTAGAAATGTCCGACAATCATCATTTGAATGTGGTTTGTAGATCTTACTACCACCCAACTTTTGGAATTCCAAAGTCGGTACCGGGGGCATACGGTACTTAACAAATTTGAGTAAATGTGTCATTTTCCGTGTAAACCGGGCTTATTAACATGTTTAGAAATGCCCCACAGTCGTCAATTGAATGTGGTAGGTAGATCTTACTACCACCCAACTTTTGGAATTCCAAAGTCATCATAAGGGGCATACGGTACTTAACAAATTTGAGTAAATGTGTCATTTTCCGTGTAAACCGGGCTTATTAACATGTTTAGAAATGTCCGACAATCATCGTTTGAATGTGGTTGGTAGATCTTACTAAGACCTAACTTTTGGAATTCCAAAGTCGGTACCGGGGGCATACGGTACTTAACAAAGTTGCATAAATGTATCATTTTCCGTGTAAAACGGGCTTATTAACATGTTTAGAATTGCCCTACAATCATCAATTGAATGTGGTTTGTAGATCTTACTAAGGTACAATTTTTGGAATTCCAAAGTCGGTACCGGGGGCATACGGTACATAACAAACTTGAGTAAATGTGTCATTTTCCGTGTAAAACGGCCTTATTAACATGTTTAGAATTGCCCCACAATCTTCATTTGAATGGGGTTTGTAGTTCTTACTAAGACCCAACTTTTGGAATTCCAAAGTCGGTACCGGGGGCATACGGTACATAACAAACTTGAGTAAATGTGTCATTTTCCGTGTAAAACGGCCTTATTAACATGTTTAGAATTGCCCCACAATCTTCATTTGAATGGGGTTTGTAGTTCTTACTAAGACCCAACTTTTGGAATTCCAAAGTCGGTACCGGGGCATACGGTACTTAACAAATTTGAGTAAATGTGTCATTTTCCGTGTAAAACGGGCTTATTAACATGTTTAGAATTGCCCCACAATCTTCATTTGAATGGGGTTTGTAGTTCTTACTAAGACCCAACTTTTGGAATTCCAAAGTCGGTACCGGGGGCATACGGTACATAACAAACTTGAGTAAATGTGTCATTTTCCGTGTAAAACGGCCTTATTAACATGTTTAGAATTGCCCCACAATCTTCATTTGAATGGGGTTTGTAGTTCTTACTAAGACCCAACTTTTGGAATTCCAAAGTCGGTACCGGGGCATACGGTACTTAACAAATTTGAGTAAATGTGTCATTTTCCGTGTAAAACGGGCTTATTAACATGTTTAGAATTGCCCCACAATCTTCATTTGAATGGGGTTTGTAGTTCTTACTAAGACCCAACTTTTGGAATTCCAAAGTCGGTACCGGGGGCATACGGTACATAACAAACTTGAGTAAATGTGTCATTTTCCGTGTAAAACGGGCTTATTAACATGTTTAGAATTGCCCCACAATCTTCATTTGAATGGGGTTTGTAGTTCTTACTAAGACCCAACTTTTGGAATTCCAAAGTCGGTACCGGGGCATACTGTACATAACAAATTTGAGTAAATGTGTCATTTTCCGTGTAAAACGGCCTTATTAACATGTTTAGAATTGCCCCACAATTTTCATTTGAATGGGGTTTGTAGTTCTTACTAAGACCCAACTTTTGGAATTCCAAAGTCGGTACCGGGGGCATACGGTACTTAACAAAGTTGCATAAATGTGTCATTTTCCGTGTAAAACGGGCTTATTAACATGTTTAGAATTGCCCCACAATCATCAATTAAATGTGGTTTGTAGATCTTACTAAGGTACAACTTTTGGAATTCCAAAGTCGGTACCAGGGGCATACGGTACATAACAAATTTGAGTAAATGTGTCATTTTCCGTGTAAAACGGGCTTATTAACATGTTTAGAATTGCCCCACAATCTTCATTTGAATGGGGTTTGTAGATCTTACTACCACCCAACTTTTGGAATTCCAAAGTCGGTACCGGGGCATACGGTACTTAACAAATTTGAGTAAATGTGTCATTTTCCGTGTAAAACGGGCTTATTAACATGTTTAGAAATGTCCGACAATCATCGTTTGAATGTGGTTGGAAGATCTTACTAAGACCCAACTTTTGGAATTCCAAAGTCGGTACCGGGGGCATACGGTACTTAACAAATTTGAGTAAATGTGTCATTTTCCGTGTAAACCGGGCTTATTAACATGTTTAGAAATGCCCCACAGTCATCATTTGAATGTGGTTGGTAGATCTTACTAAGACCCAACTTTTGCAATTCCAAAGTCAGTACCGGGGGCATACGGTACTTAACAAATTTGAGTAAATGTGTCATTTTCCGTGTAAAACGGGCTTATTAACATGTTTAGAAATGTCCGACAATCATCGTTTGAATGTCGTTGGTAGATCTTACTAAGACCCAACTTTTGGAATTCCAAAGTCATCATAGGGGGCATACGGTACTTAACAAATTTGAGTAAATGTGTCATTTTCCGTGTAAACCGGGCTTATTAACATGTTTAGAAATGTCCGACAATCATCGTTTGAATGTGGTTGGTAGATCTTACTAAGACCCAACTTTTGGAATTCCAAAGTCGGTACCGGGGCATACGGTACTTAACAAATTTGAGTAAATGTGTCATTTTCCGTGTAAACCGGGCTTATTAACATGTTTAGAAATGCCCCACAGTCATCATTTGAATGTGGTAGGTAGATCTTACTACCACCCAACTTTTGGAATTCCAAAGTCATCATAAGGGGCATACGGTACTTAACAAATTTGAGTAAATGTGTCATTTTCCGTGTAAACCGGGCTTATTAACATGTTTAGAAATGCCCCACAGTCATCATTTGAATGTGGTAGGTAGATCTTACTACCACCCAACTTTTGGAATTCCAAAGTCATCATAGGGGGCATACGGTACTTAACAAATTTGAGTAAATGTGTCATTTTCCGTGTAAACCGGGCTTATTAACATGTTTAGAAATGCCCCACAGTCATCATTTGAATGTGGTTTGTAGATCTTACTACCACCCAACTTTTGGAATTCCAAAGTCGGTACCGGGGCATACGGTACTTAACAAATTTGAGTAAATGTGTCATTTTCCGTGTAAACCGGGCTTATTAACATGTTTAGAAATGCCCCACAGTCATCATTTGAATGTGGTAGGTAGATCTTACTACCACCCAACTTTTGGAATTCCAAAGTCATCATAAGGGGCATACGGTACTTAACAAATTTGAGTAAATGTGTCATTTTCCGTGTAAACCGGGCTTATTAACATGTTTAGAAATGCCCCACAGTCATCATTTGAATGTGGTTGGTAGATCTTACTAAGACCCAACTTTTGGAATTCCAAAGTCGGTACCGGGGGCATACGGTACTTAACAAATTTGAGTAAATGTGTCATTTTCCGTGTAAAACGGGCTTATTAACATGTTTAGAAATGTCCGACAATCATCGTTTGAATGTGGTTGGAAGATCTTACTAAGACCCAACTTTTGGAATTCCAAAGTCATCATAAGGGGCATACGGTACTTAACAAATTTGAGTAAATGTGTCATTTTCCGTGTAAACCGGGCTTATTAACATGTTTAGAAATGCCCCACAGTCATCATTTGAATGTGGTAGGTAGATCTTACTACCACCCAACTTTTGGAATTCCAAAGTCATCATAAGGGGCATACGGTACTTAACAAAGTTGCATAAATGTGTCATTTTCCGTGTAAAACGGGCTTATTAACATGTTTAGAATTGCCCCACAATCATCAATTGAATGTGGTTTGTAGATCTTACTAAGGTACAACTTTTGGAATTCCAAAGTCGGTACCGGGGGCATACGGTACTTAACAAATTTGAGTAAATGTGTCATTTTCCGTGTAAAACGGGCTTATTAACATGTTTAAAAATGTCCGACAATCATCATTTGAATGTGGTTGGTAGATCTTACTAAGACCCAACTTTTGGAATTCCAAAGTCATCATAGGGGGCATACGGTACTTAACAAATTTGAGTAAATGTGTCATTTTCCATGTAAAACGGGCTTATTAACATGTTTAGAAATGCCCCACAGTCATCATTTGAATGTGGTTTGTAGATCTTACTAAGACCCAACTTTTGGAATTCCAAAGTCATCATAGGGGGCATACGGTACTTAACAAATTTGAGTAAATGTGTCATTTTCCGTGTAAAACGGGCTTATTAACATGTTTAGAAATGTCCGACAATCATCGTTTGAATGTGGTTGGAAGATCTTACTAAGACCCAACTTTTGGAATTCCAAAGTCATCATAAGGGGCATACGGTACTTAACAAATTTGAGTAAATGTGTCATTTTCCGTGTAAACCGGGCTTATTAACATGTTTAGAAATGCCCCACAGTCATCATTTGAATGTGGTAGGTAGATCTTACTACCACCCAACTTTTGGAATTCCAAAGTCATCATAAGGGGCATACGGTACTTAACAAAGTTGCATAAATGTGTCATTTTCCGTGTAAAACGGGCTTATTAACATGTTTAGAAATGCCCCACAGTCATCATTTGAATGTGGTTTGTAGATCTTACTACCACCCAACTTTTGGAATTCCAAAGTCGGTACCGGGGGCATACGGTACTTAACAAATTTGAGTAAATGTGTCATTTTCCGTGTAAACCGGGCTTATTAACATGTTTAAAAATGTCCGACAATCATCATTTGAATGTGGTTGGTAGATCTTACTAAGACCCAACTTTTGGAATTCCAAAGTCATCATAGGGGGCATACGGTACTTAACAAATTTGAGTAAATGTGTCATTTTCCGTGTAAAACGGGCTTATTAACATGTTTAGAAATGCCCCACAGTCATCATTTGAATGTGGTTTGTAGATCTTACTACCACCTAACTTTTGGAATTCCAAAGTCGGTACCGGGGGCATACGGTACTTAACAAATTTGAGTAAATGTGTAATTTTCCGTGTAAACCGGGCTTATTAACATGTTTAGAAATGCCCCACAGTCATCATTTGAATGTGGTAGTTGCCAAAATTGTGTATTTTTGAAACTTTTTTTGATCAAAATGATAAGATTCACTGTCCAAAAGTACCGCAGACATGCTTTCCGATCGTCAAGTTCAATATTCGGATCATAATTCGCCCTCAACCGAGTTTTCATAATCCGTTTTGCTTCATGTATTTAGCCTTCAAACACTAGAAACAGGCATCTGAATCACCACAGATCGGTTGGGGATGGCATTTAGTAATGATTCAGTTTAAATTTGTGATCAAAAAGTGCTCAAGTTCAGCTTTATAATGTGGAAGGTAGGGCTCAACATTGTTGATTTATCCGTAATCTTTGTACATAAATAGCAAGAATCCGACTTGAAGACAAGCCCCAATAATGTAATGAACCAATGTCAACGTTGGCTTCATCGCATTCATGCAAAACACATCTGGTAGACGCAAAGTGCACGATTTCGGAGATATTTTGGTCAAAATGAGCCGTAAAATCACCCGTTTCAACAACGTTGACCCCTCCAGGATCCCCAAACGATGACTAAACAGATTCCAAACGTTTGCTGGGAAGGAAGATGCGGGCGAAGTGTCCGCAAGTGCAACTTTCGCAGTAGGAAAAGCAGAGAGGTCGATGATGACAAATGTGCAACTTTCGTTGCGGGGGAGGTAAAGTGAGTAGGAGTGGGCGAGGGTGCAACTTTCGCTGTGGGGCAGCAAAAGTGTGTAAGGGTGTACACGTGCAACCGTCGAGAGAATGGCTCTCTCGTTGTCTCGACAGTCCGTGGACTCTCGCGCGATGAAACAATCCATGGATATCCCCAGCATATAGGCGCTTTCGCTTTCTCCATCTTCCAAATTGGAATGCAAGGAGAGGCCTACCGTATAGGCCATCTCGCTGGCCTCCAGCTATCACAGTGGCCTTCTGGTACAATTAGGGCTGAATATGGCCCGTAGTTAAGCTGTTTTTTTGCTTTTTCTACTCAAATTTAATTTACATTTTGACTAAATTGATGAAATTTTAATTTGAATTAGTTTCATTTGTATGGTTTCTGAGACTGATGTGATCCAAAGTCAACTTGGCATCACATCATGGCGTCTATGAAACGGTTTACTGTACTTGCATCTCGATTGAAATTCTAGTTTTTTTTTTTTTTTTTTTTTTTTCATATTTACCAAAAGTTAAGAGTTTTAATATGTTCAAATTTATGCAAAACCTTGGTAACATCAATATACAGTAGTTATACCCGATAATGACTCAAAAAATAAGGCAATATACATTTTGAAAGGCGAAATGTGAGCAATACTGGGCATAAAAAGCAAATAAGGGTAATCAACTACATCTATTGATAACTTTATTGAACAAGTTTTCAAGGGCTTCGGGATCTAGACGATCGAGAATTCCAACAGGTTCGCCATCTTCGTAATATGCACCGTTTTTGAGCTGACCAGCCGAAAATAGCATTACGAGGAGCTGACCGGCGGCAACTTTGGGGCTTCGAACAAAATGGATTAGCACATTGTTGATAAGGAAGCGGAAGACGAAGTTTGTGTGTCGATACAGGGGTCCTGGGACGACGCCGGGATGAGCTGCGATAAAGGTGTGGTCAGGATGGCTGAAAATTGATGATTTATGGTTATAACGGCGTTTTAGATGCCGCCTGTTTTACAGGGGCGGAGCTTATAAAAGGGGGCGGAGCTTAAAAAAGGGGCGGAGCCTTAAAAGGGGCGGAGCCTAATTGAAATATCATTTCCTCTACGACACTTACATTTTGGCAAACTCCTTGGCGGCGACACAGAGGAGAAGCTTTGAATCCGCATACGCCTGATAGCCCGATTCGTAATGGGTCAACATGGTGAAGGCATTGTCGAGGCAACCGGCACGTGCTGTCGCGGATGAAACGAACAGGATTCGGGCTTGATGCGCGAGTGCTCCGACGGCGATAAGGCCATTGATGAGAGCGATATGGCTGACGGCGTTAACCGCTTTGTGGTACTCGATGCCATCGGATGTCCTCTGAAACCCCAAACTTATCTTACAGTAACCCAAATACCAAAAACCTACCACTTCCGGATACAACATAACGCCAGCATTGCAAATGACATAGCCAATGGTCGAGAACCGCTGTGCCACAACATTCACAGCTTCCTGGACTTCGGCCAGAGAACTCAAATCGACCGGGCTACCGTCTGCCTTTTCCGGGACCACAATCTCAAAGTCGAGAAGTTCCAGATGTCGTCGAAGCTCGGACCCAATGTTGCCGTCAATCCCAGTCACGAGGATGCGTTTCGGCAAGTTGGCCCCACCGGTTTCGAGCCGCCGACGAATGAAACCCGTATTGAGTGGGCGTCTGCCAAAGTCACGGAAGAACTCCAGAACGGCAAACGCAAACCCGATCAGATACACATAGAAAACTGTCCAGTAATACTGTAGGTTACCCATGCTGTAAGAACACTGGTGTTAAACATGTTTTTTAAGTTTCAAGTATCAGGTTTTGGATAACCAAATCTCCGCAAATTCCAAATTCCATTAAGAAAATTCAATTTTAAGAAAACAATAAATAAAGTGCAAACACAAAAAAATATTACAACAAACACAATAAAGTGAGATCAGTTAACCGATGAAAAGTGTAATTCAGCCTTCGGTCATCTCAACATCGACATTCTCGATCTCAGCTTGCGGATTTTCGGCCTCCGTAGCGTTGTTCGGCTTCTTGCCGCCCGGGTTGTTCCAGTTGCTGTCAGGAATCTTGCCCGTCGTGAGCATCTGTTGGAGGAGCTCTATCTCTTCGAGGGATTTCGTGTTCGCAATGGCGGCCTGGAAAGTTGATTATTTACTTCTGTGGGGCCATAATAAGCGCCAAAATGAACAAACCTTGATCTTCTCCTGCTCCTCAGTCGGCAACTGCCTCGCTTGGGCAGCCTTCTCCGATTCGTCTTCATCGGGGAGGCGATCCGACTTCTTGATGAGCTTCGTTCGCAATGCCGCGCCCTTCTTGCCTTTAAAGAGTTTGTCAGCTTCTTGTCGTTCCTAAAAATTGTGTAATATCTGTCCTTTATCTTTTGAAAAGTATGAAAGATCGCTTCTCGGAGGCTTGAATCTCCGAAAAAAGTCAGTAAAAACATGAACTTACAGAAAGCTTGACACGACGGAAATCAAGAACCCGCACAGATTTCAACTTGTAGATGATGTAAGCCCGATAATGCGGCTTGTGGGTCAATGGATTTCCCTGCAGGGTGAGATACTCAAGATTCGGGCACGATTCAAGGACATCAATATCGCCCAGCTCCTGGAGGTTGTTGTTCGTCAGCACGAGCGTCTTCAAACTGGGCAATTGTCGGCCAATGTGCTTCTGGATCTGTTGAATACGGTTGTTGTGCAGGAGGAGGACCTCGAGTCGCCGGAGGACAGGGAAGTTTTCGAGTTTGCGGATGTTGTTATCCGTCAAGTCGAGGACGTCGAAACGGTCCTGAAAACACACTTTCATCAGAACGAACTTCAAAAACAGCAAAACCAACCTTAGTGACGCCCAAATTCTCAATCGCCGGAATCTGCATGTTTCGCAAACCCAATTCACGTTGTTTGCAAGTATTCAGGTACTCGCGAGCTGCCTCGATCGTCTCCACGGTAAGTCGGACCATCTTCAAAGCTATAACACTTGAAATATATATAAAAACGACTGCATTGAGCAGATGTACCCACATCGGGCCAAAATAGAATGGATTTTTCGAACATGGAAAACAATAAATGCGAAATTTATGCTTTATACAGATAAATATGTACAAGATGAGTAAATTATCAAAGATGTCCTACTCTGGGAAGAATAAATACACATGAGAGTATCACGGCGATGATAACTATGACTGGGAGGTATTGTTTTAGGAAGCCGGAGACACTGAAATTGGCAAAAGTAAGTTTTAAAGGAAAATGAGGAAGAGAGAGCTTACCCGACAAATCGTCCATTGATTAGCATGTAAATAGCTACACTGACCATGTTCCAGTTAGTCTTGCCGTTGTAAGCCATGTTGTTCAGGGCCAGGGCGACGTGGGAGTGGCAATTGTCGCAGAAGAGGTTGTGCTGGAAGCAAAAACGGTATTTATTGCTAAAGAAAGCTAAAGATGGAATGCAACTCACATTATGCTGCTTGTACTCATCACTAGCTTCCCGCACAGCCCGATCATACCCCTCAGGGCCGCCGTGTACCTTCGACAAATCCAGTCTCCAATACATGGACGGCCATCCGAAGCCCATGTCATTCTCGGCGACATAATACGGCCCCGCAAAGTCCCGGATGATGCCCCGACTGGTTGCGATACCGATGTGGCCGATGAAGGGGAAGAACCAGCTGAAATGTCAAGAAATATATATAAACTGCATCATTAGAGCCAAGCCAAAGAAAAACTAACCTCAAAAGTGGTAATGGCGTCCACACAACACAGAACGGAAACAAATGATTCTTCGCGTCGATGGTCATGTCGAGGCTGAAGGGATCGGATTCAGAAGTCGTCATCAAGGCGGGCTGGACGGCGTGAGCTTCGCGAAAGCGCGTCTCCGCACGCAACGGAGGCGGCGAGAGTTGCGCGTCTTCGTCCGTTTTCGTTATGGGACAATCGTTGGCATTTGGAGGCGAACATGACGATCTCATTTTGCGACTGAAATTGCTTCTTATTCATCATTTAATGGCCGTAAAACATACCAAATGGGGGAAAGTACCAGGAGGAAGACAAAACGTCGAAGCAAAGCAAAAACGAACCTGCGATTTCGGAGTAGGAAGAAACTATATATATTATGCAACATTTTTCATAGTAAATGGTGTTGATTTTGAAGGCATTGTGTTTTGGATCCTTGTGACGTGGTCCATGGGGGATGGAAATATATAAAATGGTGAGAAAAAACGGTGCAAATTTGCATTTTTTGCAGAAAAAAAGCTGGAGAAAAGTGGTGTCACACTTTGCCAAGAGTGCTACTTTCGTGACCAGACCACTGGGAGGTGCTCTTCGAGTTCGCGAGTGTAACGTCGAATGTTCTTTCCTAATCTTTCGAATGCCACCGGCTATCTAGGCTCAAATCACCTAAAATCCAGCTTTCATATATCCCATCGCCTTCCGCGTCCCCGTATGTCTCTAATTGATAAGTTTCATGCTTGTTTCCATCCAATTTTTAACATTTTTATATAGTCCGTTCGACAGCGTTCGCGAATCTCCCTCTTTTCCGTCAAAATCATCACAAAATATCCCCCTCTTCAGCTTAATCATGGCCCCTGCCGCTGCTCCTGCTCCCGCTACCGCGTCTTTGGGCAAATCCAAAGGAATGGGCGCCAAGTTCACCGATAAGGAGAAGCCAGCCTCCGTTCGTCAAAGCAACATCTGCGCTGCGAAGTCGGTCGCCGATGCCGTTCGAACTTCCCTCGGACCCCGCGGTATGGATAAGATGATCCAGGCCGCTGATGGCGAGGTCACAATTACCAACGATGGTGCGACTATCCTCAAACAGATGTCCGTCATCCATCCGACAGCGAGAATGGTGAGTTTTTGATAGTTTTTATATATATTTTTTCCTTTTTATATATATTTTCCCTCCCTTTCAGCTCGTCGAACTCTCCAAAGCTCAAGACATCGAAGCCGGTGATGGCACGACCTCCGTCGTCGTTCTGGCTGGCGCTTTCCTCGAAGCTGCCGAGAAGTTGCTGAACATGGGCATCCACCCGACGTTGATTTCGGATTCGTTCCAACGCGCTGCTGCACAGGCCGCCGTCGTTCTCGATGAAATGTCAACCCCCGTCGATCTGGACAATGATGACGACCTCATCAAGCTCGCCTCGACGTCCTTGAACTCGAAGGTTGTCAGCCAGCATTCCGGACTCTTGGCACCCATGGCCGTGAACGCTGTGAAGCGCATCATCGACCCGGCTAATCCCAACAATGTCAACCTGAACATGATCAAGCTCGTCAAGAAGGTCGGCGAGACCGTTGAGGAGTCGGAACTCATCGATGGTGCCATCATCGAGCAGAAGAGCATGGGTCACGGCGGTCCGTCGCGTGTTGAGAAGGCTAAGATTGGTTTGATCCAGTTCCAGATCTCGCCGCCCAAGACTGATGTACGTTTTTTCTTTAAAAGCTATCTAATTTTGCTTATTGAACCCTTTTCAGATCGAGAACCAAGTCATCATCACCGACTACACCCAAATGGATCGTGCCCTCCGTGAAGAAAGCCAATACTTGCTCAACCTCTGCAAACAGATCAAGAAGGCTGGTTGCAATGTCCTCCTCATCCAGAAGTCCATCCTCCGTGATGCCATCACCGAGAAGGGTCTCCACTACTTTGCCAAGATGAAGATCATGGTCATCAAGGACGTTGAACGCGAAGACATCGAGTTCTACAGCAAGATTCTCGGTTGCCGTCCCATCGCTTCCATCGATCATTTCGTCCCTGAATCCCTTGGTTCCGCCGATCTCGTCGAAGAGATCCACACTTCCAGCGATGAAGCCGTCGTCAAGGTTACCGGCATCCCCAACCCCGGCCAAGCCGTTTCCATCCTCCTTCGCGGTTCGAACAAGCTCGTCCTCGAGGAAGCCGACCGTTCCCTCCATGACGCCCTCTGTGTCATCCGCTGTCTCGTCAAGAAGCGCTCCCTGCTACCCGGTGGTGGTGCCCCTGAAATGGAGGTCGCCGTCCAGCTTCGTCAGCTCGCCCTCACCAAACAAGGCGCCGAACAGTACTGCTGGAAGGCGTATGCCGATGCCCTCGAAATCATTCCCTACACTCTTGCTGAGAATGCCGGCCTCGTCCCGATTGAGACTGTTACAGAGCTGCGCAATCAGCATGCCAATGGCAACAAAGACTTTGGCATTAACGTCCGAAAGGGTGCCGTGACAAACATCAAGGATGAAAACGTGCTCCAACCTTTGCTTGTCACAGCTTCAGCCATCAAGCAGGCTTCTGAAACTGTTCGCAGCATTTTGAAAATTGACGATATCGTGAGTTTTTTCTTTGGAATTCTGCCTGTTTAAAAATGAATGTCTTTCAGGTCATGGCCGTCCGTTAAGTGCCACCATTCTCCCCCTCACGGCCGCATTTTTAAGTGATTCCCGGCAAAACCCATTTCCCCGTTGTTTAGATCTCCAGCCGGAACACTACATCCAATGTTGGCCATTGATCTTCGCCTTAACGCTGCTTTCTTTTTGCAACATTTTCAACTTTTCAGCCTGTTTTGAAATAACGCCCCCGTCCCTTTTCACAATTCGGTCTTGTTTGCTTGTTTATTTTAATATTAAGCGTTTTTCTGTAATTCAAATAAAGTAATAATTGAAACAATGGTTATATTTTAGGCTTTTGTCAGGGTGAGAATACCGTAATGAACATATTTACACTGTATTTCAGAATGAAGGGCAACACGTATAAGTACAACAACAGATGACCCAGTCTTCATAGTACCGTGGAATATTGCTAGTATTCGGCGTCGTCATCGACGTCAGCAATGTTGGGCATTTCTTTACAGCGGGATAAGCGCGAGAGCGGCAGGTCGTACTTGGGCCAGAAGTCGGCGCTACGGCACTTTTCGAGGGCGAAGAAACCGTCGAGGTCTTGGCCGTGGATGGGCAGGTCCATGGAGCGGTTGAAGTCGACGCTGCTGTGGCGAGGGTTCTGGCGTTTCGGGCTTTGGTGGAGGAGGTCGTCGACACTGTCACTTATTTCGCCTGAAGGGGTGATCATTAGCTTTGATTACGGTAGGTTTTAAGATGCCAACTTACGATTCTTGTGCCGACTTAGTGGACTTGTCTGTCGAACGACCTTGCCGATGGAGTTGGCGAGCTTCTGCTCCTCGTAGATGGTCATCCATTGGGCGAGGACGTCCTCATCGCTGTGATCGTTGTAGAATTCGATGAGTTTGTCTAAGTCTGTCGAGCTGGAGGAGCAGCCAGCGTTGAATTGGACCGCCGAGATGCGACCGAGGAGATCAGCCTTGTCGAAGTCGATGGGTTCATAGTGGACGTGTTCGGTGACGGGAGCGGGTTGAGCTTCGTTTTGAGCCATTTTAGGGGTGCCGATGTGCGGGAAGGAGTGGGTTTCACGGAGACCGATAGTCGGAATCAGCGTTGGAATGGAGCTTTGACGGGTAGGCGATGTAGACGTACGGCTGGTACCACGGAAGTCGACTAACGACATCCAAAAAGCAAAGTTCACTGAATGGAGCCTGCTTTTGTTGACAAACTGGTCGATGAAAGGTCGAATTGATACACAGGTAGAGTAGTTGTGGTTGTGGCGGTCTGCTCTGCAATGGATAGAAATTGGGGTTTATCGAAGGTTGAGTAGGCGGTCGCGTATCAGTGTCACGGAAAAAAGGGGAACGAACGCGCTGTGTATACCGATAATACACCAAAAAGGGCAAACTGCTTGTCTACACCATCAAACAACCGCATTCCAGCGACTTACGAGGCGGGGGAGAACACGGAAAACCCCATTGGAAGTTGAACCCATGTCGAGAGACAGACCGAAGGAGCCATTCATCATGCCGTCTCGGGCTCATTGTTTTCAGACTTTTGGAAAGGAATTGACATTGGCAAAAAGTTTCCGCATCCAAAAGCCCAAGTCCCCCAAGTAGTTCATAACTGAACAAGAAGCCGTGAAAACACGCCCCCTTTAAAGGAAATTCAAAACTAAAAACACGCTCATCGTCAAAAAAACAGAAAATGACACCCCTTAAAGTATGTAAAAATAGAAATAGACATTCCAAACCACATCCCGTAATCACGTTTTGAATGTGAAGCACTGAAACAGAGGGAATGAGTGTTTCACATTCACGAAATGGGAGCAGGCAGTTTGAAGGCCGCCGCTGCCCCCGCCCTCCCATGAGAAACCAAAATAATCATTTACCAGGAGGGCGGAAGGAAAGGAACATCTTCTCGATAGGCGTCCGTCTGTTTCTGTTATGTTATCCTCAATGACCTCCAAACTGCGATAATAACAGTTGGCTCGATCTTCTCAAAGCTCACGTTCTCTATTGTCGTATCCCTAATCACTCAAACGCGTGTCGTCTGTCTCTGTCACACGTTTGAAAGGATAGACAAAACAGACTGGATTAAAAAACTAAAACTGTGGGAAAAACGAAAACAGAAATCAAGTGATAGCCTGATAGCCTGAAGGCATCTATTTCAATATCAATCAAACTGAAGTGGAATTAATTGGGGTAAGCCATTTGGAAATGCGAAAAGAAGCGTCATTTCCAAGTGTTTTTGAGTTAAGTGATGCAAGGGTAAAAGCCCATCTCGCCTGAGGGCTTTGAAGAGGAGATGGCGTCAACTTGAACTTCTTCGCTTTCGAAAAAACAGAGCGTTCCGAGTGAAAGTTAAAGTTTAAAAGCCAAAAAGCTCGAAGAAATGAAGGGTCGATGTAAGTCGAGTAAAAGTCCGCCTCCCTCTGCATGCTCTGAATGAAAAACACACGTCGGAATGGAATGTAGCCACTTCCGGACGGACCAAACATTCAAAATAACAACGTTCCGGCGAGAAAAGTGTTGAAACAGAGGCCGTTTCTAATTTTGTCGATGCTATATGAACTTTTAGAGGAAATGATGTTATGCAACGTTGGCTAACTTTGCAGAAACGTCGAGATTGTCAAAATGAAGGAGGTTGTTCAAATAAACACTCGTGGTCTAAAAAACCCTTCAACTCTTTCAAAACAAACCATAATCTTGAAGTACAATTGAAAAAGTGTAGGCGTAAGGTGCCCTTTGGGAACACTTTTCACGAAAAACAAGGAAAAAGACCTTGAAAAGCGCTAAAGATGTCAAAAACGGATAATGTATCGCTTAAAAAAGTTTGTCAAAACCCCGTCAAAACACGGATAGAACCAGCTAGCTGTCCGTTAGCAGCTGGCTGGACGCGCGCATGTGTTTTGTTGCGACATCGTTACCCGAGGCCTTTGCCTTGCCACCATTCCGCCAGGGTTTTGTGTCCTCAGGGCCCTGCTGGTAGGCGGAGCGACGCGATATTACTTGGTTATATGCCAGCGGCAACGCCGGAGGCACAGTGACATGACAGCCGTACACATGCAGTGCAGTACGTGTGTACGGAAGACGGCGTGGGGTCAAGTGAGGCCAATCTGAATAGATGCGTCTTCCGACTTGGCCGAACAGCGAGCATCGTCGAACCAGGCGGTTGGTAACAACTAGCGACCTCGAGGTTTCGGTCCGATGACATCACGACTTCAGGAGGAGAGGGCGGCGGGTCATCCGAATGGGGCAACAACAATGCATGCCAAAGTGACCAAAAATCACAGCATGCGGACGGCTGCAAAAAGGCAGGGGAATGGTCTGGTCTCTGGGAAAATGGAGCTCATCCTTTTGGCGAAGATGCAAATAACAAAAACATAGTCACAGTGGTTTTAGTGAACGGAAAAGTTATTCGAATCAAACATCGAATCTGTGTTGTATGACCAAAAAGGCGATCTAACCCTATTTTTTAAGAACTTACATTCTTTAACGACTGTGCCATTTTGAAGCTTATACGATTCTGCATTTTTTGAAGTATAGACACGCAGGTTCTAAACTGGTTGGGTGAGATTCTATCGGTGCGCGTAGTGTGCGCGGGTGGTGCGTGTACATTTTAATATTTTACATTATGCTCGCGTGCTTCACACTTGCACTTTGTTTTTAAGTGAAACTGTGCAAATGGTCTAATTTTTTAGTTTAAAAAATTTCGCGCACACGCAGTTGGTCCAGTGCGCACACCGCACACACGCGAAATTCCAAAAAAAACAACTTTCTAATCAAAATACTCTATCTAGTCAATGGTCAGTGCCCATAGTCCATGCCCCGAGGTGTCTGTCCACACGCAAACAACACACTTCATGAGGAAATGCTTCCCCTACGCGGAAATTGCGCCAATTGAATGTAAACGAGACCACAAGCTAACGGCTTATATACTACGTGAGTGACTAACTAGAAGCCAACCCATCCCATGACATTATGACGTCTTTTGTGTGTCAAGTTACATGGCTGAATTACAAACAAATGGGGTAGGTTGACCTTATAGAACACATTCTACCATCCACCAATTTGAATGAAATAATAAGTAAACAGAATTGAGAGCTTCTTTGAAGGCTCAATGAGGGTTCACAATACATGCTTTTATAAACATCTTATCAAAAACCATTTTCTTGGACTTTAGAGCCATGTGGCGACCGTCTGTCGGCGATGGTGAGCACGTTTCCTGACAGATGTCAGCGGTCGCCGTCGACGGCGCATATGTGCCGGTTCGATTCTATCGAGATAGACAGACGTTTTTATTGCAGTGTGCAAAAATGCGTTAGCTTTTTGACGATCGGAGGTTGAACGGCTGCCACGTCGAAGCTGGCTAACTAAACGATCTTCTCGATGCGACTTGACTTTTCTTGCAATCTTTGTCGGAAAGCGCCGCACTTGCGGGCAAGGAATAAAAAATAAACGCACTTGAGAGTGACATAAACGTGGTCCCGCGAGAAGGTGTGATTGCGTCACTCTCACGAGACTCACGGGTTGGTCTTGAGCGCACCGGAAACTCATACATACAATTTGTCCATTCATTTACGAAGGGTAGAGCCACAGTAAACAGTTTATAACTGACCAAAAGCCGGGAAAACATGATTTGGTCCGGTGCGCTGGTGGTGCGTGCTGCGTGCGCGTGAACGTTTTTTGACGTAACATCTTAACAGTGTGCTTATGTTGCACTAGAAGTCAATAAAAGTGGAAATACAGGACGCAAAGAAAAAAATTTTTACATACACGCACTCGGTGCGCGCATCACACGCACCCCCCGCGCACCGAGCCAAAAAGACTAGAAGCAGCTAGAAAGTGCTTCCCTTCCTTTAAATAATTTACACTAGTACTGTTTTGGATTTTGGTCGAAAGGGTAAATCCGAACTGCAAACACCATCGTGCAAATGGAAAAAAAGCGACTATCCTAGAGGCCCGGGCAAGATGAATGAACCATCCCTTCAAAAACAGACACTAAAACTGACCGTTTGATAAAAAAAAGGCTTAAGAAGATAGAACAGATTAAGTAAAAGGTGTGTCACACACTTAAACATGATTTTTGATGCTTTTAAATTAGTCAAAATGAATAGTATTGGTTTGAAAATGAAATTACAGGTCATAGACAACCTTGAAAAGCAAAATGTGTTGGTTGTTAGACTCGCATGTTCAATTTGACAGGCCGGAACTGAGAGCCTGGCGGAAACGCCTAGAATGAACGGTTGTTTCATTGTACATACGGGGGGAGCAGGCGAAAGTGGCCGATGTAAATGTATGCATACATACAGACGGCGGTGGCGGTGGAGGGGCGGATGTTTTGAAGGAGCCGAAGGTCAACTACAACGGCTAAAGGTAGCGAAAATTGCAAGCGAAGCAAAATAATCGAAGCTTCAGGATTGAATGCTCATCAAAATGTTGCGAAATCAAAAAGATAAGAACAGAGAATTTCTACTGATAAGAATTGCTTCTAGAAGTGTCGCAACATTGTTTTTGAAAAGTAGAGAACATTCGCGATTATTGAAACTTTTAGAGAGCAGATGGTTGCTTATAAATGTCAAAGGCTATTACTGTAATAGCGGAAGTGTGAAAAGTGAACAGTGTTCAGAAAGGTTGAGATAAACACGTGAAAGTTGACAAAAAGAGACTCCGACAAACGTGAAAAGCTCTAGAGATTTGCGGCTGTGAACGCTGTTTGAATTGCACTATCAAAAAAAAGGTTAAAAAAGTTTACTAGCACCCTTGGCGCCAGTCGCCTGGCAGCAGCCGCACACTTCCACAAATCTGTTCCTTGATTCGACTTCGAGACCAAAAAACACTGCGCAAAAGTAGCTTGCTTACGGCTGCTGACTGATTTTTCCGACGCTGTTTGCAACCAGCAAAAAACAAATTCGAAAAGGACCTTTTGCTCAATGATCACTGCTGAATGGACTGGACTGAGCTGAAGGCGCCACGAAGGTTTCGAAATTTCTTCTGCAAATGAATGGGTTTTCTTTACAAAAACGGCTACTGATGTTAAAACAATGTGTCAACAATGGTGCGTGTAAGGTCAAATACTTCTAGATGCACCTTGACAAAGGCCAGAATCACGATGCTGGAGGTGGGTTTGAAGACGGAGGCGAAGATGGCGACAGTACAGTATTCCCGCCAAGGGTGTTTAGTTCTTTTGTTGAGGCTAGTGGCATGGACTCGTTGGGCTGAAAATAACATTTATAAGTACTTTCAGAAAAACCCGCACACAGAAAATGTCCTGTGCGTGGTGCCTGCGCGGTTGCGTGATAAAGTCAAGCGCACATCATAAAAGTCCCCGAAAACAGGAAAGACCCCATCCCATATCTATGAGTCCAAAAATCCTACGTAAGCATTAGTTTATGACTAAAACTAATTACCGATGCTATTGACAGAAGAGAGAACGCTTATCAGAACCCTCAAAATGGACTGCGTGCTGTTCTTTGGTGTTGCTTATGAATGAATTTCATGTGGATTTAAATTAAACATGCCTACGCAATTGAAAGGGATGGGATTAAGATGCCATTGAACGCAAAAAGTAAAAATTAATCAATTAAATTAAAGTTTCGCTTAAAAAATGTAAAACAAAAAAGTAAAACGCACCTTCGAAGCAATATTACCAGTACTATCTGACGGAGACGGCGAAGGTGGGTTCAAATCGACAAAAGGAGTGTACTTCTTTGCCATAGGTTTCTAAAAAGTGCTAATATAAGCTTAAAGACGACAGGGAAGACCCATGTGATAACATGACCAACATCAAAAACGTGGTGCATAGTCATGATAAAGGAATACCTGTAGAGTTCCAGGAACTGATGAAATTTGGCGGAAAGTGACCATAGGCGCCAGCAAAGTACAATTTTTTCAGTGATAATGATTTGGATGGTCTTGTGAGGCACTTTGTCATGTGGTTTTTGTCGAGTATTTTTGGAAACAAGGGTGGGTGCACTTTTGAGTGAAAAGGTAAAAAAGATTGTAGTAAGGAAACTGTAGTACTTTTTAGAGCTTTAAATACAATTAGAATTTCTTGAAAAATAAAAAAGTTAAACAATAAGTCGGTTTTTTGTTGGCCTACGCAAATATGAAAATAGCAAGTAAAGTAATCAAATTCAACCAAAAAAAGTATCAACATTGTTTCCATCTTTAAAAAAACACATTATCGCATGACAAGTGTTTAGTTGATTGCCACTTCCAACACCTTGAAATAATAAAAACACTAACATAAAACTTTTTGAGGCCTTAAAGAACATGATAAAACTCTACCACTACGCTGTCGCTGTAACCATAAACACGCGCGTTGTTTTGATACATTTTACATACACCCAATCACACTGAATACACTTAAATAACAGCCTTCCGTGGGAACATTGAGCTTGTTTGCATAAAGCGACACATGACACATGTTTCATGTGTGCAAATTGAAAATCAGATTCACGTGGTGGCAAGATGGGACTAAGGGGTTTGTAATTCCATACTTTGCGTACATGGCAAACCAAAAACAAAAGAAAAAATTTGAAGACGGTTTCAAAACAAACCTGCGCTTTTGGTGGACCTTCGTCTTTGGGGACTTTGAGAATACCGTCGGCTACGAGTTTGCGGATGCGTTCGGGCTCGGATTTTGGGGAAAAATCAACGACCTGAAACAAAACATGTTAAAAAATAACCATAAAAGATGCCTTACAATATCCGGAATGCCGGCCTTCTTTTTCCGCGCATATGGCGCAACGACGGCAGGATTCATCCAATCTAGTGGTGTTGCTAAGTCCATGTTGTATTCATCCGCGAGTTGAAGCAGCGTATTCGCGTAGAACGTGTACTCTGGACATGTTTGCCCCTTGACACGTTTGGCAAGTTTTTCACTTTCGTTGAAGCGTAACATGGCCGAAACGGCATCCACAATGGGGCCATAGTCGGAGGATACTGTAATACCGTAATTTTATTAGAAAAAGTGGTAAAGCCTACCGTATCCCGCAAGCAGTGCCTGTTTTGCCACCAAACTTTCCCTTTCGTTTGTCGCTAAACTGAGAGGGTTGTACTGGGTCCACATGTCGAGAAAGACGTAAATGAAGGATTCAACTTCCTCAAATGTGAGGTGATCTTCGTAGGAGTGATAGGCGCGTGGCATGTAGCGATAATCGAGGAAGGGATACCGGCGTTGTGCGCGTGGAGTTCTGAAATTGGCATTTTTTGTTGGGGGACAACAGTTACCAGCGGAAAAAATGTCCCCTCTAGTGAGTGTTGCTATTGTTACGCACAACGCATCTAAAACGTCTGTGTGTCCGTTTTTTTAACGCCTTTTCTGGGACATCGTTTCTGCTCCGACAAAATTCGAGTTTTTGGATAGTTTTGATAATAAAAACTCACTCTTTCCCCGAAATCGACCTATACGAACTGCAATGAAGCAACCCCATGGAAAAATCGACGATAAAAATCGTGTTTATTTTCTCTTTACGGCCCATGAATAAGTTTTTTGGGTGAATAAATCTGCAAAAATAAATAAATTTTAGAAACATACAAATCCAACAAACCGAGACAAAACTGAACAACAAAATGAATCATTAATAGCTTGCAACACCTGCAGCCCAATCTGAATCGCCGTAGTATGAGAATAGTCGGCTCCACCAAGAACTTTAGCTCGAAAGTCCCATAGACTGACATTGGCCGATTCGACGACAATATAACCGAAATCTGGCATAGTTCCATGCTCCAATATCTCTAGGAAGTGTTTTGTTTTGAATCGGCATCGGCCGGGGAGGAGCATTTCGGATTGGAGGATTAAATGTCGCTGAAGGTTTTCATTATGGATTACTGTAAGCTACAGTATGACCTACATAATAGTTCGGCATCCGTGAAGGCTTCCCAATCGGCTCAATCCGTAAACAACACGGAATGTCGTCAGGTTTCCGAATCACTTGATACGTCCAGTATCCCCATCGTTTTTGTACCACGTATTCGAGGCATCTCACCGATCTGAACATTTCGCCCTCATTGAAGATTTTAACCGGCAACGCTAAAAATTCTCGCTCTTCTTTGATGTCGAATGGTAGCATTCTCTGTCCGGCAACGGCGAAAAGCGGGGTTTCATAGTGAAATATGTTGTTTTTGTCGACAGCCTTTGCGCAGTGTTTCTCATTTTTGGCCAAATTATCGATCGTTTTCGTGACATCGGTTTCACGGTCCTTCGATTCCGCAAATTCAGACACCTTTTCCGGTTTTTCGATGGTTACCAACGTCAGATCCTTATCCGCTTTATTCTTTTTTACTTTCGACGGGGGTTTCGCCATCTTGGAGGATTGCCACAGGGGCCCTTTCGAGAAACATGGAATTCACGTGGAAAAGCACTCACAGGTGCGCCAATCGGCAGATATTTGAATAATTCTTTCGCCTGGTGACAAAAGTGTTCAATCTTTACTTGTTTTGCGCTCGCGAATGACGCTCCAATTCTTTTAACGTTATTTGATGATAGATAACGTAGATCACATGGGTCGCCGGGGTGGGCGGTTTGTGACAAAGTTGTCTTTGGGTGTTGTATTTTGTAGCGTTGATGATGATTTGCGTTTTGCGAATGGTCGAGTTTCATCATTTCTTGGTTTAGGATACTGTAGTTAGCCGTTATCAGGGTGTTGTTTAAAAACGATTGTCAGAAAGTTGCAGATTGTTCCACATTTCCGCCAGCATCTAAATTTATCCTATCTCATAGAACGATCACGCATCTTTAAAGATACGTGATTGTCAGTCGCCAACACGGGAATCGCCTCATTTTAGGTAACTACGTTGATTTGATCTGTCTCAATCGAGAGAAAAGTAAGGAATTGAAGGACGTTTGCATGGTCTTTAGAACACATTGTCCTTTTATGTAGTCAAGCACTGTATGTTTCATTGCACTTTTAACTTTTAGTGTTTAGTGACTTTTCTTTTTGGGCGTAAACTGTGCCAAGTAATGTTCCATCCTGCATTTGATGTTTAATCACATATTCAATGGCATTTTTCAAAAGTTTGTTGAAATTTTGCATTTTTTTCTTGTTTTGAATGTTTCAACGACTTTTTGGCACATCTTCGCCACTGTCGCTGACACACAAACTTTAAAGCACAGGCATGTATGTAGGAAACAAACGTGAAAAGACAGAGTATCAATGAGATGACAGATGCTGATCATCAGAAGTGCATCTTGGCGGGTGTATCACTTCCTCTTTCGAACGAAAGAAAAGAAATTCATACTTTGTGACGGAGAGATGATGGTAGCGTACTTTGTAGATTATCTTTGTGTTGATAGGGCTACAGAATATGTATCCGAAAGGGAAACAAAGGAAACTTGTTCTTGCAGGATTGAAATGGGGTTACTGTAAAACCAAATTTTAGATGATTTTAAAGTTGAACCAGACAGAACTTTAATTGATCTGCTTAAAATTGGTCTGTCTGGAAGTTTGTTTGAACTACATGCATAGACTTAATTGATTATCCATAGCTGTACAGATTGAAAATAAGTGTTTCAAGTTGAACAAACTTTTGCAAAAACCGAAAAAAAGGCACAAACAGACAGTCGATGAAAAAAATAAACAAAAATTTAGTCATACATTTTTGCAATTTTAATAACAACGTTAAACGATAACTGAATAAGAAAGTGAAAATATAATTTTTACCAGTCAAAACATGTGTTTGAGTCGTAAAATACGGTAGTTTTATGATCAAAACCATCCACGCCAAACAACCGTATCTTAAAAAAGCACAGCATTATCATCATCCGTCCTATTAAAAGAAAAACCGTTATCCATTAAAACTAGAATGTAGTGCAGAACATGCGTTGATTCGTGTAGCGTACTTTACGTCAATCACAATCACAAACTATCCTACAAAGTTTCGGTGCATCGCGGAAAGGAAATGATGACATTTGCTCCACATTTTGAAACACATTCGTTTCGTATCAAGTTTCAATGTGGGTTATGCAAGGATACTGTATTGAGAGTATAAAAAGGGTATTTTTTAAAGTTTTGGGTGGCATTTTTGTAAGACGTAAGAGATAAAGATATTGTATTCGAATTGAATCACTTGCTTTTTTTGACAAAAATTGTTTGTTAAAGTTCAAAAAATAAGGAATTGCGTAGAAAAAACACAAAACTTAAATAATCGCAACTGGTCGACTACTTCCTTAAAAGTTTTGGTCACCAATGTTAATCAGATTACTTTGAAAATTAGCCAGACCTTAACGTGATCAATGATCTTTAGATTTCTTTATTATGTCACCCGTAGACTTCGTTGCCCCTCCCATTTTTGTAGCATGTGTCGCAGACGTTGTGTACACGTTTCTGTGTGTTGATCACGTCCTTTTTGTTTGAACTGCAACTTTGGAGACTAGAACGTTGCTGATGCACCGTATTTCGTGAAAAGTGGCATGAAATATCCCGCCTTGTGGATATTGAGGTCAGATCTGACGGGATTCTTGAATATAAATGAAACTTTCTATGGATCTACTCATTATGGTGCTTTTGACAAATTCCAAGGATGCATCTTGGATTCATATTGCTGCTGTTTGCTATTTCATGTTTTGCCGAGATTCAAAAAGAAGCTAAAATTGAATCTAAAATCCATTATGATCCGGTCAAAAAGTTGACTAACATCACTCTCGATGAAACGGCGACAAAACAGTTGTTTGAAAAATGGAGTCATCAGGCGATTAGTGGGTTGATGGCGGCCGTCGCTACGACAAAGTAGGTTTCGTCTTGCATGCTATGGTAACAAAAAAGGTTCCAGATTACGGTCAGTCTCGAAAACCGTCGCGCAAAACCATGAAAAGTGTGCCAAACAAGCCGATGACATCATAAAACACGCAAAATGTGTTGCGCGATTGCTCGATGTCCCGGTCACAATGCCATCTGACATGAATATGGACGCAAAAATGGTAACTGAGAGGGTTAAAGCGACGAAAATGGCTGAAACTATCGATGTTACTGGAGCATCACCTCGAGTTCAACGCTTCAAGGGTGCGAAAACTATCAAGTATCGTGATTCTTCGACAACAGTGAGAATGGCGTCGAATGGCATTGAACGAATCGGCGCATTTGATGTGTTGTCCAGAAAGAAGCGCGACATTGAACGTCGAAGTGACTACGTCTTGCCGAACAGCCACGACTCCATGTTATTTGACAAGCTTGCGCAAAGTCTGCTGAACCTTGTGCTTCAAGTCAGAGCTGATGGATCTCTGAAATCTTTGTATCCCGAAGATGATAAGAATAGTGAAACAATGCAAAATGTTACCATTTTTGATAAGATTGCGCGGAATTTGCTTAAAAATGTCATCACTGTTGATGAAACTGCGATCTTCCGAAGCCTCGCGTCAGACGATACTCTTAACGGAGATCAGCCCTTGTCCGAAGTCCCTGAAACAGTGCTCTTTGATAAGGTTGCGCATAATCTGTTACAGCATGTGCTTACAGCGAGAGCTGAAAGTTCTGATGAAGTCGAGGATTCTGATGATTCTGATTCTGATGGACAAGATGGTCAAGAATCCTCAAAAAGAACAAAACGCTTCACTCGGAAAAACAGTGAAGGATACAGTGTCCCGGACCCGCATCATGGAACCTCCCTGTTCGGCACCATTGCCAAGAACTTGCTCAAAGACGTCCTTCACTTCAAGAACAAAACGGCAACCGTACCATGGCAAGCAATGGTAGCTGAAGCCCAGGAAACTGCAGCATTGAAGAAAAAGATAAAACAGAAAGCGCGTCAACACTCTGAAGATATGTTACCCTTTGAGAAGTTGGTTTACAAGGGGCAGGATGACCGCGCTATGTTTGAGGTTGGTGGATGCTGCGTACTGTAAAAATTTTTATTGATGACAAAACTTTTAGGATATCGTTGACACAATGGAAGACGGGACTGCGGAAGACCGTCTGAAAATGATTCAAAAACTAAAAAAAATCAGAAAAGATCCAACGGGGAAAATGTTAGATCTTCTGAGGGAGGGACTGAAGCTTGGAGCTGCCATGTCAGGAAAGAATGCTTCTGAATTTGATGAAAAGCAGTTGAATGTTATGTCGCCAAGATTTTTGAGTGTGTCAGAGAAGGATACTGAGGATGATGATGACGTAAGTTGGCACTTTCTGGTTAAACGAGTCGATCGGAAAAGGTGTCCCAGTAAAAACGGACACACGGACAAACTGTGCGACACACAATGCATTAAAGCGCGTGCGTCTCTCTTTTTTCAAGCGGGACCTTTTCGTACACGGGGAACTGTTTTCCCCTAACATCTTTTCACTCAGTTTTCATTCCAAAACCAAAAATTTCAGATCAACATGTTATCCCCCTCAATCTTCAGTCTCCACGATAACGGCAAAGGTCTCGAAAAAGAACTCTCACTGCCACATCTTTTGAAAGGATTTGCCGGTGCGGATCAACAAGCGTGGCTCGATCTCATCTTCGAGGCATCTGGTGTCGACGAAAGCATCAAAGAAGCCAAGAAAGCTCTAACGGCACAGGAGTTCCAAATCACGAGAAAGAAGCGCTATCAGGAAACCATGGTCGATGAAAACGGGGAGCCCTTATTCTTCACGAAAGAATCAGCCAAAGAAAAGCTCGGAGAGGAAACTGTGGAAAACTATGAGGTCGTCGAAGAATTGATCAAAACGTATTCGAAGCAACAGCAACGCGACATGAATGAAACTGGATACACCATGATGACTGCTGACCAGCTTCAGCTTATCTATGGCGAAGATTCTCCGCACAACAACTCGCTCATGATAGAATTGTACAGTAATCGGACGAAGGAAAGCCTTGATGAACAATTGATCAGTGAGATCCAAGCGTTGGCGAAGTTGAATGGCACGACGCGACAGAAGCGAGCTATTATTTTGAGTCCGGTATTGTTCGGATCGTTTATCGGCGTGCCTGAGGCTGTATCGCAGCCGTTGATCCTGTCGCCTTTGCTGTTTACTTCGATTGTTGGGTCGCCGATTATGATGGGGCCGGCTATTTTGTGTGAGTTATGTTGCTTCTTAGGTTTTAAAATCATATAATTTGTGTAATTTCAGCCCCCTGGGTGTTCATTCCCCTGATTCTATCCCCCAGAACGCTGTCCCCAGCCATCTTGACCCCCTTCATGTTCACTCCTGTCATTCTGAGTCCCCTGACTCTGCATCCCCTGATTCTGTGTCCCGGCTTATTCAACCCCTTCGTCTTATCACCCCTTGTTTTGGCACCCCTAATTCTATCCCCCCAAGTTTTCACCCCCTTAATTTTGTCACCCTTAGTCATGGCCCCCTTCATCCTGAATCCCGGCGTCGGAACCCCCTTAGTCTTATCGCCATTCGTCTTGAATCCTGTAATTCTGTCGCCACTAACCCTCTTTGCACTTGTTTTAAGTCCAAACGCCCTGTCACCCGTCATCATGTCCAAGTTGTTCTTGGCTGAAATTATTCTGTCACCCAGTTGGCTTTCGTGAGTCTTTCAAACCTTCTTTATACATACAAAAGTACAAAACTGTTAAAATAACTTCATTCAATAAATAATAAAGATATAAACATCAAATCAAGTCATAACCAAATCAGTCAAAACAGTTTTGTCTTCAACACGCTTTGTAAATGAAATCATTCGCTTATAATTACCGGTAAACATGACCAATGCCATGAATAACAACACCCCGCTCAAAATCCAAATGTATGTTGGTCCCGTTTCCGCGTATAACTTTGTAATCACAACCGGGCCCACAATATGTAAAATTTGGCCAAAGACCATAAACACTGCCTGTAGCACGCCTTGTTTAATGGGTCCTAATATTTTACTGTATAAAATATCCAAATTGACCATCATCAATGGCGTCGCAATTCCGAAGACCATAATCTGAGTGACTATGTAAACGATGAGATCTATCTGGTGGGTTGTTTGACACCATGCGTAATTGATACTGCATCCGATTAGTTCTGTGTCAGCGGTGACGTTTTCGTTTGTTGACAGTAGGGTTTTCGCGGCTGACTCTATAAAGGGAATTTTGTTAGGTTAATCACACAAAAATTGATGAGGGACAACAGTTCCCGTTGGGAAAGAATGTCACAGAACGCGCGCGAGATGGAAAAACGCACAGACACGCGTATTGAGATGCGTTGTGCGTTTCAGTTCGGGCGTGTGTCTGCTTTTGAGCGGGACATTCGTTCCATAACTGTTTAATCACACAAAAACTGCATTTTAACCAAGCCCAGATGACTCACGTTCATAAATAGCAGGTGTCCCAATAGGGTGCTCATAGGAAATGGTCTGCGACAAAAACGGAAACGGATAAGTGGCTACAATGCACCCGAAAACGAGGGATAATCCGAAAGTTACCGCTATGCGCTCGGGTAATCTGAAAAGAAACCAATTGGGGTACACATTTGAAACTCTAACATTAATGACGACACAATACTAACCGTTTTCCAAAATTGAAAATACCGTAACCAACGCTGAAAAGTAACGAAAAGAAGCCAGTCGCGGCCATCATGGAACTGTTGAGTTTTACAGATTCTTGCCGCGAAAGTTCAAAGGTCGTCATCGTGTATGGATTACCGATTCTAAAGTTGACAGTTTTGAAACATTTCTGGTTACTGTATCGACTTACGACATCATCGTGGTCATGTAGGCATCCAGTGCCGTTTTAGTCACAATGCAAACTACTACTGCCATTTTATCATACCCAATTGTAGAAACTGGGAGGTCAGCGCCGCTCGATCCTGATCCGGTGTCGGAATCTGTTTGTTCGATCATTTTGTTTGTTTCCGATGTGCTCGATATCGGTTGTTTTTTCGGAGGAACTTGCATTTTTCCGTCATAAAAAGTCGAGAGGAGTATAAATCCGATGGTTGAGAATCCAATCCCGAAAATTATCGGCGCTGTGTACAGGCTTAGACGGACTCCAAAGGCGATGGGAATGCCAGGGTAGGGGAGGAATGATAGGGCCATTTGAAATACTGTAAGTATTGATTTTATCGATTTTTTTGAAATTTGTCAGAAAAATCGATCCGTCAAACTTACACGATCCAACCAAAAAACCCAACGATATCGCCAACATCGTGATGCCAAAAGCCCTCGGGCGGTCCGCTTCTGTGCTGGACATGGCCACATGTGTCCGAAAAACACTGCTCAGCCCCATTGCGACGCCGATTAGGCATTCATACACCGTAAAAATAACTATTCCCCATCCCTTTGGAACTATTTCAATGGTCAGGTACAAAAATGCCGCAAATATGACTAAGACTTTTTCAACGAGCAAACATGGCCTGAAAACAGCACCCATGTGTCAACTATGAAATGCATTTGCATGATAAGACCAACTTTGTATCACTCAATTTGTTGCTGATGTACCCGGAGCACGCGGAACTGACGACCCCACCGAAGGCTGACATGCCACGAATCATGCCAAACGTCGTTTCACTGATTTCTGGGTCGATAATCTTGAGGTATGGCCAAACTGTCGGGATGAAGGCACTCATTTGGACGGTTGCCAAGAAACCGACGAAGGTGCCGACGTAGATGCTGCGCCATTCAGTTTTTTGGGGTGGCATGGCGGCTAAAATGGTAAACAGAAGAGGTTTAATGGGGTTTATAGTCGTTCTAAAGGGGTGCGAATTGCCATGGAAACCGAATACACGGACGTCAAGGGTATAGACAGACCAAAAATGTGCAAAACATGGATGATCAATCGGAAGTGCACGCGCTGACTGATAAAATCATAATCGTGTATTGAATTGATAACAATGAAACTGATTGAAACCACAAAGAACAACTTTTTAGGGCTATGACACGCAGCTTTTGGTGACGATTGATATTGGTTTAGGGGGTGTGCACATGTAAGCTGCCCTGTGCGCTGGGGGGATTTGGGTGCGCGGAGAGTGCGTGGTTTTTGTGTGCAAGTTTTGCACAGTTTTTGTCCTTTTAAGGCATGAAAAACGATTGTACAATAACAAAATATCAAAATCACCGTTACAAAACACATAATTCAACACAAAAATGACCAAGAAAACACCTCCTTCCCATGAAAATGATAAAACTGTTTATGATAGTGACACCGGAAGCCGATGAAGCTCACATCAGCTTAACAGTGCGTACACATGGTACCGAGGACCTCCTCACTCATTGAGGCTCTCACGCCTGCAACTAGCCCAGTGGCCGCTTCAAAGAGTCGCACCGGCCTCGGCCCAGGTCCACGTTCACAATGTTTGCTTAAATGCCCGCTGGCACCAGCCCCATGAATGCTGGCTTCAATGGGAGGGGCTGGGTTAATGTTACCGTTGCAACGGTGTGGCTTTTTGTCTTTTTTCGTCGCATCAGACAACAGGGCGGGCGGAAAAAGCACAAAGTGCAGACCGACGTATGTATTTACAGTCGGGATTTGAGGGGTATTTTGAACTTGATCCCTACACGCCATAAAATATGACTGCAACCAGGAACACAACTACCTTCCAGAAAAGGAAACAATGTTAGAATTTCGGACTTCTTTTGTTCAAACTTTCTAAGACTTTGTTGCCATGTTTTTCACCTTAAGTTTTGCAGATTTTGATTCGACTTTTTAAACTTTCAAATTGATAATATTTAACCAAATAGTATGCGTTTTGAAGTTGCTGACAACGACAAAAAAGTTATATTCTACCCCTGTCATTCAAATCGCACAATGATATCAACGCCAAACGCTTGAAAACTGCAGATTGGTCCTTGCTTTTATACACCCGGGTGAATGGCAAGCACGTTTTCCCGCGAGAAAGGCACTGGAACTGACCTTTTGAGCCTCTCTATGCAATAGACGGCAGACAAGTAGAGACGTCAACCGGCGCGCCACGGACCGCCGTTGATTATCACACCTCTCGCGCGAGACACGCTCTCGCATGTTCGCACTGATACCTGTTAACGCGGGTGTTTGTGGCAACGCTCTCGCGATTTGGCGTCGGGACAGGTTCACGCATGTTCTCGCGACCAAGGTGCCAGAACGCGTGTCTCACGCGAAGGTATTTATTTCAACGGCAATCCGCGGCGCGCCGGTTGACGTCTCTACTTGTCTGCCGTCTATTGCAAAGAGAGGCCCAAAAGGTCAGTTCCAGTGCCTTTCTCGCGAGAAAACGTGCTTGCCATTCACCCGGGTATATAAAAGCAAGGTCCGAACAACTCATTCCATGCGTTTGATAATCCTTATGGGTCACCCAAGAATTACGTAATTGAAAAGTTGATGTTTTTTAGGATCTTAATTTGTCAAGGTGCAAAATGTAACAGTTTTTTTACTTCTAACACATACGGTAACAATGATGCATCATGCTTCCAGGCATATAGAAAGCAGGACACTATCGGCTACATTTCGGTGTCTAGTGAGCCATCCTTTTTACAACAGCGCCAGGATTAGTTGAACAGAATCCAATAGTGTCACTAAAGTGCAAAAAAACTGATGTGGAAAAAATGAATTTATTGTTTCAAATGGTTTATGACCAAACAAGATTTGGATTAACTGGTCAATTTAACCTAGGTTCCGCATGTTCGTACCCCACTGACATCACTTGATCACAGTGCAGACGTGGTTTTGAGTTCAAATCAAGAGCAGAGCAAACTAAATGGAAAAAAATAAACTGATCAGGTTCAAAATGTAGAATTGCGCCAAGTGCGTGAATTATGGCATTTTGGGGGTTTCGGAGCTTTTCGGCCAAACGGGCTTACAATACTAAACTTTAAAAAAGAAAAAATATTAATTATGTTAGTTAATGCCATTGACATAAAATAAACAAGGAGTTTAGAACAACAATAGCATTTATTTGCACGAAATTTAAAAAGCACAGTGCCGTATTGAACGGAGTGATCGGACGCAGTTTTACCGGCAGTTCAAATGCGCGCGCTGCGACAGTCAGCTCTGCCGTTTCATTTGAAATTTCGCACGTTTCGTCGTCCCGATCGCCCGGCACGTCTCCAGATGTCGACGGAAACGCTCAGTATCCGCGGGATCCCGGTCCACGAGCTTCTTCCGAGATGCTACGAGTTGTCGAAGACCTTTTCTGCTCCGGTAGATCTAGGCTGTGAGTTTATCGATCGATTTTTTTACCTAAAATGATCAGACTTCGTTCAATATATATTTTCAGTGTTCATCATGTGCATCGACGTACTGCCTGTGAATCCACTTTGGAAGCAAATCAGTGTCAACAAGACGCGAGCGAGTTTCATCATTTCCGCACTTGAATTCCTGATTTTCGACAGCAACTTCCGGAGCGCCATTTCCGATCTCATCGTGCTTTGGATCAGCAATGGCAAGGTTCACTGGGACTTTGATGATTCGCCGAGGGATTTTCCGGTTGTTCATGGCGGTTTGGTGGGTTTTGTATATATAAAAATGTTTTTATTGATTGGTTTTTTGAAAATGATGATAACGTTTTAGCCGCCAGCTTATATCCTCCCGTCGCCAAGCACTTCTATGACGTCAGTGAAGTCTAATGATAGCGGGTTTATGACGTCTCCAGGGTCGTCTTCCGCGTCGGCATCGTCGTCAAGCACTTCGGTGGCGTCAACTTCGTCATCATCGGCGCCGACGACCTCTGATGGCTCGAATGAAGCGTTTGAACGGGCTGCCGCGACGTTGCGGACTCAGCTGAATGAAGCCATGTCGACGCCGCGGCCTGCCACCCCGACGCCTCCCAAGACC
Source organism: Panagrellus sp. LJ2284 (assembly GCA_024447225.1). Lineage (NCBI taxonomy): Eukaryota > Metazoa > Nematoda > Chromadorea > Rhabditida > Panagrolaimidae > Panagrellus > Panagrellus sp. LJ2284. The sequence goes on along the minus strand of JAMRYC010000019.1, from coordinate 302,833 downwards.
AGGAAGCGTCCCCCTGCCGACAGGCCTTCCGTATCCAAAGTTAGCCCCGGCAAGCCCAGGCCTATTGGCCTTCCTGTGAAACGGTCTAGAGCCGATGGCGATCCGTGTTCGAGTTCAAGTTCGGCTGGCAGCTCATCATCAACCATCAAAGTCCTTCCACCGGTTACCGACGCTTCCCCGACCCCCAAGCCTCTTCCGATCCCCAGTTGTGGCCATGCCGCTGCCATCGAAATTGTTAGAAAGCAAGCCAGGGTCAATGTCGTCGAGGAAATAACCAACGAGCTTCTGAGTGCCATCGATTCGACGCGGTTTTCGAAAGAAGCGTTGCTGAAGTACACCAAGGAAAAGTTGGCCGCCATCCAGAAGATTACCAGTGAACCGTTTTCTCCGGTTGAATAGAATAGTTTTGAGTTTTAGTTTTTGTTAAGTTTTGTTTTTGTTTTTTGGTTGCTGGACAATCATTTGTTTTTGTTGTTGTTAATGAAATTTTCGGTTTATACAGTAGATCTACTGTAAGGCTACAGTACCTTTATGGCGTCATTGGACGCACAAGTGCCTACTAAAGGGTGAGAAGTTTCCCTGCGGGATAATTGGGAGTCTATCGTAATAGCATTGTGTAAAAAACAACATTAAAGAACACTACTCTACCCAAACAAATTATACAAATCAACACAACCCTAACTACTGAGGAACAGTTCGCAGCCCTGGGTTTCCGAGTTCAGGATTACCCGTCAACTTGTTGAAACGCATAACAACGTCCATGGGTTCCATTCCGGCGGTTTTGAAGACGAGTTTTCGTTTGTCCGCAAGATCGGCAACAAAGAACGGGGCTTGGCCGTCGTTCCGGATCTCAGTTGTCACCTTTACGCGAGGATTGGTCATTTTGACTTTGGTCGATGTGATTGCGTGCCAGAAGTATCTGTAACACGGTTGGTTTTATATAAAAAAATAACCTCAATCCAAACAAACCTTAACGAATTTGTATCATGATGGAAGGGGTCGAGCGAAATGTGGACAGAGTTGACATCTTTGAGGTTGATGGCACGCACAGAAAGCGCGAATCGCTCAACGGGCCTCCAACGGACACCGGCACGAATGCTCTGCCACATGCGACACATCTGAAGAATAGGTATGAAAGTGGGAACTGTCATCCTGATGAAAAGCATGTTTTACAACCGAAATCGGAGTCAATCGAGAAAGGCTTGCAACTAGTTCAACGGTTTATAGAAACTCAACTTAAAATCAACAAAAATATAACAAAAATACATTTATGCAACCGGTTTATATATATGAGCCCATTGCACGACGCGATCAACATTGCTGAGCACGTCTTCCTCCGTATTGCTAGCCAGTTCGTGCACGATTTGTTCGTCGTAGGATTCCTTCGCTTCTTCGGACAAAATACCAAATATTTCGCAGTCAATGTTATCCGTGAGCTTCTTTTCGTTGTAGCCCCTGGCCTTGAGTCGATCATAGAGGAGAGTGTTATCAGTACGAAGCACAATTACGAGATCAAACCAGCGTTCGGGGAAAAGTTCGCATCCATGGTACTCAACGACGTAACCTCCGTCATGGGAACCAAGATAGGCCTGAAAACCGCAATGTAGATGCAACATAGCTTCGATAAGACCAACCTCAAGATGATCCAGCAACTTGTCTTCGTCGAGGTTGAAGGAAGCGACCTGATCGTCGAAGCTGTCAACAAACTTGTTCGCGATAGCAATCTCACTGACATTCAAATGGGAAAAGCCCAACTCGGTGGCAACGCGGGAAGCTGTCGTTGTCTTTCCTGTTCCTGGTGTCCCAGTGATCAAAATATTTGGTTTTTGTCGCGATCCAGGCAAAGACATCTAGACGTCAGCACTATTAGGAATCCCTTTATAACATTTGACAAATAGCAAAGGTTCCAACCAATCTAATCAATCAGTGAATGAAAAACAACTTATTTTTTAATTTTTATTTATAAAAAACATAAAACACTTTAACAACAAACAAAGCAGGAGCCTTGCTCTCACATAAAAAAACGAATTAATTACCAGCCCTGGGGAGCACTGGCAGCAGCCCATTCACCAACGGGGGCGGCGGGGGTCTCAAGTTCGGTGGTGGCTTCAGCCCAGTCAGCAAGAACGGGGGCATCAAGGTTCAACTTAGCCTCAGTGGGGGCAGCGATCTCGGTCTTCTCGTAAGCGGGGGCGGTCTCCTTAACTTCTTCCTCAGCCTTCTCTTGTTCTTCACGGTAGAAGTACAGATCGGGCATGATAACCTTATCTTCAAGGACGAATCCGGTCTGGCGAGAGATCTTTCCGCGGAGGAGGAGGACTTCACGGGCGAGCAACCACCAGAGGAGGCCGATGGACTTGGCACCCTGCAATGACACAATGTATAAGAGGTAAAGCGAAGTAGTTTGTGAAAACGAACCTTGTTGTTGCCGGGGATACCGATGTCGATGAAGCGCATCGGCGAGTCGGTGTTGACGAAGCTGATGACGGGGAGGTTGACGTACGAAGCCTCGTTGACGGCCTGGTGGTCGATGAGGGGGTCCGAAACGATGAGAAGACGGGGCTCCTTGTAGTTCTTTTGGATCTGGTTAGTGAACTGACCAGGGGTGAAACGGCCGAAGATCGGGGTGGCACCAGTGTGGGCAGCGAACTTCAGAAGAGCGCGCTGGGCGTACGGGCGGGCGGAAACGACGATAACGTCGGCGGGGTTCTCAACGGCAGCGATGGCGCGGGCAGCGAGGAGAAGCTTCTCCCAGGTCTTGCCAATGTTGATGACGTGCGAGCCATCGTTACGGCGAGCGAAGATGTATTGCTCGTTCTGGAAGTTCACATTGGTGTTACCGTTGTGGGTCTCGCAGAAGAGGAGCTTGGCGGCATCATCGTTGGAGAGCGCGAAGACGGAGAGAGAGGACGACATGATCGTGCACCAGTTTCTAAAAGCAAAACAATGGTAAAATAAGGTGTAAAAAGACAAGAGAAAAGGTAAATCAATGGCCAAAAACCATTTGAGGTCACATACAAGAAGTCAATATAAATATCACTTTATACACAAGACACGATACAAATCATAAATTATACACCAACTTGACCCAAGGACACATCCACCTTCGGATCCGCAGTAATACCCTGCAAACGAGCAAGATGCTCATTCACCAATGTTTGCAGGAACCGTAGCCGCGCGACATTCTCGAGACGCAGAATCTTTAAGGCATTGTCAACCTTCACAGATACTCCTTTGACACCGGACGGAAACTCATTCAAGGCAAAACGAGAGCTTGATTCAGCGGGGGCGACATCTTCCACGAACAGAGCGAATAACGCCTTGAGCAATTCAGGGTGATCTCGGAAACCAAACGCCGGCTGAACTTTGCTCAAGAAGGTTTGCAGCATTTGAAGGTCGGTGGCATTCAGCTTACTCAAGATGGAATGAGCACGAAGTCGACTCAATGCACTCGCACAATCAACCGATGATCGCACTCCATGTGCCTGCAAACGAAGATCCACGATGGCATCGACCAACAAGTTGACGAGTTCGGCACGGGATAAGGATGCAGGATCGTGACCAGTCTCTCTGACAAAGTGAGCCAACGCCAAGTCTGGAGATGCGAAGGAAGCCGGGGAAAAAGGAACCGCAAAACACTGATCGGAAGCAAACCGCAGGAAACGTAGCAGGTGTTCGTCATCTGAAATAACATAGGTAAACTTTATCTACACCATTAAAGGAAGAAGTAACTCACCAGAAACTGTGAATTCAGATTTGAATCCAATGGACCATAATTTAAGACGAGACATCTAGGAATGAGTGATAAGCGGCAGCAAGAAAAATCGTAAAGATATGCAAGGAAACGAGATCCATATAAGGAAAACAAGAGATCCGAAACGACTTTATTTATCAAGCTGAACAGGCTCCTCAACACGACGCTTCTTGGTAAACTTGGCAATCTTGGTCTCAAGTGAATCGCAAGTAGGCCGTTTCATGATAGGAATGTGGGTCTGAAAGTAAAGAAATTACTGACGTCCTACCACCCAAGTAATCAAACTTACTTTACTAGGAGCACCGCGAATATGCTGCTCAAGCCCATCATAGACATCAGTCGACATCTGGTCGTCGAAGCTCTTCAACTCGGTCATCATGGAACGGACAATCGCCGCCTTGGTAGCAAACTCGCACCATTGTTGTTGCAAATGTACATACAGCTTTCTAATGGTGTCAGCGTTAACACTGGACTTCCAATCGAAAATGCCGTCGGTGTAGGAGGCGTCGAAAAAGCATAAAGGCATGTCGCGAGCCATGGCGTATTGGGGCTTAGCAGGAGTTGATTGCACGTCCAGTAACTTGGTGATCAGCTGTAAAAAAGAGCAGGCATAAGATACAACATTTGTAACAATGAAAGAAACTAACCGATGGTTCCTCATTGCCGAGACCAATCTCATGAACAAGGGTAACAATGCAACGAATTTGATGCCACAAGAAGCCAGAACCCTTGATTTGAAGCTGGATCATTTGATACGGCGAAGACTCCGCGGCTGGTTCGACTGGTGTTAACCTTGCGATGTAAATCTCGCGAACGTACGACGCTTCCAAGCGGTTTTCATTCATGTCGATGCGACAAAAGTTGCGAAAGTCGTGAGACCCAACTAAAGCATCGAGCGCCGACTGCATTGCCGTGATGTTGAGTCGTCCCCGGGGGAAAAGATACATGTAACTTCGTGAAGTACATTCAAACCTTGCGTTGAATTCGCGTTTTGCCGGAGCCCAGGCGATGACACGAATGTTTGGCGGTAAAACATTGTTGAGAATTGTATCAAACTTCATTTCATTCGTAGACTTCACGCGCTGCTCGTCAGCTGGCGCATCATCCGGCCAAAACACGCCAACACCATCAACATCTGTGGACCGTACTGTCACGGAGCCAACCTGCCGGAACCCAGAAACTCCTTTGTCGGTTCTGCCACAACGAGACCATTGAGCGGTATCCTTGCTTTCGATTATTCGAGTCTTAATCATTGCATCAAGGATGGCCTGCAACAAAAAGTATATAGAAACAAGTCGAATAAAAGTTGGATCAAAGCTTACCTGTTCGACCGTATTGGTAGTGTGATCCTGCGTGACCAGTCCTTCATAATCCCACCCAAGATACAGAAAAAGGATTGCAATCCGTCGTCGAGGGAATCGAGAGAAATCAAATTCGCCATTCTGAAAGATGGAATGTTATAGAAATATATAAAAAGAAGTAAGGAAAATGCAAACTAACCTTTTTCAATCGAGACTTTGTTTTGGCCGCATTTTTGGGCTCATTTTCACATAAAACGCTGCCCAAAGGGTCAGGTAACGTCGCCATCGGCAGTGCGGATAAAAACGGCACAGAAAGTACGCAAAAAGTGACGTGAAAGACGAGAAAAACGCGGAAGAATCAACATTATTGCACTCGTAGGCCACGCGCACGCAATGCGTCCTCTGCATGGGGCTGAAGGTAAGCGCGGCGAGACTACTGCATACTGTGGCTGGAAGCAGGAAAAGTGCGCACGCAGCCGACGGCGCTGGGTTGCGAGGGACGCTTTACGCGACTTTGTTTGTTGACTTTATCAGTTTTATTTAGTTTCAAAGTATGATTGCTGTATATCTGCGTAATCGTGACATTACGGGGAACGATTTAAGGTAATTTTTAGACGTTATTCTTATAGTTGCAAGTAGAAAAATATATAAAAAAGTGTTTCTGACCAAAAATGGAAAAACCGAATACACAATTTTCTTTGTTGATTTTATCAGTTTTCTTCTGTTTCAATGTGTGATTGCTATATATCTGCGTATTGGAAACAGTTTGGAGAACGATTTAAGCTGGTTTGTTTAGAGTGTTTAATCAGTTACAAATTTATAAATATATAAAATAGAAATCTGACAAATAGGAAAAAACTCGTTAGGCAGTTAAACATGGCAAAGACGGCTACACAATACAGTTTAATGCGGCCAAATCTCATTGCAAAGTGTAATAGCTTTATCTAACAATGGAAGGAAAGTCAATTTCAAAGATGTTTTTCTCCTTTCCGACCGCTCCGAATTCTTGAATCTTGGCCCATTCATTGTTGCGTTTGCACAGATTGAAAATCTTTGTTGCTCGGTCTTCTCCACCGACTTCGCGTCCCAGAACACTTTCAAGCTCCTCGACAGGGCGATCTCGGAAGAGGTCGACGATTTCGCGAGATTTTGCATGATCTTTGCGTTCCTCTTCCTCCTGGTCGAAGGCCACCGCCAAATCTTGCCGCAAGGCTTCGACAGATGTTGGAAGCGCTTCATTGACGGTCATAATGTCACCAGATTTTGGGGTGAGAAGCGTATTGCGTCGAGAATTCAAGGCCGAGTCGGGCGGGGTCCATTCGATGCTGGATGAATCGAGCGAAAGGAGGTCTTCTTCGTCGCCGGCGCCATCTTTACCGGAACGGCGATGATGACGTTCATCTGGTTCATCCGTGGAGAAGATAACGTTTGTGCCGCCTGAGGGCGCGGCTGGAAGGCTGCTCGGGGCTTGCACGGAGGACGTTGTCCGCTCTGTAGACGGTTCGATCCCGACAGATTTGTCGATCGCTACCGTCGAGATTCCGTTAATAGCAATGGGTTTGAAGGGGATCGACAAGCGGGTGACTTCTTTTTTCAGGGCTTCGCTGATGTCAGTCAAATCGAAAAGAAGTCCCGGATCAGCCTCGAGGCCCAATGGCCGTGCTGTGACATCGTCTTCGCTGTCCATGGAAGCCATCGGTGCTCGGTTCGGGCTTCCATTCACCCTGAGGGGGTCGTTGATCGGATTGTTCGTCAACAGATTCAACCTAGGATGTCCACGTTGAGCTCGGAGTTTGACGACTTGCATGATGCGTTGTTCTAATGCCGGATTTGCCAATAACTGCGCCGAGATGATAAGGAACTTTGCGACAAGGTTGTGTATTTCCGCACGCTTCTTCAGGCTAAAGTTGACAGATTCCGTGTCCAGGGCCAGCGTCTGAAGCCCGAAAGCGACCCGGAATAGCTCGATTCGCGTTGAATCGTACTGGACTTCGACAAAGATGAGGCACATTGAGCAAAGGACGGCATCGAGGTGCTCCATGAGGTTGGTATCATCAGCCAGACAGACGACTCGGAACAAAACTGCTGCGATGGCGTGAATCTGGCGCTGCATGAAGATTTCATCTTGACGGGAGCACTTTTCGGGGGATAGCTGGAGGTTTTCGATTTCATGGACGTCGCGGAGATGGGCTAGTTGCTTCAGATTGTCGTGGCTGAAAGGTTACGGTATGAATTTTCAGTGAGTGAGGGGCCAACTTACCGGTCAACCAAAGTATGGAAGATTCGCTGCGCATCTAGACGGACCCCCGGATTCGGTGCCAACGAAATTTGCAACAACTTCAAGAAGAAGCTATCTGTGAACATTGCGGCGAAGTAGAAAGTTTTGTACTTCGTAGCTACCTTCAACAATGTCCGTGCCAGCACAGTTTGAAGGAATTCCTCGCTTGTCCGAACATGGCGCTCTTCATCGGTCAGTTTCGGAATATTCTGCGCCGTAAAGGCCATGATTTCAATCTTCTGATAATCCGGAAGCGCATTCGCAAAGTCACCCATGACGTTTATCAGGGTTTCCTGGAAGGTCTTCTCCTCCGCGATCGACGGACACTGTTTGGACTGCTGAAACTCCACGGAAACACGCAGACGCTTCAACAGGGAATTGAAGATGTTCAGCACGAGTGGTCCAATGGATGTACCCGCGATGGACACGATGGAAGACAAGACGGTCGCGATGCCGATACGGATGCTGGCTTCGGCGTTGACCATGTTGTCGAGGTGGTTCATGAGCTCCTGAAGGGGGGTTTTAGATCGTTTAAAGGAAATTAAAGCTAACCTGGATGACATAATACGAATTCTGGGTCTGAATCGAATAGATAATCGCCCTGAAGGTGTTGATCGCAAAGACTGGAGGCGGATACCACTTCTTATGGGCGTCACAGTGCTTCATGACGGGCTCCAGGACGGCTTTCAAGGATGCGAAGGACGCTTTTCCCATGAGTTCACGGAGACATTGCAAGGCTAAAGCGTTCGGATCATCGTTGAGAGCGTCTTCTTCGACGTAGGTCGTGACGACTGGGAGAACAATGCCGACGGATTCATCGCCGGTGGGGTCATCGTTGAATTGTGACGATTCTGAAGCGCTTTCGATGAAATTTGAAGTCAAAATAAAGTAAAACCAACCCCGATTATCTTTCAAATTAAACAAAATACTGGGCACAATCTTGTCCATGTGCTGTTTGTCCCAGATCGACACTTGCAAATCGTCCGAAACGGCTTTCCAGACGACACCTCTCAATCCCCGGAGGCCATTAAAGCGCTGGATTCGTGTCTGATCGCCTCGACTGGCGTGACACATTGACGAAAACTTTGAAATGAAAAAGTCGTACTGTCGATGATACGAGGGAGTGTCTTCTTCGATCGTTGAGAACCTCACAAACAGATCCGTCGCGAGTTTCTCCAGATGGGGGTCGTTCGTTTCGAGGAGTTTCTGGACCATTTTCAAATAGGATTCAATGAATTGCTGGAGGGATGGTGAGCCGTGACACGATTTGAGGAGTTGGTCCATGGCTTCGACGGAGACCTAGAGGGGTACTGTAGGGCTTAAATGGCTTAAAAGGGGAAAGACTTACTTGAACCATCCCGAATCGAAGCCGATAAAGGTCTCTGGATAGACGATTGACCAAATACATCCCGATCCGATTCAGCTTTTCAGGGTGTGAGATCGAATAGAAGGTGAGTTTCTGCATGTTTGAGGCGACGAGCCCTTCCTCCTCATAGCGCGGATAGATGGCATCAACCAGGCGCTTGTAGCGCGGCTTGCAGCTGCTACAGCAACACATGAAAGCGTCCATGGTTTCGACGTGCTCGAGGACGGAATCCCGAAGGACCTGGAGGGGATAAATATTGAAGTAATTCATAAATGACAACTGCCGACACTGACACCGTGGAATACAGTCAATCGTCAGTCGGATTGGAATGAGAACAGAGCAGTTTTTTGCGTGTTACATTGAGTCAGTGATCGCTGCCGATACCCGATCGATGCCTTCCGAAAAACATTTTACAATAGTCCGCACTTCGGGAAGGGGAGTCGAGTCCCGGGGCAATCACTACTATGTACATGCATACATGCTACGTATTTCCTCTCTCAACGACGACGACGTGGACCGCTAATGCGCTTTGCGGTGTTTCGTGTTTCTTTTTAGGGGACGACAGAAAAGGGAAGTTGAGGAAAGCTTTCAGGCGTATAAGGCCAACCTCAATCGCGAGCAAACACGCTGCCGGCTTCGGCGTACTTTAGAACCGAGACACGAAGGCTTGAGACAGAAAAAAAGGGTTTTTATATTGGATAACACATATGTCGGGCGTTATTTCTTGAGGTTTGACGCGACGCGGAGACGAGAGGAAACCAAAACAGGGAAGACTGACATCAATAAGATGCAAAGATGGCGGCGTATTTTCGGGATGTCGCCCCACGCGAGAAATCAATTCGTCAACGCTGCAGCGTTGCAAGCGCATGGGCCAGTAAAACGGTTTACATCGCCTGTGGCAAAGCCGTTTCGACGTTTTTTTCAAAGCAAATTAACGATTTTATTTCCACGCATTCCACGCGCAAATATTAACGTTAGCCACAAATTTTCTGGACAAAAACGTCAAACTGGGGCCCCGCTCTAAGCTAACATCGAAACAATCGAGGAAAAAGCCCATTCACAATAATTATTTGTTGACTAACGATTTTGGACAATGCACGCTGTGACCTGTCCACTGCGTGGGTCCCATTAGGAAAGCGCGTTCGGGGACAATATTTACCAGCGGAAGAAATGTCCTTTTAGGTGGTTGCTACGCACAATGCATTTTAAACGCCTGTGTGTCCGGTTTTTAAAAATCGCAAGCAACGGGACATCTGTTCCACTGGGTCGTGTTTACTCGCAACCAAATTTAGCAAAAACAGTTTTTAACAAAATTAGATCGCAGTTCGCGTTGTTTTTGCGCTCTTTTTTCAAATAAGCTTCCGGGGTGGATAGGGAACAGTTTTGATCAAAACAAAACACTACGCGATAGATTAAAATATATAAATATGAATCATTATTGTTTTCGATCAAAGCCGTCGAATAAAAGTTCAAAAATACAATCAATGCCTACCCGAGTGAATCACACAAATGCAGCCAGCTATTGTACGAGTACCAAATGCACAGAAATCGAAGAGCAATGCTTATCGTTCACTTTCAGCAAGCCTTCAAACGTCTCATTGCTCGGGCGCTTGTTGGGAGAGTGGCGGCCTGCATGTTGTTCGACAAGACTACATTCCTTCCTTCCATTGCCCTTTTGATGATTGTTAAGCAGGCCGTGGATAGTCATGGAACGTCCTAATCGCCTGATGATACAGTCGAATTCAGATGCGCGGAGTCGCCTACGGCAACGGATGCGAGGTGCGACAAGGCCGGTGTTTAGTGGTTGGTTTTTATATATATTTTTAGTTTGAATGAGAAAAATATAACGTGAATGGTGTTCAGGGAGGCCATCCGGGTCGAAATCATGCTTTGAAGAAGCAAAAACGTCCACTGTTGAAGAGATTTTCGAAGTTTTGGGCCATAAATTTCCCGATGGCGATGATCTTGATAGTGTTTCCCGTGTAGCGCGAGAGTTGAACTTACTTTTGGCTGCTGTGAGCTGTCTGCCGAATGAGAAGCTGACCAGCGAGGTTGGAGATGCGGTGATTGCAAAGTTGGTTTGGTTTTATTCGGCATTTGATCACAAAAAAGTTATTGCAGACTGGTTCCGCTGATTCACCACCCTGAATCACAGATTCGCACCGCCATATTCCGACTTTTTAAATTATCAATTTCAACGCCGGCCCATGTCGCTGTCCTCTTGCTCGAAAATGTTGATTATGCCGTCCTCAGAGGGCTGGATATACCGGAAAATGGCGCTGAACAGCAGCAAGCGTTCAGACTTGCTGCTAAAATGCTTCAGGTATACTGTAGCTCGAAACTGTACAAGAATGATGACCTTGTCTTTTCCCTTTTCCCTCGGAATATCATCAAATCAGTCGCTTCATTGGCAGTTTCCGCTTTATCCATACCAGTGGAGGCGATAGAGGATGAAATGGGGCAGAAAGCACCGGTGAAGAAGCTTGTTGAAAAGTACAGTACCCATTTTACACTTTTGAATTTCAATAAAAAACTTCAGATTAGCCTTCCCCGCCCTCAGCATCCTGAATGACTTTGCCATTTCCCACCCAGATCGCATCCTCGACATTACCGGCACCGATTGGCTTGTCAAATGCATCATCGGCGAGAGCTCGACGCTCGCCATCGCTACCGGAGCCACTCAGATCTTCATGAAATGGATGGATTCCGCGATACTCCGTGAAAAAGGCCAGCTTCGACTCGTCCTACAACAACTGTTTTCGCCAATTGGAGACCTCATTTTCTTCTATCAAAACCCGACGACCCCCGATGGCAAGCCAGCGCCTACCCCCGTCAAAACGGTAGCCATGTTGGAAACCTTTACAGCCGTGTTTCTGTCAATCCTTCGAAGCTGGGCCGGAATCTTTGCTTGTAGCGCCATAGATGCTAAAACGAACGAAATCTACTCGGATTCACCGTTTCGGATGCTTAGATTCGTCGGCACTGCCGCAACTACCGTACCCGTGATGTCACAAATTCGGAATATTGTCGTCAAATTGTGTTGTCAATTCATTGATGCACCGTATGCCGGGAAGAATTTCGACTCCTGGGATGCTGCTTTGGAGTTTTATTCGGTTATGCATTTGCCGGATGAGTTCAAGACGAGTTTACGGGATGATTTCGTCGTCAGTGAGATGGATTGTCTCATTGCTGGTGGCACTGTGGGTTTTCGAGCTTTAGAAAATTTTGAAAAATGATGGGTTTTAGCTGTTTCCGGATACTGTAGACTGTCTCATGTCCTTCCGAGCCATCGCATGTGCCATTATGTTGAATGCCGGTCTCGCCGAAGCCCTGATTCGGATCGTTTTGGCGGATACTGACGATGAAAAAGGTCTCACAGCGACTTTGTTGTTGGCTGATTTGTTGCGAACTGTATGTCTGTCTTCTTTTTGTAACACCTACAGTACCCCTACTCCTTTCAGGGTTCCTCTTTCCTCCCCCGCGACACCCGTCGAACCCTGCAAGCCGTGCCATCTCTGATTCAAGCCGCCTTCGAACGCGCCGATCTCGACCCCCAGAGCCCTCATGACTTCCACATGACTTTCCCGAATTCCAAATCGGCTTCATTGTTGCTCCGCAGATTGGATCAAGCTAACGACATCTACTTCGGCCGGGAACCCCTCAAGTCAAGCCTACACAATATCAATTTGTTCCTCTACGGCGGAAAAGAGCCCGAATCCAGCGATGTCAGCTTTGGCAATCGCAGCCGATCGGGATCGACGATGGATGTTGAAGTCCGTTTTGACTGTATCATATCTGCGGACAATGGGGAATACTTTGGCAAAGTCCCACTGACTCAACTTTGCTCGAAGAAGTTGTCTTCGATTGTTGAATGCCTGGAAGCCGAAGATGGTGCACTCTTCTCTCGGCACAAGCACAGTGAAAAGTTGCACGCCTTCTGTTCAAAGATGTTCACCCTGCTCTACCCATCGAACAACTACCTCGTCACCATGGACAAATTCAGCCCCGAAACGATGAAATGCATCGGGCGACTCATCCAGGTCATTGTGCCCTTGTCGAAATCCGAGCCAGACTACAGTGATTTGTTAAAGAAGTTTATTGTTGAATGCGCGGAACAACTTTTACCGGTTTGTTTTTTGTTTCTGACGTTTACACGCAGAAAATGTTCAGTGCGCTGGAGGGAGTTTCGGTGCGCGCACAAAATGTCTAGTGCGCTGAGGGGAACTTCGGTGCGCGTGTTTATTTCCTCTGCCATTTCCAGGAACAACTCTACAAAGGCACCTTCTCCGCGAAAAACATTCTCAATACCAATGCTCATTACTACTTTGTCATTATCGCGGCCATCGGTGCATCGTCTGATGGTGTTGACCTTCTGGATTCTGCGGGAATCTATCAAATGTAAGTCATTGAACCATTTTTATCGGTCATTTGTCACACTACAACAAAACAATGATAAAAACAACTTAAACATAGTTAATTTAGATATTTTTAAATAAGTATATTTGATTTTAATAGTAAAAAAGGTTAATATAGGTGTTAATATATAGGGGAATACAATAGAAAATGCACTTTGAAAATGAGTATCTCGATTTGGCAGACTTGAACGACGTAGTTACTCGGTGTGTTGAAGTTATTTTAGTCGGTCGTTGAATGATTCTTTTGAGCGATGAAAAGAATCACATTGAAAGACGAACGGGAGTAGTTATACTGCTGCATGGCATCGGATCAAGAGTGGAAAAGATAGACAAGTAAATGTTAGCTTAAGGGCGTTGAGTAACGTAGAAGCAACGCTGGATTTGGTTCAACTTGCTGAGGCAGCGGTACTTCTCCGCGAGCATACCGTCGTTCGGCAGGCCAGCCGAGGGGTTACAGTAGGGGCGGCACTGCTCGAATCCGGGCTCGAACACGTTGTAAGCCGCGCAACAGGGGGTGGCGTCTTCATAGCCGGAAGCGCAGATCATCATGTCGGCGACCTTGCTGATGGGGCAACGACCTGTCAGGACGGAGAGTTGGATGGTGGTCAGAGTTTGATCGTAGGAGCAGAGTTGTTGGCAGCCTTCACCGAGATGCTGGCAACAGTTACGGAAGCGTTCATTGGCGAGTTCCTTCGAGACACACGGTTCCCAGTTGGCACGGGGGCAGGTTTCGCGAACGGGGGCTCCACCAGCGGCGGCAGCGGCGAGAGGGTCAATGCTGTTGGAAGTCAAGGGGACGGGAGCCGGTGCCGCGGGGTAGGGCTGGATGATTTGGGCTGGGACCGGGACGGGGAGAGGTTGCGGTTGGGGCTGCGGTTGTTGGGGGTAAGTCGTTTGGGAGACGGTTTGAGTCTGAGGTTGAGGTTGGGGTTGTTGAACGTGTTGTTGACCACCTTGAGGCTTCTGAGTATGGTAGATCTGCTTCGGACGGCTCGAATCCGATCGATGGTGTTGGCCACCACGCTGGTGATGGGGCTGGGCTACATGACCGCTAGCAGCCTGGCTGTTACCTCCGGAGACCTGAACTTGAGGAGCTTGACCTTGACCATTCTGAGGGGGAGGAGCAACGGCTGATGGAGCATAGCTACCGCCACCGGCTTGAGGATACTGCACTTGAGGCTGTTGGGGTTGCTGAGGTTGCGGTTGAGCCGGATGGGGTGGCAAGGTGACCGGAGGCGGTGCCGGTGTCACTGGAGCGAACGTAGCCGGAGCGAAGGTCGGGAAGGTGAACGGATTAAAGGGCTGTTGCTGGCCTTGGAAGCCCTGGGGCAGGAAGGGGTTAAACGGATTGAAGAAGGGGGAAGGCGTCTGGGCCAGCGGAGCAAACGGTTGAGGCTGTTGGAATCCAGGGAACTGAGGCTGTTGGGGTTGTTGGAAGCCAGGGAATTGGGGCTGCTGAGGCTGTTGGAAGCCTGGGAACTGCGGCTGCTGGTAGTACTGGCCCGGTTGGGGCTGACCGTTTTGTTGCTGAGGGCCCGGAGGCGGAGGGGGAGCCGGTGGCGTGTACGGTGTCTCGGGTTGGGTCGGGATCAGCTGGGGCTGATTGTTACCGTTGACGGGCGCTTGGGGGAGGGTCTGGAGACTCTGAGGTTGTTGGGCGAGCTGAGCGTTGGGCTGGCCATGAGCAGCGATCACGGGGGTCTGAGACTGTTTCGAGTGCTAAAACTACAGTATGTTGACGATCAGTTAGTTAGTCAAAACCCACCACTGAGCTCGAAACGCATGCAGCACATGCCGAAGGGCATAACCGTTGGATCAAATCCGTATCACAGTGCGAGCATCGAGCTCGTGTGCAACTCGGCAGATCACCGGCGACCAGGACGGCACCAAGCGATGCCAAGATGAGGCATGCCCAGAAGGTATTGCTCCGAAACATTGCCTTAAAGACTAGATTTAGATCATCAGCTACGCAACCGATAAACAAACACGAAAAGTTGCACAATAGCGGAAATCTGCTGCTGTAACAAATCGCGTAAAAAAAGCCGATGTCGTTATCGAACAGCACCACCGGAATGCTCCACTTTGATGAAACGGCGACCAATTTCGAGGCAAAAACCAGCCACAAAATCAAATGGTCAAATTATACGAAGAAGGCAAGACGTAATTAAATACAAAAATTCGTCAAAGCCGGTTCGGTTCACTACGCCTTCCAGGGAAGAGTAGTATAGGCATCCTCAGGCATTCCTCAGCAAAAACTCAAGTATAGATGCTTCTTTGAAGGAAGCAGTCCTTCCCAACCGATCGAAGAATTGGATTGGATGCAATGTCTGCGGGCGCGCCTCGCAAACCCCAAGATATAGGGAAGAGGAGATCCGCTGGTTGATTTATTCGTTTGTTCGATATCGAACAACGAGCGTCGATGGCGACCCCCAACTGGCGAGCAGCAAGCGCGTTTCTTTGGATCTTCTAATTTTTCTCGGAATCGGAAAAGGATATCCTCACGGAATAGCGGTAGTCATTTTTTCGCTCGCCAGTTGGGCTGGGTTGGGTCAAAGTCGATCAGACTGCCTCCGGCTTCGAGATTGGAGCGGGTTTTGGCAAGTTAGTGATGGGATTTGTGATGGATGTTTGGGATTCTGGGTGGATAGCGAGCGACTTGAAGACGACCAATGAATGACTTCAAGTGTGGCTGTTGCATGATTTGTTTTAAAGGGGCACAAAAACAGATGAAAGAACGAGTTACAAGGGGATTCCGTTGAAGGACTAGTCCTCAGGGCTCATCGGAGGGGGCACTTAGATGGATTAGGCACTGCCTAAGCTCGTGATTACAACCAAAGATGGCAACAGAATGCATAAACTGGTGTTTGTATCCATAAAAAAGGACAAAATAACGAAGAAAAACACGCTACCCAACAAAAACCCCTAAATAAACGCTCTCGTCAACATCGTAGAACCTCAGGATCAGTGTAACCAACCCACCGAAGATGCCTGCATTCATGTATCTGTCGGAATCGGTATGCCCCAAGGGTGCCCCTGGAAGAAGTGACCGTTTATGGGTCACTTAAGACTGGCTCTGCCTCTTTTCTTTAAAGTAAAACTAGTTTTTTGTCGCCAGTCCACGCCATTTAGCGGGGAGGCAACGGATTCTCGACCGAGAGATATCACTGTCGTGCCTCCGGTTATTGCCCTGCGGCAATGCCGGTTTGGTGGGCGCGGAAAATGACTTGATTGGTGTGTTCCTCTTTGTCTTTTATCCATTCTCGCCAGCTGACTGACGTCTGACTTTCAATGCCTTATGTTTGCGGAAACATTAGATCCGAAATCCGGGAAAGGGAAAAGGAATCAGGGCGAATTACATACAAGTTTATACTGATAGGGGCTTGATGATTGAAACCTGGAAGTCGGAAGTTTGAGTCGAACTTTGCAAACAAATTGAGCAACTTTACAGATTCCAAGAACTTCTCAGTGGCAGCTTGTCCGTGGAATACGTGAAACTTATCCTGAGCAGCCTTAACTATGCCAATGCTGGCAGTATCCAGAGAACGCTGCTCGAAACGGCGCTGACTTCAACCGATGAACCGTCGAGGAAGTGGTGTACGCGATTTCTGGGCGTTTTGGCAGGGACAAATGCCCTTGTCGAGGACTTTGGCACCTATGGCATGCAGCTTCTGATTCGACAACTCGGAGATTCGAGTGGGAAAGTCGTGAGACATGCTTTGAGGGTGCTGAATCAGTGGCTTCCGGTGAGTTTTGTTTACATTAATTGGCTGAGTTACCGTAATCTGGGCCCTTTTGGCCTCGAAATCAGCCAAGGTTACGGTAATTTTGCCATTTTCTTATCCTCGCATAAACCCTAAGCTAAAATTATGATGTTGTTTTTGCAGAAATACCCCGAAGCACTCCCTCTCATCCATCACAGCGTGCTTGAACCCTTGGGCGCAGCTGGCGTGTTTCTGCGTGCACACACTTTCGGTGCGGAGAAGATTGTCATCGAGCATGGGTATGAAACGAAAAGGGAAATTGCCCTCTGGCTGGACGCCATTTGCGAGGAATATGTCGCTGTCATCGAGGAGGATATGCGGGGTGCGCTGCTTTCCGTGAAGAAATGCATGAAAGGAACGTATGCGCGACCTTCCAATGAAAAGTGAGATACTAATTCTATTCAAAATGAACGTATTAAAAGTGAAAATGAAAATGAGCTCTTCAGGAACGACAAATACGGCGTCCCGATGCCGGTCCACCTCTTCGGAGCCTTGGCGAGGCATGCAACTGGTCGGACGGCGCTCCTGGAAGAATCTGTTCCAAAGAAGCTGCTATCAATTTTAACAAACACGGGTGTCGAAAATGATCAAGATTGTGCAAAAGTAAAAGGAGCCATGCTTGCCTTAGGGCATATTGTCGGTTCTGCTGAAGCGGGTACGGTGGCGGAGCTGATTCCGAGTGCAGGTGTGCCAATGTTGGTCAAGTTCGCAGAGACCTGTCCGACGCTTAGTGTTCGAGGCACAGCCATCTGGGCACTGAATCTCGTTGGTGCGTCGAGCGATGGAGCAAGAGCATTGGCAAAGCTCGGATGGGAGAGCAATCGACACACGCAGACTGTCGATGAGGTTGTGGAGGTCTTCTGTGAAGAAAATCAGCTTCTGATTCCGTATGGTCGGTCGGTTCATGCCAAGTTGATGCGATTGGATGGTGGAATTGGGGTGCCGTTGACGAAGGTTTGTCTAAAACTTTAAAAAGCTCTATTTTAACTGTTGTGATCTTTCAGAGCCGCTCCACGGCATCATTGACAAAGCTCGAGCTCGACGAAAACATCCGCCCACGCATGTTCAGTGATTCTCGAATGGCCTTCCATGTCGTATCAGTCAAAAGGAAACCTCCTCCCTCGAAGAAGCCCCTTGCCGCTACCAAATCCGTCCCGCCGGATATGACCGTCCGGCCCGATCGTGCCGCGACCCATGAAACGAATGCAACTTCTGGATTCGGATCCGCCCCTCTTGAAGACACTGCCATCACATCGGCTTCCTATGCTAAATCCTTCGACGCCCTCAAACTCCCTCAACACAGTTCATTGAACTCTCACAAGCCTATTCTGAACCCCTCCGCCGTCTTTGCGACTTCACTACTTCCAGAATTTCAAGACATCGATTTCAACAACGACTACCTCTTTGATCGCATTGCTGGCATCGCCGAATCTCGAGCTTCGACGATCGGAAGTGTCGAAGTTCCACCCGATGAACGTTGCCTCAGACCTGTCGACACGCGCGCGCTTCAATCCGTCGAATCCGAGCGCAATCCACACTACAGTGATGCCGAAAGGACCAAATACGATTTGACGCTCATTCGCCCTACCGTAACCCTAAAAGTGCCTGATCGAAGGGATGCCGACGTCGTCTTTTCCTTCATGAACCTCTCTGACCTCATCAGTATGTACAACTATCACAAAGTCCTCCATGAAGCGGGTAATTGGCAAGGGTCAGCGCCGCCGTGCAGTTATGAACGCAAAGCTGGATCTTTCGCCTATTGGACCATCGTCTCCCTGCCAGTTCGAGGTGAACTTCTTTGCTGGAATGTATTTGCCGAGGACAAGACGACGACATTTGTTCCGAAAAAGATTTCTGCGCTTAACAAATGCCCGAGTTGTCGTCGGAAGTGGGTGAAAGGGCAACAACGTGAGTTCCTTTTTCTTAAAAACGCCATTTATTAGTGTATTTCAGCTTCCCACGCCTCCAAAATCGCCCCCAAGCTCCGCTCCGACATTTTGGAACTCGTCGGAATGATCGAATTCCGAGGCGCTAACCTACATCGATTACTGTACCTGAACCATCCGATGGAAAAGATCCAACAAGCCTTCAGTGATCCTTGCCTCTATGTTGACGCAATAGAAGTCCTCACCTGCCTACGGTTCGATTCGAAATTCCGCCTTGAAGTTCATAAATTGTTCAATTCCGCTGTGAAATCATTTGTAAATAGCCCAGTTCCTGATGTTTAATGGTCACAGTTTTGTAAATCGCATGTTATGTATAAATAGATTAGTAAAAGGTTTCGTTGAACACGAGCCCCTGGGGATGCAAGCGATTCCAGTAACGACGCATTTCGTCATATATGAAGATGAGGAAGGCATACGGTATCGCGATGAGGCACCATTTGAGTCGAAGCGGCATCAGGGCGAACATTTGGTTGACAAATGGCGTGTACAGGAGGAAAACGCAAAGGAAGACGGTTGATAGCATGCCGAGGTTGAGGGCTTTGTTGCTAAAATGGTGAAATCGATTGAAAAACTGTTGGCAGGTCTTACAAGGGAATGGTGTGAGCTCAACCGCACCGATCCGAACGGGACCGGTGGCATTCGAAAGAGCATCATATTGTAAGACTGAAAAAAAATTTATAGCTGCCGAAGAGGCACTTAACGGGAGTTATGCCACTTTTAGTTCAAAAAATGTCATTTTGGACCAATTTTCAAACGATCTTAACTTTTTTTGCAGGAGGTCTACGGAAACGGGGTTGGTTTCAATCGATAGATAACAGTTTGAACTAAAAATTGTTTTCTATGGCCAAAATGATTTGGCCACACAGTTTTGCGTAAAAGTCAATGCAAATTTGGCATTTTTCAATTGAGTTTTGCCAGAAACTGGTTGGTTTTTGTTGTTTGGCCAAAAAGAACAATTTTTAGTTCAAATCAGTATCTATCGATTGAAACAAACCCCGTTTCCGTAGACCTCTTGCAAAAAAAGTTATGATCGTTTGAAAATTGGTCCAAAATGACATTTTTTGAACTAAAAGTGGCATAACTCCCGTTAAGTGCCTCTTCGGCAGCTATAAATTTTTTTTCAGTCTTACAATATGATGTTCTTTCGAATGCCACCGGTCCTGTTCGGATCGGTGCGGTTGAGCTCACACCATTCCCTTGTTAAACTCACGCAAATCCATGAGCAACGATACTGTTAGTCCGCATTTTCGATGCAATGAGATCAGCCCACTGGACAACGACGATGGCATAGAAGAAAGCTGCGTGGCCACACTTTTCGAGACATTTCCGCTCTTCAAATGACCATTCCTGGCCGAAGCTATCAGTCAGGTCATTGATGCCTTTGTCCTCCCATTGAATCCGAAGGTTGTAGATGTCGTTCATACGGAACCCATTGTCCGCCATGACGGCGGCATAGGTCATGAAGCCGGCCATGCCTTGGATGAAGCCGATTTGGAGGTAGGAATACCGTAACAGACGGAAGTTGACGAGTCGATCGTGTTTGGGGTCGCGTGGCGGGCGTTGCATGATGTCACTCTCGGCGACTTCATAGGCATAGGAGATGGCTGGCCACATGTCAGTGCCGAGATCGATGCACAGGATGGCGATGATGGACATGGGTAGAGGAAGGCCGAAGATGACATAGGCCAGGAAGGGGGTCAGTTCTGAAGGCGGGGATTACATGATGGATCAAAAAAACAGTCTAGGTCTAGGTCTAGGTCTAGGTCTAGGTCTAGATCCAGGTCTAGGTCCAGGTCTAGGTCCAGATCTAGGTCCAGGTCTAGGTCCAGGTTCAGGTCTAAATCCAGGTCTAGGTCCAGGTCTAGGTCTAGGTCCAGGTTCAGGTCCAGGTCCAGGTCTAGGTCCAGGTCTAGGTCTAGGTTCAGGTCTAGGTCCAGGTCTAGGTCCAGGTCTAGGTCTAAGCTTACCAGGTACATTGGAAGTTAGTGTATAAGCGATAGATTTCTTCAAATTATCGAAAATAAGTCGCCCTTCTTCCACAGCTGTCACGATACTGGTAAAGTTATCATTCAACAGAATCATGTCCGCCGCCGATTTGCTGACTTCAGTTCCCGTAATGCCCATAGCAATGCCAATGTGCGCTTTACTCAATGCCGGGGCATCGTTGACGCCATCCCCGGTGACTGCGACGATCTTTCCGACTGACTGATAAGCCGTCACGATGATAAGCTTCTGAACGGGCGACGTCCGCGCAAAAACGACCTGCCGATGGTTGCGGACAATGTTTTCCAATTCTGTATCCGAAAGTTTTTTCAATTGTTCTCCGTGGATGACGAGGGCTTCATCTTGGCTGAAAAAAGGTTCATTACAGTATCCAGAGTTTTTTTCGGACATACACTGAAAAGTCGCCATCACATGGACGAAACGTTTCTCGATCCTTGTCTTCCACGATTAAAGTCACTTTCGCGTTTTCCCGGATAATGTTGACCTGCTTCGCGATGGCCGTGGCAGTGATGGGATGATCGCCCGTAACCATGGCCACGCGGATTCCGGCATTTTGGCAGAGTTTGACAGCTTCCGGAACGCCGGGTCGCGGCGGATCGATCATTGAGATGACCCCCAGAAACCGTAGCCCCGTCAATGGGAAGTTTGTCACTTCAGTATCGAACTTGAAATCCGGCGGAAACTTCTCCGGATCGAGCTCCAGATCGCAGAATCCGAGCACGCGTTCGCCTTTCTTGCCCAAATGGGCATTGACTTTTTCGAATGACTTGTTAAAATCGTCAGAAACTGGCTGATCCGGAAGCCCCGGGCGACTGTAGGTGCTGCATCTCGCGTAGATCTGTTCCGGAGCGCCCTTCATGACCAACAGAAACGGGCCTTTTTGTCTTTTGTGGATGGAAACCTGGTATTTGTTGGCCGAATTGAACGGAATCTCAGCGACTTTCGGATTTGCTTGGCGCGTGATGTGAACATCGCCAGTCGTGCGCTCACAGAATCGAAGAATTGCAATTTCCGAGGCATCGCCAGTCGCTTCGCGTTTCTGAATCTCGACTGATTTGTTTTCCGGATCTTTGAAATCCGCCCGCGAACAGAGGGTTGCGCTTCGGATGAGGGCAGCGAGGGCTGTCGTGCCATTCGGGTCGATGTTTTCGCCGGGAGCGCAATAGGTAGCTTTGCTGTAATTGAAGATTTATAAAGACATGATGGTGTTTTCTCACCCTTGGGGGAACCAAAAATGCGTCACAGTCATCTTATTCTGCGTGAGAGTGCCGGTTTTGTCCGAACAGATGGTCGAAGTCGAGCCAAGAGTTTCAACTGCTTCGAGATTCTTAACGAGACAGTTTTTCTTACGCATTTTTACGGCTGTGAGGGTCAGACAGATCTGAAAGCGAAAAAAATGGCATTTTAGGTACGGTAGAGGACAACAGTTCCCGCGGAAAAGATGTCCCACTGAGCGCGCGCTTTTCAAAACACAGCTTTTTATGCGTTGTGCGTAGCAATTGTTTGGGCGTGTGTCCGCCTAATTCCGGGACATCTTTTCCGTTTGAACATTTTTACACAAAAACAGTTTAAAACCTACCGTAACCGTGCACACAATACCCTCCGGCACATTAGCGACGATGATACCAATCAAAAACACCAAAGCTTCCAGGAACTTGTAACCATAAATCAGACTGATAACAAAGAAGGAGAAACCAATACCGACAGCAACAATACCGATAATTCGAATAAAGTTATGCATTTCGGCGTGAATCGGGGCTTTGCCAGCTTCCTTGTGCGTGAGCCCAGCAATATTGCCCATGGCCGTCTTATCTCCGGTCAAAATGACAAGCCCGACCCCAGTGCCTTCGACAATGTTGGTTCCGAAGAAGGCGAGATTCCGCGTTTCCATCGGATTCGCCGCAGTGCACTCCGGTTTGCGTGCGATTGGCTCATTTTCGCCGGTAAGCGATGAGTTATCGACTTTCATGCCTCGGGCCTCGATAATCCGGAGATCAGCCGGGGTAGTATCACCGAATTCGACGTGTACAATGTCTCCCGGGACGAGTTCAACGGCTTTGATTTCGGAAACTTTGCCATCGCGGAGGACCTTTGCCTTTGGTGGGATCATTTCGGCGAACGACTTCATGATGGTCGAAGACTTTCGTTCCTGTGTGAATTGGAACACTGCCGTGACGAAAACGACTACGCCGAGGACGATTCCGAGATAGAGCTGAAAGCCATTATGATAAAATGGATTGATAAAATCCGTTTCAAATTCCCACATTATCAGTTTTCGCATCCCACGGATCCTGCGAGTATTCAATCGCATAGCAAACACACGACGCCGTGCATCCTAGCCAAAGTAGCACATTGAATCCCGAAAACATGGTCTTCAAGAATAGAAGCCACATAGGAGTGACCTTTGGGGGTGTTAGCTGATTTCTACCGTATTGCTCGAGCTTCTGGGCCGCGGCTTCACTCGACAAACCCGTTTTCGGATTGACGCCAAACCGTTCGTATAACTCGGAAAGTTCAACTTGGTGATCCGTCTATAAGTTTTTATCAACTCCAAACCCTATTAAGACATTGAAAACTTACAGTTTCAAAATCCTTCGCATCCTTTTTTGCCTTTTTCTTCCGGGAAAACAGATTCTTCAGCTTCTCCATGATGGCGCCTTCTTCCCCATGAAATGAAGGACTATGCCAAAAAAAGATTCCGTAACTCGAAAGTAAATTAAGTTATGCAAATTTGCAAAAGTCCAAATGCCATTTTTAATATTGTTTCGGCTGATTTTAGGTCTCAGGTCTTCGCATTATGAAACCCCTGAAGACATGCCTGGTTAGCTCAGTCGGTAGAGCACCAGACTCTTAATCTGGCTGTCGCGGGTTCGAGCCCCGCATCGGGCTAACATTTTTTCTCTTTATTCTTATAATGTAAAAAATTGAATTTCTTTAATTTAACATTTTTTTTGTAAACAGCTTTAGTAACATCAACCTTCAAAAACTTAACCTTCAAATCATTTATCGTTCACCTTACAAAATATCCGTTTTAAATTAAAAACCGTTAAATGTGACGTACAAAACTTGCAAAAACCGTAAAAGAAACAAAAACAACAATAATTAGAACGTAAATTAAAACAAATTAAGTTAAACTCTCAGTTTAGGAGTCGTTCATGGCCTTGCAGATCATCATAAGACGGTCCTGTTCCGCCAGCTTCTTCTGTAGCTTCTTCTCGAGTCGGGCCTCCATCTTCTTCTTGTATTCCTTGACCAAATTGTCATTCTTCTTCTTGAGGGCAGCAATCGCGGCCTCTTCTTCCCTCAGGACTTGCTCGATGTAGCGATCGACCTTTTTGGTGGCCTTTTTGAAGGTAAGGCCTATGTCGTTGGTGATGGCTTGAAGGAGGACGCGGGCGTCAACGGAATCGTCGAGGGCGGTGTCAGGCAGCTTCGAGGGGGGAGAGGATGACTTGGACTTGGCCTCCGGCGAAACGTCGACGACGGTGGTGCCGGTCTTCTTGCTGGACTTGTTCGAGGAAGGTCTGGAAGTGGATTGCGGGCTGATGTTGAGATCAAGTTCGTCTATGGCATCCGTGGTGATGGCGGCTTTCTCGGGGAGGGTTGGGGCCGGGTTGACGGTGATGGTGGAAGCGAGGCGAGGGGATGGAGGAGGGCTGGTAGACTTCTCCGGGGTGACAAACTTCCGGGGAGGCATTGTCTTTACATTGGGATAGCTCGGATTGTAATTGACAAGCGGGTCGGAGTTACGGGCGAACGGCTCGGGGGCATCATGAGTCAAAAGCGTGGCCTTGAAGGGCTTCGGAGGACTAAGAGTAGCCGGTGTGACAGGCGTCGGATCGATGGCAGCAGCCGGAAGAGTGGTTGTAATCGGTTTGGCGGCGACGGTAGTGGTCGGAATCGGCTTCGGGTCAGCAGCAGGCGACACTGGCTTCGGAGCAAAGACCGATGGCTTTGATCGGGCGGGAACAGTCGGAGCTGCGATCGGTACCACAGGAAAGGTATTCGGAACATCGGCCATGGCAGTCGGCTTGACTTGGGTTACGGTAGTCGCGGAAATCGGCTTTCTCGGCGGCGGAATCGGCCTTTGAGCCGCCAGGGGCTGTTTTTCGGCAAGTTCCGGGAAGATGGCGGCATCTACCGGCTGGGCGATGCTCGAGGTCAGAATGCCGGGGTCGATATCCTGGGGCTTTTTGACTTCGACGACCTTTGGCTTCTCGACTTCGACGACTTGCGCTTTTTCGACTTCGACATCCTGCAGCTTCTCGACTTCGACGACCTTTGCCTTCTCGACCTTCGCCTTCTTGACTTTGACGCTCTTCGGCCCTTCGATAATCTCAAAATCGACCTTCTTTCCAAAACTCATCCCCAGAAAGTTACATTCAATCTCATCTGGGTTGAATTTCTTCTCATATTCCTTCTCGGCCTCTTCGGCTTCCTTCCTCGCAGCCTCTTCAGCCGCCCTTCTCATCTGCAAGATCATCTAACGCATAAACAGTAATCCCGAACGCAAAAACAAACTCACTTCAGTCCGCTCAATCGCCAGCCGCTTGCTTTCTTCCACCTGCTCCTTCCACGCGGCTTCTGCATCGAAATCTTCGTCATTATCAGACTGGATCGCTGGAATTGGAATGACTTTTCGTTTCATGGTATCCAGAATGTCACGCAGAGGCACACTACCGTCCGGTGCCGGCTTTTTGTGGCGATTCAGGAAACCGAGCGCATTCTTGACTGGGTTCTTGTTCCGGCAATCGACGACCTTGAAATCGGCGGGGAGGAGGCGTTCTGGCTGTTTGAACGGCTTCGGGACAGGTTCGGGAGGGCCGAGAGTGACGCTCATAGCTTCGGCTTCTTCTTGGTCCGCTTCTCTGCCAATCTTGTCCAGGGCCGTCGATTCTTCCAAAATCGAGATGATCTGATGTATGTCCTTCCCGGGGTGGAGTTTGATCAGCTGGGGAGCACCGTCAGAGCCATCTTCAGCTTCGCAGTAAAGTTCGGACCGGAAGCGGTCGTTGATGATGGCTTTGGCTTTCTGGGAGCCGAACAGCTTCTTCAGCTCCTGAAAATTATATAATTTCATCAAAAAAAGTAGCCAAAAAGGTCGAAACCCACATCCTTGTTGAGAGTAACCTTGTGCTTGTCTCGATAGACTTGCTGGACATCGGAATAGAGGACAGGATTCTCGGAAGTCAGGCCAAGCTCATTGCAGCAATCGAAAATACGCAATTTTGCCTGAAAAAAGCAACATTATCAAATGAAACCCAGCCAAAAGTATCCACAAACCTCGTATATCGATATCCCAAAATCGACGTTGACACCGATGAGACCGACCTTCGGACCGGTGCCCACAGTTTTGGCCGCCACAGGCGCAGTTTCCTCCTTCTTGATAGCCGCGACCGCAGATTCGACTGTCGTGGTTACCTCGCCGTAGAAGGCGTCCATATCCTCGTCCTTCAGCTCCAGCAGGTCGAAATTCATGGTTATGAAGGCGATGAGATGGGTGAAATGGAGGAAATACGCAAATTTGCGGCCGAAAAGTGAGAGAACGACGAACTCGCACGGGATGATTTCAACAAACCGTTCGCGCCAGATCCAACTCGCAGGGTGCGCGCGAGGTTCGAAATGGCGGGTGATTTGAAATTGGACCGCCGGGGCTTTCAAATCAATTTTTTTAAATTACTTTTTTTTGCTTTTTCATACTTTTTCCAAGTCACGCATACTTTTTATCAGGCTCAAAAATCACAAATTTGTACTTATAGTATTTTTTCATTGTCACACTTTTCTTACAATACAATTCTCAACTTTATTATGTTCCCATTTCCTAATCGTAGCTAATCGAAAACCGACTACAATTGTGACAAGCTCAACTTTACGAAACAGAAATTCTAATACTACTTCAGTTCCACAGAGCGAAAAGCGCAATTAGTCCAACTTTGTAGTGTTCTCAGGCCAGTTTCAGTTTTTGTTGCCTTCATTGCACCCTTTTTGTGTCTGCCAAGTTTTGAGAACTGTTCGTTTTTGGATTTATATAGGTATTCAGACTAGGATTCAGTTTCTTCAAAATGGCAACCCCGATGGAAGTCGCCTCAATGAGCCTAGTCCCAAGTTATCTGTTTATTGTCGAAGGATCGATCGTATTTTTGTTTAATACTGTTTTGGCATTGATAATTTTGTTAACGCCAAAGTTTGTAAAGCACAAAGAATACGTTTTGCTTGCTATTAATGTCGTTTTTGATGCGTTATTTGGATTGGCTTATTTGCTTGGGGGTATTTTTCAACGGAGATTGATGGATACTGTAGAATGTGAGCCAATTTTAACACTTTTCAGCATTTTTGCAAGATTTGTTTACAGTTATTGACCCAACATCTAGATGGAACTGCTACATCATGGCCCATAACCAAATTTTCATTATTATAACCCCTGCCATGGGACTTTTAATCCTCGCCAATGTCATTGATAGATACATTTTGGTCAGTAGACCAGGAAAATACTACAAGCTAACCGCCAAATACCCACTAACATTATTGCTCATCATAGCAGTTTGCTGCGCTCCCACGACCATTGCAGCTTTCATTGAAGCATTCACATCGACCGCGGACGCCACAGAACCCGGCATCTGTGTCCTTCAGGGCGCGATTTCACGGAGAATCCAAATTTCGATTCGATGCATCCGAATTTTGACGTCGCTTTTGGCCGCTGTTTTCTACATGCCTATCTTGTGCAATGTTCGCGCTGTTAGTTTTACATTTGCCAAACTTTGAACTCATTTGTGGTTTCAGATGCTTCGAAACCCCGCTTCCGTCGGAAACAACAACAAAAAACAACTAAAACTGACAGTAACCATCGCCTTGATTACTGTCAGCCAATTGGCATTGTTCACCGTGCCGGATCTGCTTATATTAATAACGGCATCAACAAACTTTGTCTATTTTGTCATGAACTTGAACAAGGGCATAATTAACATGTTTTTGATTGTTTTCAGCCAGAAAGACATTCGAAAACAGATATTTTCCTGGGGAAAAGGCAGTACAATCTCTTTTATCAGTAAAGTTCACGGCGATGCTGCTGTGCAGAGTAGCCGGAACACATTTCCTGCTGTTAAATAGTAAAATTATCTAGTTTATGTTTGATGATAAAATGCACTCATGAGACTACTGTACTTTGAGCATGAACCCCAAGAACTTGGCCAATTAGACCCAAAAAGCGACAAATGTACATGTTTGTAGTAGTTTCTGCCCGTGTAGTGATGATAAAGTGATGACATATGTACAGTCATGATTCATTTCCGGGAACCAGTACGCAGCTACAAAGCCATTTATATTAAAAACATACACGTAAACAGGGTAATCATCTAACGGCCTCCAATTTGGACGATGATTGCGGCCGTCGCATCGGAACTCCACACTTTTTTGCTCGTTTTGTCGATGAAAGTGACGGTGAAGCGGATTCTGGATGTCTGAAAAGGACAATTTGAAAAAAGGAAAACGTCAAAATGACAAACCTGTTTCACCGAAAACGAAAACTGTGCCGAAAAGTGATTCGTGCCGTCACTCAGCTCCACGCTTCTTTGCTGTGGCGCGTCGACTGGTGGCATTTCGGTGCCATTTGGTCGTAATCCGTGAAGTACACCCTTGACTTGAACGATGCAGATGCCAGCTGGGTTGTTCGTTTCGACAAAGCCTTGCACCGTGACAGGATGTTGCCGATCTGCCATGGGGACCTGATAACGGCCATCAATTTCACGACCATTGAATTTAACGTTGAGCCGGATTCGGGTGCGATGCACTTGATGGAATACTGCCCGAGGCAAGAAGAACGCGATCGACTTCCAAACTTCAAGGAAAATAGTGTTCACATGTTGAAGATTGGCCTTGGTGAGACGCTTCATCCAATGCTGATGCTCGACTCCTGCGTTAGCTGCGACCAACTTTGCGACTTCATTCGAGGCCCAGACGAGTGCATTGAAAATGTGATAGTTCGTCGATGAAGCGGTTTCAATCTGGGCCAATGCGGGTAGAGTTTGTGCGGGATTCGGGGTGAAGAATTGGAGGGCGAAGTGGAGAAGACTGTAGAAGTACTTCCATAAAAGGATGCGATTGTGGGTTTCCTTATCCGCGTCGAAAGCTAGTTGTCCGAGAGCGTCCAATGCTGTGGCGATGCGTTCAGCTTGGCCAATCCAAAATAGGCATTGTTGAGCGATGTTGCGTTTGACGAAATCGGCGGTGGCGTTGAGCAGGGGGAGGTTTGAATTGAGGAGAGCGGTAAAGCCTTTGAGGACGTAGAGGAAACGGCAGCAAACCTCGATGAAGTGGGATGGGAAGGCGAAAAGGGCGCCTTTGGAGGGGTCGGAGGAGAGTTGCTGGAATGGGAAACATGACTTTGGACAAAAAAAGGTAGAAACTTACATTTAGAATGCTCGAAACATCCTCAGCCGTCGCAAAGGACGAACTCAAAGTCGCAAAGTCAATAGCCCCGGCTGATTGCGTCTCCGCGATTCCAATCAGAGCCTTCATCCATTGCGCGGAAGGTCGAGACAGCTTCCCCAGAGGCAGCGACTTCAATAACGGCGAAGCTACAGTATGCCAATGTCCAAATCGCAGCGCGGTGACAGCGACCTGGTACTTCATCGACAGGCTCAGAGAAGGTAAATACTTTTCAATAAGCGTTCCAACAGCTTCAACATTCTCCCCTCGGGCAAAGCTCGGCGCCAACAGCAGCGAAAACAAGTAAATCGTCGGCCTAAAGGACTGCTCCCTGTCTTTTCCGATGATATCGACCACTTCGCCATCGACTTCCATGGCATCGGAACCCCTTTGAAGGAAAGACTCATCAGCCAATTCGATCGCAAACGGTAGAACCACGGAAAACAGTGCCGGCGACGAATTGCAGACGGAATTCAAGGTTTCAAGCACATTCAGAACGACGGCTTCATGCGATTTCGAAAGTTTGCACATGTGGATCAACTCCTGGACGACGGTGGCAGCGGAATCTCGGGTTGTTTGGACTTTGGTACAGTATTCGGCGATGACTTTGCAGAGCTGAAGTTAAAATTTACAGTAATAAAGTGTTTACAAATTGATGAAAACTCACAATTCGTTGATGTCTCACGTCCTGCTCCGGCATTCGTGAAATCAAACCTGGTAGAAACTGTAATATCGCAGCTGCAACGACTTCAGACTGCTCCAGCCGAATGATCACTCGTGCCGCCGACACCCCAACGGCAAAATCGGAATGTGTGAACAGTAACACGATAAACGGGAATTCTGCGCTGATTTTGGAGTTGAAACTGCGTTTGGTCAGCAGGAACAGAAGGCATTTCAGATAGCAGAAGCATGAAGTTGGCGATTTTTGTTGGACAATGAGTGGGTATTGACCGAGTAAGCGCTAAAAATGCGATAGTTTTACAAACTGCACAAAAACCAACAAAACCCACCTCAACTTGAGCATCATTCCACTGACTGGGCTCATCCAAACTGGCAAGACTCCCCAAAATCGACGCTAGAAGCACTGGATCACTTGAATTTGCGTCCAATTCGTCGAGAAGATAGTCGACGTGTTCCATTATTCGAGCCATTTTCCGGCACAGCTTTGTGAACATTCCATATGTGGCAATAATGACTGATTTGTCGAAATCTTTGCTCAAAAGGCTCTTTCCTAGCTCGATTGAACGGTCGCAGATGCTGACGCCGTCGCGAAAGTTGGCCAATGCATTGAGAAGACGGACTTTGACACGGGTTTGGACTTCGTTTGAGGTTAGAAGTTCCCCGAATTTGACAAGGACAATGTCACAGAACTCACTAAAGTTAAAAATGGTTAAAAATATATATAAAAAGTAGAAACAAACCGTGATAAACGGCCAAACTCTTCAGCGGCATTGATTGCGGCGAGTCTTTCGTAGAGATGCTCGGAACTTAGGGCTTCGATGATTAGATGGTGGACCTGGAAGGCTTAAAATGACATAAAACATATATAAAATGTAGAAACTTACATGAGCATCACTACTCAATGCCGGTGCCAAAGCCGCTGCCAACAACAATGAAAGTGCCCTCGCGTCGGCATCCGTGTTATGGGCCATCTGCATCAACGTCGGCAGCATCACATTCGCCGTCGTGTAAGCATGGATGAAACTTCGGCATTCTCGAGCAAGGACGACAATCCGGTAGCGGACGAGGTTCTCATCGACGCGATTCGCTGGAATCGTCCACGATGGCGGATTGTAGAACACATGAGACAGCGAATTGAAGGTCTTGTTCATCACCTCCGGGAAGGGATGCTTCTGGAGGAACACGCTGGCACCGGAGATGAGGGATAAGAGGAGGTGGGGCTGCTCGGTGGCGGCTGAAAGGTCAAGTTTAAGTTTGAGGATGGTTTTATATATTTTTCTACCTTTATCCATCTCAGCATGGAAAACATCGACATTTGGAGCCTCTGGAATCTCAAGGAGTGCAATATGGTGGTATCGAGGTGGTTCGGCGGCGTACATTTTGAAGATGGATTCAGAAAGTTGGAGATGAGCGATTTTTGAAACCGCGCAACTCGGGGAACACTTTTCCGCTGTGGAAATGTGTTTGGGGGTAGACAGTTCCCCGCGGACAAAACCTCCAATAGTTTTAGATGCGTTGTGTGTACCTGTTTGTCCGCTCAGTGGGACTTCTTTTCCGCTACCCAACCATTGGATACAAAGTGTTCCCCAGCCAGCTGGGTGAAATCCTTTTTTATTTTCGGCGGTTTTGCAAATTTTCAACGTAAAAACGTCATTATTTTTTTCATTTTTTGTCTTAGAACCCTTATGTTTATTGTCAGTTAACCATACGGACCCCCTTCCTTCACCCATGGCTCGTGCCATTGCTTATCTTACGCCACCAACCAGCCGAGACCGGTCTCCCGGCTTGTGTAAACAAAAAACCATCTTCGCCGCTGTCTTTATACCGTTTTTCCACCTCCTTTCTTACGGTAAATCCCGTGCTAGCCACAATGCTTGACTTCTTGACTTGTTCAGTGATAGGTCATGCACTTTTTTACGACCTTTTCCGCTTTAATGGCCGCCGAAAGGGTGAATTGATGATGTTTGACAGTTAGCGTGATCGCATTTTACAGTCGGTGTCGCTTTTCGTGTTTAATCTTGCCGTTCGATCCCGAGAGCCTCGTGCCAATCTCCGTCTGCTGTCCCAGTGCCCGGTGGCAGTTGTTCCGAAGTGTCGATTAAGTCCAGTCGGAACAGAACAGCCGTCTCCGTTCCCGAGAAACACAGCTCGTGTCTCTCGAGAGCTGCTGCTGCTGCTGTTGCTGTAATCAGCCCCGGCAGTCGGCAGCGGCGGCAGTAGTAAGCGATCGATCGCCGGCGGCGAGGAGGAAGAGCCGCAAAACTGCAAAACGGCGCGCCTTTCCCCTTTTCAGTTTTTATTGCTCATCTTTTTCCGTCTTTTCGTGAAAATGCTGACAGCGTCGTCGACGGGCGTCTTCCGCCAGCCCTAAGGCGCAGGCAGGCCCCGCGGTGTCAGCCATTCATCCTCCGTGGTTCCCATCGCATCGCCAGCGGCGGCGTCGGCCGAAAAGTGCGCCCCCGATCTGTTAACAATATTTTTTGTCCGAATAGAATTGTATTGAGAACATGTCGGACTCTCCCATTCCCATGCCTTGAGGCTACCCTGCCGAGCCGCCAGCTAGCTGTATCGTCACATTGCATTTCTGCGTGCTTGGAATCGTTTTAGCGACAGTTTTTACGTGGATCTACACCTTTTCCAACACCTTTTACGCGATTTTGATTTCAACCCTTTCCAGCATGGAGACGTCGACATCGTCCACCACGGCGCCTCCGCCGGCTCAATCAAATTCAAATCTCACTGCCAAGAAAGAACAATCAGAACCCGATCATGATACCATCAAAATGTTCGTCGGCCAGATCCCCCGAACCTACACCGAAGCTGATTGCATGAAGATATTTGAGGAATACGGGCCGATTTATCAGCTGAACATACATCGGGACAAGGCTACCGGTGAATCTAAAGGTTTGTCACACCTTTTTTTTAAACAGACAACCAAAATATATGAATGACTTTCCAGGCTGCTGTTTCGTCACCTATTTCAAGCGCCAAGATGCCATGAAAGCCCAAGACGCTCTGCACAACACGCGAATCCTTCCCGGCATGCACAATGCCATGCAAGTTAAGCCGGCTGATCTCGAGAATCGTAATGGTGAGCTATTTCCACTCAAAAAATGCCATTTTCAACACTATTTTCAGAAAGGAAGCTCTTCATCGGCATGCTGTCCCGAACCGCGGTCGAAGAAGACGTCCGCAAGCTGTTCGAGCCCTATGGTGCCATCGAAGAGGTCACCGTCCTGCGTGATGCCGGTAAAAGTCGAGGTTGGTTCCTTTTTCCATTCCCGTGCACTTTCGGCATGCATCCTCATCCCAACCGCCCGCAGTGTCCGTGTGAGCCGCCGCCTATATACTGTATACTGTGCTTACGGGAGATCACAAACGTCAAGCTTATACAAAGTTCAAAGTCCCCAAGCGTCGTCACGAACTTTTTAAAACATGCTAAATATACTGTACTGTTGGTCGTCGTTGCTTTCTTTCTCTTTTTTAATGGTTGGTCGTCGTTGCTAATCATGACATTACGTATTACAACACATCGGTCGCACTTTTAATTCTTCGTTTTTTCTCCATATTTCAATCTATCACTACTTTAATATCATTATTGAACCGAGTAATGTGGTACGTTGTTTTACAGGTTGTGCTTTTGTTACGTTTGTGAATCGTTCTTGTGCCAACACCGCGATCAGGCAGATGCACCATTCGATGACTTTTGAGGTACGCACTCAACCCCCCTTTCCCCCGATCGGACTTCCCTGATCTATCTTTTGTTAAGTACAACAGTCAAATTGACACAGATGACCCTTTGAGCTTTTCGTTTCGTTTTTACGCCTGTAAATGTCCAAAAAGCCCTCTTTCAGTTACTTAATTTTTGTTCTTTTGTGTTATTCACCCTACTTTTTTTCGGGCACATACACGCTTTTCCCCGTGAACAGTCGTATTAAAACCAAATTTGTGTAAACTGTTTAGTTTGTTGGTGAAACCCGTGGTGGTGGTAGTGTTGAAATTACTGTAATAGTAGTAACCGCAAAAGTTAAACTTAGCCTGCTATCAGTGTAAATGTGTCCATTTTAGGGTTGCTCGAAGCCCATTGTGGTTAAGCTTGCCGATTCGAACAACAAAGATACCCGGAAAAGCGGTGCCAATGAAAGTGCGAGCCCGATGCCACAATTGTTGCAGCAGCTGGTCCAGAATTCGATTCCAGCCTCCGGCAATGTGACAAATCAGCTGTCTTCCTTGGGTGCGTTGCTGCAGAATCAGAGCGTTGTGACGTTGTTGGGAACTGGTGAGTTGATTTGAAAGTTTTGAAAATGAAAATGGCTTGCATCGAATGCCATTTCCCTTTTTGTAGTCATTGCGGGGTTAGTCAATACGGCTAATAACAACCAGGACCAACAGAACAAGCAGAATGCCGCTCCGAGTTCGAGTTCCAATCGAGCTGGCAGCTCATCAGCCATGTCCGGAGGCGCTTCATCGAGTAGCGGCGAGGGTTCAGGTTCGCGAAAGAGGTGTGATATGAAGTGCGGGAGGGAGATTGGAGTGACGTGGACACAGAAGCCGGACCATCGGCTTGATACTTACTAACCTTTGACCTTTTTTAACCATTGGGGTGGCACTGATTAACATTTTGGAGTTCAACTTTACCAAAACAGGGCCTAACTTGCACTTTTCAGCCCCACTCATGACCCATCAGCAACAACTTCAAGCCCTGCAACAGCAACAACAGTATTTGGAATTGCTTAAACAGCAGCAACAAGCCCAGCAGCAAGCTTGTAAGTTTTTCAAATGCTTAAATCGCTCTAATAACGTCGATTTCAGTCACAATCGATCCAACGACCGGTCAAATCATCCTCGCTCCACCGATGCCGCCATTGACCAACTTCATGCCGCCCCATTACGCTTCACTCGTCGATTATCAGCAGAAAACGAGCACGAGCCCCTTTCTCGATCCGACCAACCTGATTCCCCGAACGGCCCCCACAGCCGTCCCTCCTCCGCCTATGGTTGATCCCACGTCAATGCTGCTGTCTGGAGCGACGACTTCCGTCTCTGTCTCACATCCGGTGCCGTACAACAACAACAATAACAACAGTGCCCCAGCCACAGGAGTAAACACGAACAAAGGCCCAGACGGATGTAACCTCTTCATCTATCATCTCCCTCAGGAATTTGGTGACGACGATCTCAAGAGCCTGTTTTCACACTTTGGAGCTGTCATTTCGGCGAAGGTCTTTATTGACAAGCAGACTAATTTGAGCAAATGTTTCGGTATGTCATTTACAACCAATTTCCTTTTGACAAACTCAACTTTTGTAGGATTCGTCTCCTTTGACAGCGCCGCCAACGCTCAAGCCGCCATCCGAGGCATGAACGGCTTCTCCATCGGTTCCAAGAGGCTCAAAGTTCAACTCAAGCGTTCCGGAGACAAGCCTTACGCTCGGGGCGAGGCCGCTTCTCCGACCAATTCAGACCTTCATTACTAGGAATACGTATGTTAGAAACAGACAAGACTGTACTCTGCTGTTTGTGTTTGTGGTTTCTCGTCAACGACTTTCAATCGATCTTTCTATTCACGTCTCTCTATCCCCTCAAGTGCATCTGGTCATTTCTTACCAAGATTCTAGTTACCCAATTTGAAACCTTTTGAATTCAATTGCCATTTATAGCATTTTAATAGTCATTTTTGCCATCGCCGCTGAACTTTATTGACAACCCCCTTGCCAAAGTTTTTTGACAGTGTATTATTTTGTTTCTTGCCCAAGTTTTTTGGTTGTAATTACTTAATTTTAATGTTGTAGTTTTAATAAAGTTGTGTTTATACTTTACACAGTAAACGTCCCCTCAGGGGATGTTTCGACGTGATCGATAAGAATAAGATTGCGTCAGTGGGTAGTACCCGCAATCACTAAATGGCCTTTGAGGGCCACGGGAAGTGTAGTATGGCGTTGTCGGATACACTACGCGATAAGGAGTGCTCCGTCTGCGCGTGGACGAGGACGACCATTGATTCAATTGGGTGTCTTTTCGAATGTTGGGCGCTGTCATACGGGGTTGTTGAACGCTTCAGAGACCTTTTTTGAAGATAGTTTTGTAAAAATTTGTCAATTTTAGAATCATGAAGCCTCTGGTTGAAAGCCAATGCGGCCAATCAAATGCCCTTGTCGGGCTATCCCGAAACTTTGCAGCTAACAATAGCCGCGTTCAAACTGGCGTTGATGGACAGCTGAGGGGGGCTATGCCTGGGATGGCACCCGGGGAACAGGTAAGCCATCTATTGAATAAACGCCTATTTAGTAAATAATTCCAGTTCGCCGATGAATACCTCAACCGATTCTCGGCCCAAACGGCAGCCCCCAGCACTTTCAACATGAAATCCCTGGCTCGCAACCTCCCTCCAACACATCGCTCTTCCTCTGCTTCTGACCTCTCCAACGCATGGGCAACGGATTTCGCCAAATCTCGCCCACCGATGGCCCTATCGAATCAATGGTCGAGACAATACATGAATCAGCATCCATCGAGACAATCCTCAGCTTCATCAGTTTCGACCGCGCAAGCCGAGATGGAAGCCATCTGGCAAGGAACCCAGCAAAACGCGTCAGTAAATGCTTATCATGCGCTTGATGCTGAAGTTTTTAGCATCTATTATGCGTCGAAACAAGATCCGAATGATAGTGAAAGTGGTTTCAGACAAGCCCAAATGTGGAATACAGAGTATCTCGACAGCTTCGATACTGGATCCACATCAGCCAAGGCGATGGGGGACCAATGGGCGAATCAGTTCCTTGAATCTGAATCCGCGAGGCAAAACAATCTTCAATCCAGCTCGAGTTTTGACAATGTATTGAAGGACTATGAGGCGGAATGGGACAACATGATGGCCGGAAAGCACTTGGTGGACGATTTTGATACCGAAATGCGGCCTAATGTTGACTATATTTTTCAAAGTGTGGGTACTGTGGATGCTTAGAATCGTGATAAAAGGCTGATTTTAGAATAATCCATTCATAAATGAAGATAACTTGGCAAATACGGCGGCGGAAATGCTTAAGAATGGCAACATTTCGGAGGCTGTACAGTACTACGAAGCTGCCGTTCAGAAGGACCCTCAAGATGCTAATGTGAGTTGTTTATCAACTTTTATCATCATAGAAATTGATTCCAGGCCTGGTGCCAACTCGGCCTTGCCCTAGCTGAAAACGAGCAAGACGGCAAAGCCATCGCGGCCTTCAATAAGTCCCTGAGCATCGAGCCCCGAAACAAGGAAGCGCTTTTGGCTATGGCCGTGTCCATGGCCAATGAATCCATGGAGAATGAAGCTCTTGGACAACTTGAAAAGTGGATTACAGTCTACACTAACCCTAACGATCCCCATGCCCTGACTTCGGAAGCCAAACCGTCTAACTATTCACCCTACAGCCTTCTCGACCAACAAAGCTTCCAGCGTGTCGAGCAACGCTTCCTCGCTGCTGCCCAGCTCCAAGCGCCACAGGGCGTCGACCCAAGTTTACAAAACGCCTTGGGGGTACTGTATAACATCAATAAGAACTTTACGCGTGCCATTGATTCCCTGAAGGCCGCCGTCGCGACACGACCTGATGACGCTCGGCTTTGGAATCGCCTCGGGGCAACCCTGGCCAATGGCGACCACACAGCTGAAGCCATTTCGGCTTATCGCCATGCTTTGACGCTATTTCCGACGTTTGTACGAGCGCGGTACAATCTTGGCATCAGTTGTATGCATTTGAAGAGCTATCGGTACGTTTCTAGGATTAGAACTGGAATCGTCTAACATTTGTCTTACAGTGACGCCGTCGATCACTTCCTCTCCGCCCTCCAAATCCAGAAATCGCCTGAAAACTCGCCCATCTGGTCCTCGATGCGTTCCGCCGTCCTCCGAATGGA
Source organism: Panagrellus sp. LJ2284 (assembly GCA_024447225.1). Lineage (NCBI taxonomy): Eukaryota > Metazoa > Nematoda > Chromadorea > Rhabditida > Panagrolaimidae > Panagrellus > Panagrellus sp. LJ2284. Next base: position 265,004 of record JAMRYC010000019.1, on the reverse strand, counting down.
TCCGCCTCCGACGAGCGATCTGATTCGGGCCCTTGATGAACGAAACGTCAATGACTTTGTCGCGGAATTGTCAAAAGTTCCCCGTGTATAACTTTGATTAATTAGCCGTTTATGACGCATTACAAAACAACATAAAGCATGAAAAACCCAGAAAAACTACTCATAACCGACGCAAATGAATCATAATTCCCGCTAAAACTAATTGAAAACTCATTTCCGATGAGCCATTGGACTGTTTTCGCCCTCCTGGCACCCTACCCGGTTGATTTATTGCCACCACCTGTCATCTGCTTTAAGCCAAAGGAGTGAAAGGGGGAATAAATGATATCCACCGGGGGAGATCATCGATTCATACATAAGACCCGGCAGCTTCGTGGCATGTGATAACCGGGCGCATATTTGAAAGGATTGACCTATTCGAGTTTCAAGGTTTCTATCAACTCGTAATTAAAAATCTAGTGACTCCTTCGACAGTTTTAAAGTTCTATCAACATGCTACTTCATCGAATCCTCGTGATAATTGCCATTTTTGGCATCATGGAAAGCGCGATCGCCGGCCTTGCACATATGCATGTACATATGCCGCGAGAAAATTATAACGACGATGAGTTTCATACTATTATGGATAAGCTAACTAATGAACTAATTGATGATGAAGGGGATGCTGACCATTATCGCAGAGAAAGGTGCGTTTTATTGCACTTTAATCTATTTTCGAAACGTCTAATCCTATTTTTAGAGTAGAAACGAAAGAAACAAAACCTCTAAACGACGATAACGCGACAACTATCGATGATACTGTATTCGATATGATGTATCTCGAACCGCAGCGACCGTCGAATGAGACCCATGTGATAACTAGCTCCTATGGAACGGTTGAAATCCCCGTTAGCCAAAACCCAGTTGTTCAAAAGGTGCAGCCACAGACGACTATCAATCCTATTCTTAGTTCCACGATTATCCCGACTACCGACAAAGTGGAAACTGAAGACAATGAAACGACGACGACAACCACTTCTACGTCAACTTCGACATCAACAACATCAGCACCTCTTATCGAAACTACCGTCTCAACGAATTCCACAACGGTAGAAACGACAACGACCTCCTCCTGCCCGGAAACAGTCACTCAGGAAGCCGAATCCATCGAATCGCCCCCAGAACTACCAAATAAGCCAAATGTCAAAACTGAACAACCATACTCCTCGATTTTGATCGGAATTATCAATGGAATGCGCTGTCATTTTCGTGACTGTCATGACGTGCTCATCCCAACAGAAGCGTATCCAACCGAAGAGCTTCCATCGGTTCCGATGACAAGATTCATCAGAGGGGAAAGTGATAACGTAATTCCGCCATGTCCGTGCAATCGTAGGCGACAATCCATTGACATGGAAACCGGGACTCTCCGTTTTTAATTATTTACACAATCATTACTCAGTGCGACATTATTTATAAAACTGTATGTTTACATTAAGAGCGTTTACGACTTGGAAACCGGTTAGGTCGTTTTTGAAACTGAACGTCAAAGTAAAGGAAATTAAAGATCGTTTCACAAAAAAACTGACTATTTATATATATTTTATCATCCATTCGGAACTAAAATGTTTTTGATAGCTTAATTAAACGTCACTGTTATCATCGCATCCTCAAGAAGTTAGTTTAAAGTTAAACTTCGTAAAAAATATATAAAAACTGCAAAACTGATGACTTCGTTTCAATTTTTCGTCAATTCGACCCGTAAAACTGAACTGATCAAATTGAAACTTCTGCATAATCATAAATTAACCGTAACCATCATGTTGTAAAAAAATTATATAAAAGAAACAAAGAAATCAGCAGCTTTTACGTGACAAATCTCACGTCAGCGTGTGCGCAGGTGCAAAGAACGTTCGGGAAAGTCGTTTTCAAGCAGTGTCGAATTCGCGTTGAAACCGGGGCATGTGCACATTGTGCGCATGCTTCGATTTGTTTTTCATTCGAACTGGTCAAGGACGAAGGGCTGTTTGACCAGTTGGAGCTTTTTCGCGTCTATTTCGAACTCTTTTTGCTGATTTTTACTGCTTTGGTGTCCGTAACGTGTAGGCGTTGGAGTCTGTTTTATGTAGTTCACGTTTTAGCTCCATCAAACCATGCTTTTCACTCGTCTTATCCCGTCCTTTGTGTACAAGATTGGTATCGCTGTGTTCCTTCTTCGTATGCTCCCCTCACTGAAAGGCAATGTATTTACCGTCAAAGCCTTCAAGGACATTGCTGCCAAGCATGTTGGTAAGTCGTTTGCATGGTTTCGAGAAAAAAATATATAAATCATCAAATTTCCAGGCGAAGACACCGTCGAAAGCCTTGTCGTCAGCCTCCGCCAAGCCTACGGCTCTTCCATCCCGGCCAATCTCTACTGGATCCCCTTCTCTGCTGGTGGCCTCAACCTCAAGGCCAAGATCATTCATCCGGGTCTCTCTGAATACATTGCCGTCTTCGCGGCGCCCATCCAAACCTCTGGCCGCAGCGGATTCCACTGGTCCAACTCGTCCTGCACCGTGCTCAACGGCGAAGTCACCCGTTTCAACGACAACTTTGTCAGCTTCACCAAGGAATCCTTCAGCGCGGGGAAGAACTTCCGTCACGGCGAATTCGACAGCTACATCTACGACCTTGCGCCGAAGACGACCGTCGTCTGCTACGGTCGCGGCGTCACCGCAGTCAGCACGATCTGGCCTGCTGTTGGTGCCATTTCGAACGGTGACGGCATCGGTCTGTTGAAGCTGGCTTTCGTCGGAGTGGAAGCGCATTACAAATGGGTAGCGGAATCGATTTTCAACGTCTGGCACCGAAATGCCCCGAAGTCGTGGAAATCGGAACTTTGAGGAGGTGATTTCATTTAGTAATAATTTATCTTTCACTTGTACATCTAAACTTAAACTCAAGTTGTCGGATTTCGATTTTACAATTTTGTATTCACGTATTTTGTAATAATATTTTTGGCAGCTACTGTAACTGTATTCCCAGAGTGTTATTTTCGCTCAACTTTCAATGAATCACTTTGTTTTAAATAAATGTTTAAATTGAGTCATGATAACGTTTGAAATTTTTTTTTCTCATTTTTGAAAGTGAAAGTGATGAATTTCAAGTCGAAATTTGCATACGCTGATGGCATCTATCCAGCGAGGCCGGCATTTTCAGTCCTTCCTGATGAAACTGATATGCGCTATGGAATGCTACGCTTTGGACGCGCTACAACGATTGGCGATACAATTACAAAAGGTAAAAAGGTTTCTTTATTGTTGTTCTGTCGAAAAATAATGAGAATATTTTATGACGAAGCCGTTTCGACGGTTTGTCGACAGCTGTTTTATCGCTTTTCCCTCGGGCTGTCGCACGGCTCGCGTGTTTTTCCATGCGCTTATCGATTTTCAATAAGGGCGAAAGTTGGTTGTTTTGTCTAAAAGTTGGAAAATGGAAAATGTTTTTTACGCGAATCTGTTGTTACATGTCGTCTAGCCACTTCCCGATTATGGATACTTGTTCAGGTTGTCGAAATTGGCAGATAGGTGTGAAAAACGCTAAGTGGATAAGACGTCCCGGAAAGAACGGCGGACATACGGACGCACTTGTTACGCACAACGCATCGAAATTGTCTGATTTTTGCGAAAAGAAGAAAGAGAATCAACGGAACATTTCTTCCGCGGGGAACTGTTCACCCCGCGTTGTCGAAATGTGCTCATTGAACCCACCTTGTTGTAGACGAAAGTAAACAACAATGTGTGAGCCGCGCCGCCACTGCCGAGGTGTTTGTGCTTTCGTCGACCTTTTGAAAAGTTCACAAAAAGAACACTGTTGTTTTTTGCTGGGATTTCGATGTTCAAGTCGCTTCCAGACGCTTTTCAGAGAATTAAAAACCATCCCTTTTCCGAGAGTTTCATGCCGAGTCACTGATAAGGCGTTAAGCGCATCGATATATTTTATCGCACATGCTTCAGACCGCCCTTTAACACAAGGCTATCATGTTCCAGCCGTGTGTCATCGATTAGACGTGCTCCATAGCCAGTCAAGATGTAAAGATTGAATACGCCTGATGTACCCGACGTGTGCCTGTCTATCTATCTATCATGGAAAAAAGACTGCCTGCAACTATCTATCGTAGCCAGCGGCGATAGGGGTTCTTCCTTAACGCGTCAGTTCGAGCCATTAGACATTAGACCAGTCTGTGAGCAATGGAGACCACCGTTCGGGGTCGAAATAGAGTTGCAAATTGTAACCATAAAAGGTATTGGTCATCGCTTCCCTCCTTCTGAAGTACTTTGATGTATGCAGATGTCTAGCGGGTAGTTCGAACTGTTCGAGTTCGAGGCTCAAGTACGCGAAGAACGATCATCATCGCCACCGGCTGTGTTTGTGCAGCAGCAGCAGCGTTGCCTCAGCCGTCGTCACTCATTTCGCGTGCGTCTGCGTCGACGACCTCGATGTCTTTTGCCTCTCTGCGTTCAATTTTGTTGCTCCGTTTCCGTGGACACCTCATGTCAGCCTTCGTCAGCATCGGCGTCTAACGCCAGCCCTTTCCATGCAATTTGTTGCTTTCTACTTTGCTTTTTATATATATATATTTTGTTTCCCAGGCCCAAGGGCAACAATAACAACATCGATTTCAAAAGTGAAATCAACAATTTCCTCCCTCCTTCGTGCTAGTCATCGATACAGAGGTTGCACAGTGCAACTTTCAAGCTTTGTTTGACTTTGCCGCCGGCCTTACGTATTGTTTCCTCAAGTTTCGCAATCTTTTCACCCTCTCGCGTCGGTTTCTATTTTCAGTCCTTGAAGACACGCGAAATTGAGCCAATTCAATCCTTTGTAGACCTCCCGGAATGCTCACCCGCCCCCGAAACATCTGAAATGACAGCATCCGACGAATCAAATCCCTCAACGGCGAGGTCGCCGGCAACCCCCGCCACGGCCACGACCACGGAATCCGGCACTTCTGTCGCTTCCAGCACGGCTTCCACGGCAACAGCTATCCTGCCTCCACCGATAAATGCCCTCGGCACGAAGAAGAAGCGTCGTGTGATGGACCTACGATGCACAGAGATCCGTTGGTTCATCAAGAAGGAAGCTGACTCGAAGTGGACTCCGTTACTCGGTATTTTTATATATATTTTTACATTTTTAAAAGTTGATTTTGTAGGTTATGACTCCCTCATCATCGAAGTCGCTTATCGTCGCCGAAACAACATGGTAATCGACGATGCAACGCTGGCTTTCATCGATGAAATCCCAAAAACGGATTCCATCATTGTCCTTGATGGTCTTTACTCTCTTGACGACGACGCCAAGAATCTGGACAGTGTCTACTGGAAGGACGAATCCCTTCCACTCCGACGGGGGTCCTGGTTCCAAGCGGACTCGATGCAACCCTTGGAAATGGACATTGCTGAAGCCATTGAGAAGCACCATCTGACGAGTTTCCGTGATCAAAGCATCCCGGAAGGGCCTGTTTTTAGTGATACCGAAAGCAGCAAGCGACCCGGTTTGTCTTTGTCGAAGTCTATCTTTAAACCGACTTTCAACAAACAACCTTTTCAGTCTTGACAACCCTGCCCTGGGGCGATCACGACGAAATCCGGTGGAACTCTGTTATCGACATTGTATGGTACAACAATTCAAAGACCAATCGCATCATCCGGTTCGTTACCCGATCGAAGGGGACCGTTTTGAAGCGCGGATATACGGAAGCCGCCGACATCGCTGATGGAAGACCGAATTTCAGCGACTTGATCTTGGTCGTGCATGGGATTGGCCAAAAGGGATACGAGAATCTGATTGCCAAGAATACTGGACAGTGAGTTTCTTTTTATCGATGGTTTGAAAGTTTATAATCTTGTCTTTCCAGGATGAGGGAAGTGATCCACTCCATCATGGACAAGTACTACACCCATGAAAAGCGTCGCCCGATGATTCTGCCGATCGAGTGGCGAGCCGGGCTTATCCTTGACGAGGGCGTAACCGAGACTATCACACTTCCGAGAATGCCGAATATGCGGAATGTTTTGAACAGTGTTGCCATGGATATTATGTATTATCAGTCGCCGTTATATCGATCTGAGGTTAGTTAGGCTTTCAAAATTGGGCAGAAAATGGATAAAATTGAGCTACGTTATCAAAGCTCCGCCCCTTTTTACTGTAAAAGTCGATATTGGCACCTGATAAGCTTCAAAATGGTCAACTGTCAACTTTTTTCCAGATAATCAATGGCGTCATTCGCAGCATGAACCACACCTACAGTATTTTCAAGCGCAATAACCCCAACTTTACCGGTAATGTCTCCATTGTGGCGCATTCCCTCGGCAGCGTCATCACTTATGATATCCTGACCAATTGGAGCCCGTTGCTTCTGTACGATGAGTTCGTCACGAATGCCATTGTAAGTCTACTCAACTTTACTACCCTCTTTAATGCCATATTTCCAGCAAGAACACATGCAACAAACGAACATCGACGAAAAAGAACGTGCCCTCCTTGAAAGCTTCTACGAGAGCCGAACCAAAATGTTCGAAGAAGAAGGCCCCATGCGCGACATCCTGCTCCATCGAGATGAGCCGCTTCAGTTCAAAGTTGAAAACTTGTTTGCCATAGGGTCGCCATTGGGAGTCTTCCTGGTCATGCGTGGATTCGATTACACTCGCGTCAATCCTGGCAATCACAATGTTAGCCGCATTTTCAACATATTCCATCCGTATGATCCGGTGGCCTACCGTCTGGAGCCGCTTTACCACACTAACTATAAAAACATTCGACCCGTGAAAGTTGCCTATTATGCGGATGAAAGGGCGCGGAAGTCCTACGCGAATCTGCCGTACGATCTTCACAAGAGTTACATGCGGAAGGTGAAGAAGATCCAGAAGAAGCAGGACAAAGACAAGGGCAAGGGCGATGTCAATATCAAGGATGAGGAGGAGGACGAGGATTCTGATGATGATGATCTTTCGAGTGAGTTATATTCTATCTTTGATGTGAATTTACAGTATGTTTTCAGCCGGCTCCTCCCCCCGAAGCGCAAGCCCAATCCAATCCGACAGCCATCAAGGCGGCGTTCGTGACCCTCCCGAACTTCCGAACCCACCAGCTTCTGGGAATCGTTCCTCATGGTGGAAGTTTTCCTCCAACAATGCCACTGCGGCAACGACCCCATCCGCGCATTCAGAAGACATTGAAGTCGCGAAGGAAGCATCATCTGGAGGCTCCGGATGCTCTTCCAAGGACGCCCACTCCCCCGTACCTCCGGCCCGTCCACCACCCCCGGGATCGTCGAAGGCTCCATTGACCCTGGTTGAAGCCCTCGTCGATGAAATCCCGCCCGAGCGTCGCCTTCAAAACAATGTCCAAGGCGAAACGCAGCGATTGGATTACTTCCTGCAGCCAGCGCTGACAGATAAGTCTTACTGGTCCGTCTTGAAGAGCCATTTCGCGTATTGGCAAAGCTATGACTTGATCGGCTTCATGCTGAATGCCCTCTACCCGGCCGAAGAATGCACCGATGTGGTCGCGGCCAAGTAATTAGTTTGTTCCAAAAGTATTCCGAAGTCAACAAAATAACGTGTAATCTGTTTCTTTTTCCATCCAATCACTGATAACCCGATAATAATTATTATGCGAATCATTTAACCCCCGTTCTGTGCAACTTGTGAATCCATCAATCCGCTTTATGGTGACGTTTCATATCTGTTTTTGTGAATTTTATAAATGTTAGTCACTTTTGGCTTGGGGTTTGATTTGGATGCGATTGGATGAGAAAGTGGTGTCACAAACGTGCCCTACGAGGAAGGGGAGCATCGCGCTCTCGGTGGATGGGCGAGAGCGAGTGCAACTTTTGTCTGGCTGGGTGCAGTCGAACCGAACCGTTTTGGCTTTCGATTAGTCTCGGCTTTCGTTCGTCGTCACTGTTGTCAGCAGAAACGCCGTCATGAACAAGTATGGAGTGCCCCCGCTCACGGATACGTCTGTAACCTACGATGATGAGGCCTACATCGATCTTGGTAATAAGATTGCGAAGCAGCTTAATGAACTTCGGCAGCCAAATGGATGGAATTTGACCAATTCTGGTGATGAGCATTGTACGGTGAGTCTTTTTGAGGATGACAATGGCTTTGAATTGGTTTGCCGATTCAAGGTTACTGTAGCTTTTTGTCAATTGTCATCACTTGACCACCTTTCTTGAAAGGTTACGGTATCTTTGTCCATTATCACCATTTTTGACCACCTTTCTCGACAATATCCCCATTCCAGATCTACAATCGCAAGAACGGCCTCCCCGAAGCCAAGGAAAACATGCTCCTCCTCACGACCGACATGCCCGCCCCCCTCTTCGTCGTCGAAAAGCTGCTCGCGCCCTGGGGCAACTACCGTCTCCTTTGGGACGACCTTCTCGACGACATCACCGTCCTGGCGACCATGCCCGAGGAAACCTACATCGTGCACCATCTCGTCAAGAAGCGCATCACGTTGAGTGTGCGTGAATCGGTCGACATGGTCCAGGTGCATCGGAGCCACAATCGCGTCATGTTCGCGTCCTGCGGCACATCCCATGGTTCGACGCCGGCTACGCGCAACTACACTCGGACCCATCAGTACATTGGAGGCTACATTTTGGATGCGATCAGCGACACGTCGACCCGGGTCACGATGATCTTCCACGCCGATCTCAACTTGCCGGGCCCCAAGATTGTGACGAGTCTCGCGGACCGATTCAAGCCCAAGCTGATGCTCGACAATGCGCGTGCCCTGCGTGCGGGAATCAACAAGTACCAGGATGACATTATTGCCAATCATAAGAGGGAGTACCAGACCGGTGCCAACGGTATCACTGCTTAGACTGTTTAATTTCAAGTAAAACTAACGGTATTTGTCTATTTTGAATTGTCTGATGAATAAAGTAAACTAAGTTTAAAACAGTTAGAGTTTGATTAGAAAGAAAAACAAACAATAAATTCGTTAAATTTGGCATTGAAATTCTTGTCATCATTTTTAGGGGAAAACAGTTCCCGTTGGAAGGAATGTCCCGTCAAACACAAACCAGCCACAAAGGTTCTAAATGCGTTGTGCGCAGCAAGTGTATCCGTGTGTCTGCACGCATTTGGGGACATCGTTTCCAAAAAATCCGATTTACACGCAGCCCGTCCCCCACTTTCACTCCCATAACGAAAACCAATCTTATGAACGTTTTTTGCGCTCATTTTTTGCGCCCTTTCTCGGCTTCCTCAAAAACGTTACATTTTCCCTCATAATCATCGTTATCCACTCCCAACTGTACTAATCACTTCTCGTGTATGTTGCCAACCATCTCAAAAACCAGTCACCCCAAAACTGTACCTCTTTCCAGCGAAAAATGTCGGATACAAAGAAAGCCGCCTTCGCCGCCGCCGCTAGTCAACTCTTCAATGATACCAAGGGCGGCTTCGGCTCCAAGTCGTTCAACATCAACATCTCCACCCCAGCCACGACCACCGCCACCGGCACGACGAATACCACGGCGACAACAAAGAGTGTTGGCTTCGTTTTTGGGTCGGGATTGGCTTCACGCGTTGTGTCAGCGGTAAGCTTTTTTCTTCCTCTTTTCCGATTTCCTAATCCTGCTAACTTTCAGAAGCCGAAGGAAGATGTCACTCCGACGAGCAACAATGTTTCCGACATTTTCTCAGCGTTTGCGAAGAAAAACGAAAGCGATTTTATCGTGAGTTTGTAATTTTCTCTATTTTTTTGGTTTTTATATATATTTTTCATTCCAGTCAGCCTGTAAGGACAGCCCAGACGCTTCAACATCCGCAGATTGGTTAAATGATGCGAAAGCCGGTGACGAGAAGGGGAAATCTGATGATACTGTCGTTGAAAAGCCGAAAACGGGTGAAGAGAATGAGAAAAACATTCTAAACGTGGGTTTTTATATATATTTTTGCCTTTTTCATGGTTTATTTCCAGATTGCCAGCAAAATCTTCCAATACGACGTCGAATCCAAGTCTTGGAAGGAGCGTGGCCCCTGCAATCTCCGCCTGAATGAAACGGACGAATCCGATGCCGATGGCAATCCCAAGGCCCGACTAGTCGCTCGCAGTTCCGGCACCCAAAAAGTCCTCCTAAACTCGTTGATCTTCCCCGAAATGGTGTTCGAATCCGTCTCCGAGAAGCGCATCAAGATCTCGGCCCATGTGCCCGATACCGATTTACCGCAACTTTTCTTGGTTTCATCGACCCCGAGCAACATTGGTCAGCTGTCGGCTCAGCTTCGGAAACGCATCAAGGAAGACGTCAAGCCTGTGGGGACGCCCACTATCAATCGCAAGCGCAAGGTCGAATCCGAAGCCCGTGAAAGTGCCGAAGGTGATAAGGAAGCAGATGCCGACAGTCCGAATGGGTCCTCCAAGCGGGCAGCAACCAGTGACTCTCCTTAGAATTTGTTTTTCGGCAAGTCTGGAAGTTTTTTCGTCTGTCTGAGGTCTCCCAGGGGTCTGATTTATGTACTCGTGAACTTGTCTGTCACGAGTCTATCCTTTTTTCGGTGTGTTAACAGTCTAAATTTACATTCATAGTAATGTTGCAAGGGCAGCCTACATATCCTGCTCATGATGTACCCTTTCAGTAATGCCATAGAGTTCCAATTCTGCAATGGCACCAGTTTTTTTCCGTTTTTTATTTGGCTTCTAATGTTCTGTGTTCACAAACTGGCATCTATCTCCCCTTTTTGTAGCTTGTTATCCCACTTTGCAATGTCAAATGGCCGTGATACACTTCAGTTGACTGACCATTTTTCAGTGTTTGTTTGAATAAACTTTATTTTCGACTTTGATTTTCTGATCTTTTGTACAGTAGACAGACACGGTGCACTTTGTGCTCTTATCCTGTAATGGATACTGTCTACGCTTTTTCCCCACCCTTCTCACATGTCTGGTGATATTGTAGGTTGATACAAATGCGTCTGTCTAGGGTTCCCTGAACTTTTGGTACTGTGAAATGTCATTCAATAAAGTGTGCTTTTTTAAACGGCTGTATGTAAGTAATTACCACAACCACGGCGAAAGTTATATATAAGCCAGTTTCGCCAGAATTGGTAGACAGCTTAACGGCATAATGACTACGTTCACCGTTTTAGCTGCTTTTCTTTGCCTTTTCATCCATGGTGGGTACGGTAGAATCGAGGACCCATTATTCCTCGACGAGTACGGTACTATGGTGATTCCGAAAGATGATAATTCGTATTTTGTCGGAATTCCGATCGATTCGGATGAAATTATTGAAGCTGTCGAAGATGCGGAGCGAGAACTGTACGCGTTGGATGAGCGTTTCGGCGAAATATGCGCTGATAGGAGTGATTTGGTGGTTCAGATTCAGGTTTTTAGCGTTCCGGATGATCAGATTGATGAGTAAATTTTTTTTAAATAAGCATTTTTCCACAAAAAGTGTCAATTCCAGCGCAAAAATCGCATTCCGCGCAGGTGTCACTCGATTCACCCAGAACTACAGTAACCTTTCTCGCGGATTTGAAGTCGAATTTCGTGGTTTGACCAGTTTTAACGGTGAAGTGTTGATTACGAAACCGGTTACGCGGCAGACTTGGATTTTCACCACTTTACAAGGCTTGTTTGATAACGGATTCAAGGCCGGATCCAGGCTTTTTAAAAAGGGTAGCGAAATCCCAAATCACCGTAACCACGCCCCTTTTTGGCCATTTTCAAGGCAAAAAGCACCCAAATTGAATGAATCAAAAACTTTTTGGGTAGTCTGGCTACTCCTTGGATCCGGTCTTGAACAGATTTGTGAAAAATTACAGTAATTTTGAGTTTTTAGAATACTTTGACGAAAGCTTCAAAGCCAAGGAAATTACAAAGTTAGGCCTGTTCACGGTCACACCGCACGTGAAGATTGCCCAATTGAAAGATAGTGACAGCGATTTGAGCGGCGTTTGGGACAGTTTGACCAATCCACTCATGCCTTTTGGCGTTCAAAATGTGAAGCGTATGTTTGAACTTTTTGTTAAATGCCATCTCAAAACTTCGATTTTAGGTATCAATCTCTACCGTATCACTCAAAGCACGCTCGATATCGTCAGTACTATCGAATTGTAAACAATTTCCACAACTTTATGACCTTTTCTTTACACAATGCTACATACCATAATTCAAAACATCGAAATAAAACTGTTAATAAACTTTGGCAGTACAGTATACAGTATACTCATCGCCTTGCTTCTTCCAAAACACGTCGATTGACTTCCTTCCGAATGAGTCTCTTACAACGGCGGCAACGGATACATTTCGAGTGTTCTTCAACGTGGCGTGGATGCGATCCAGAAGCAGTAGCGCCGCCAAAGTCTTGAAGCACACGATAGCGTTTATCGTTGCGGAGATGGGCGTCTTCCCAGGCTTTGTAGACAGACGGGTTGTAGCCGGCGACCCGACCGACTTCGGATGCACTACCTGCGAAGCGTCGAGGCCGAATAAGGTCGGATTGTTGTTCGATGCGGCTTCGGAGGTCGTCGTAGTGCTGCTTCATGAGGGCTCGCCGGGCCATGTTTTCTTCCCTCTGTTCGCCTTTGAATTGTTCCAAGAGGTCGACGGAGCGTCTGAAAGTTGTTCAATGACCAACTAACTTCAAAAGATTAGTGCAAAGCTTACTTCAGGGCCTCATTTCGTCGAAGCTGATCACCCAAAAACTCGGAATCTCGTTCGACACCCTTCAGTCCGGGCATGGACCGTCGCTCCCACCATTCCAATCTTTCGGCAGATTCTTTTCGATTCAATTTTGTTAATTCCATCTGCTTTTCCAGAATGTCCCTATTTCGGAGTTGCTCGTCTTCACCGATGCGTCGTAGTTTGTCCTGATCTCGAGCGTAGGCAAGGGCATCTCGAGTATTAGCGTCATTGTGCATCGCTTTGTCACGGACTTTTTCAAGCTCGGCTTCTAAGCGTTTACGGGCCATTTCGTCTTCTAGTTCTCGGCGATACGCGTCCTTCGCTTTGAATGACCGGAGCTTGATGGCGTCGTCGTCGCGATTCATAAAGGGTGGAAGGACACCCATCTGAAAGTAATTTAATGAATATGGTATCAAAATTGTTTGCCTCCGGAGTTAATTTTTTGTGCTAAGGTGAGATTCTATAAGTGCGCGTAGTGTGCGCGAACAGTGCGCGGGTGGTGCGCGGGTGGTGCGTGCAATCCGCGCACCGACCGCGTGTACATGTAACTCACCGGCAACAGATCCCGCCCCTTTCGACGGTATCCCGCTCCCCGAATCTCATCATTAACATTGGCAACATGCTTCTGAAGCTCCTTCTGTAAGCGTGCTTCATCTCTTGCGGCTGCGTTTCTCCGTTCCTCCAGAAGGCAGTGTTCGCACAGTTCTTCGGCTTCTTCCTCGACGTATCTTCGATCCACGACATCATCGGTAGATTGTGCATGCTTCAGACTGCCACCACCTACAGTAAAGGTGACTTTGCCATTACGTCCAGGTGAGAGGATGTCATCTGACAGGTCCGCGTTCCTTCTAGCAATCGAAATGCCATTACTGTCGTCGAAATCGAGTTTGTCGATGCCCCTGATGGCTGCCATGCGTTCATCGTCACGGCGATCTGGGGATGATTGAAGATCGTTCAGCGGGGACAAAATGTCCCCAGGTAACACGCTCCGGTTGACCATTTTGTAGTCATCAGTACTGTCTTCACTGTTGAGGCCTCTTCGGCGGATACTGTAGTCAATATCATTCGATCGGAGCTCGTCAGGTGGCGGCCCAATCGTCGGAGAATCCAATCCGACATCAAGTTTCGAAAAAGGGTCACTCGGCACATAGCCTTGACTCCGTGCCGCGAAGGGTGGTGACAGTCTGGCGAAGTCGGGACCGCCTCGGGCCAGCATTTGGGTCGTGTTGTGGCCGCGCTCCAGGCGAAGTGGCAGGGTTAGGACTTCTTCTGGCAATGGATTACGGTAGAAAGTCAGTAATCGTAAAAAAACAAGGTTTGAGTGCAAACAGGTCCCCGCGGAATACATGTCCCAGAAATAAAACAGACACACAGACATACCTGCTGCGCACAAAGCATCAGAAACACATGGCAGTTTGTGTTTTTTTGAACGGAACATCTTTTCCACGGGGAACTGCTTACCCCCCAAACAAAAACCCACCTTTAACGTCAGGATTCAAATCGTCTTGAACCTTATTCCCACATCTATCGTAAAAATATATCTTGCCGTAGCGCATTCGGCAGTCTTGCCACAGCCCGACTGACTGACCAGACGCCAGCGCAACAGCTTTACGTAATCCCACACTTGACTGAATCCAAGTTCAATCAGGCGTTACCCCATGTCCGGAGACTTTGACCAATCCCGTCCATTTGCACTTCCGGTCCGGAACGCCGAAAAAGATTCAAAGCACTTTTATCCAACTCAAAATGCACAGTGTATAAAATAAATAAACAAAACGGCGTCACATTAAAATGTTTTCAAAGTACTCGAAATGTAACCATAGTTGACTAACATTGTCACATACCCGGAAATGCCGGAAACAGCAGTCAGAAGATGGCGGTGGTTGTCGTTCGTGGCAGATGTGAGATTCAGAACGGCACCATGACCAACTGGGATTTCATTGATGAGGGTTCCGGCGTGGGAATAGGCAAGCACGGAGCCAGTAGATGTGCCGACACCGATACGCTCACGAGATACTTCAATGGAATGGATATCGTAGTTGTCGCCGGATTTAGGGGTCGGTAAGGCTTGAAGTAGGATGCCACTGCCGAGATCGAATTTTGCGAGGGAGAGACCGCCACCGGCAATCTGAAATGGGGGTACTGTAATCAATTCGCGAAAAAGATGAATGCGTGCAAAAACGTCAAAGTGGAAAAGATGTCCCAAAACGGAAAGACACACGGCCTTACGCGATGGTGCGCACAGCGTATCTTTTTCGGTGAAGTGCCTCTCTTTTGAAAATGGGACATTTGTTCCACCGAGAACTAATGTCCCCCAGCCCCAAAAATATAGAAAAAACTTACAACAAATTGATCCTGCAACCCAATGGCCAAAACAGACCGACTGAAACCAGTCTTCTGAAGCCCTGTTTGCGAGCCCACATCGATCTTCCGAACTGCTTCACCTCCGCTCCGAGCATCGAACAACAAAACCGTTCCATCCGAAGAGCAGGAGACAAATGTGGCATCACTGTTAGCGGCGACTTGATTGATTTGATCAGTGTGGCCGTCGAAAGTGCCAAGAACCTGAAAAACAAAATAAATATATATAAAGTTCTCACAAAACCAATGCAAACTCACAGCCTCTGGCCTCGCAGCATCACGCAAACTCAATCCACCATCTCCAAGACCAATCAAAAACTGCTTATCATTCAAGACTGCAATGGAGTTGACTTCCCTTTGGCCGACGGAAATCGCCCACTTCGGTTTCAACTTTTCCTCGAGATCATTGTCGAGAAGTTGGTCCCAGTCAAGGAAGCAAAGTCCGCCAGTAACGGCACCCGCGATCAAACCATTCGAAAGTGTGGCCAGTGAAGAGAAGTTAGAAGCCTCTTTGACGATTCGACGGTCCGATGTCGGATTACCGCCGGTCAGAATTGTGATAAGCTGGCCAAAGTTGTCGACGAGAGCGAGATCTTCCTCTGAAATGGTTATTATATATTTATATCTCGCAGTAGGTTGCAAAACTTACGATTAGGTGCGAAGGCTTGATCGTAGTAGACCGTGTAGTGCTCCCGGACAAGGGGATTGAGGCTGGAGATCGAGAAGGCTGCCATTTTGGGTGGAATTGGACTGCAGTTTCTTCGCGCGGATAAAGCAGTGCGGCTATTTCGTTCTGTGGCGTTCTGTGACGAAGCGCAGTTTCTTAAAAATGCGCGCACACACTTCACACTCCAGCGCAAAGCGAGCGCACAACACGCGCACAAATAGGGGTCTATTTCACGCGTTGATACCCCGCCTGTTTATGTATCAAAAAATACAGAATCTGATAGGCTTCAAAACGGCACTAACAATAATTGCATAAGGTTTTTTATTTTTTTTTTGCCAAAAGTACCGTATAAGCACAAAAAGCATAACAAACAACAAAACATCAAAAAACCTAGAACCGACTTCGACAATTCACAGCCCCGCATTGACACTCGAAATTGTCGTTGCCATCAGCTTGTATACTGTAATCAAACGTGACCTCCTCGCCAGCCTCGATGTCACGTGTGGTGATCAACCGAAGCTGTGAACCGACTTGTACGCTTCTCAAGTTAGAATCACACGAATGATTAATGAAGCGGGCGTCGTTTCCACAAAAGCTCGAGTCGATGATGTCCACCGCATTTACTTTGAAGAAATAAACTGTCAGACTGGTCTTGCGCCGATACTTTTTCATACGCTTTTCGGCTTCTTTGGCGTTGATCCAGCTTCCTGTATAATTCAGCACGTAAAAGTTAGCCGGAAGAAACGACTTTGTAAACAGCCCATTACGGTGGATGTCGGACGGTTTGACGACAAAAGGGTATTCTGGCTGAAAAGATGGGTTACGGAAACTTGCAAAGATAAGATGGCACGAAATCGACTTACGTGGTGAACTTCGGGGTTAAGATTCTGCCTCCTATTCACTCTTTCACGTCCACCAATTCGAGCATTGATATTACCAGATACTTTCAGTCTACTTGGACGCGTCATATAGCTGAAAATCAAAACCAATTTTATAACGACATAAAAATTAAACTTATGACGAAACTGTGAAAAGGTGAAACGAAAGGCGCTCAAAAACACGAAATGGAACGATGCAGGCTGGCACGCAAGCAGCTTGCATCAACTTGCACTGCTTTTCTGGCGCCAAATTTGAACCAAGTTCGTGGTGAGCGTTGAAACTTGAGTGCGGCCAAGAAAGTCAAACACCTTTGCCAACTATTTTGCAATGTCCATTGAATTGACCGAGATAAAAAAGCTAAGCGATACAAAATACCGAATCGAAAAAACAGTGTTGAAAAAGCTACCAGAACTACTTTCGGTTGACTTTTGCTAACTTTATGTTCTGGCAAATGCATAAAAAAGTGATTTCCGGGGTATTTTTTTTATCGGAACTGGACAGATTTACTTACCGACAGATCCCCGGACCATTAACGTCTTCATCAAAAGTGTCTAAAGAACAAAAACTCTCTTTAACGATGCAACTAAAGAGAGTTTTTGTTCTAAAGAACAAAAACTCTCTTTAACGATGCAAACGCTTACCTGGATAGCTTTGGATCACGGTGTCGGCGTCAAACTGTCAAATGGCAACTCAATCGTAGGTGCGAATCTGAAAGACAGCAGTTGTTATTGATCTGACGCAAAATTATATATAAAACTCACATTTTTATCTTGTTTCTTCATGTAGTTCGTAAACGATAGACAAAAACCTGCAAAATATGAAGTAAAATCGGGGTCACAACCCGTTGAACACAATCTCAGCACAGGTAATGGTATCACATTTATTTATTACACACAAATAGATACGTAAAACAAGAATGTTAACTCAAAAACGTCCAAGTCTCGGATTTTCAAAACAAAGCAAACCGAGAGCCGCAGGTAGCTGGCTGCGCTACTCGTTTTTGCGCGAATACTGCCAAGAGGTCTGATTCCCTCATCTTGCATTACCAAGTCCCTCCCGTACGAGAGTCCGTGTTTTTCCCTCATGCAGGAGGGAAAACAGGATGGAGGAAGTTTGGTTTCTTTATCGAGGGACAATTTCCCTCGTGCACGAGTTCTTTTTTTTCAACAGGAGGGAAAACGCAGTTGAGGGAATCAGAAGTGAGGGTCTATTTTCTGTGTGATAGTCAAAATGTAAATTAAATTTGATTTGCGGACACTTCGCCCTCATCTCATCTTCCGGACTATTTGAGAAAAAACCAGGGTCAAGACCCCTTAAGTTATAATTGATTTTCAAAAAAAAAAGTCGGTTATAACTTCTTTTTTGGTTTTTTTTAATTTAACAATCAAAAGTTTTATCAAAGTTCTAAGTACTTTGATACAGTTTTTAATCTTAAAGTCTGATTATAGTGCGTGAGCCTGTGCCAAGCAACTGTACAATTCAGAAATGTCGAAAAGGTGCACCAAAAACCACAGAAAATGTCACTCTTGACCAACTTTGCTTCCATCGATGAGTAACCACAAAAAATCATAAAATAAAAGTGGCCGACGATTATTCTTCGAACTTTTTTTAAAACTGTCTGACATTTGTTTATCCTTTTGTAACTTTAAATATCATGACTGACTACTTTTAAGAAACGTATCAAAAAACGACAGTCTGACTGAATCACTTCGTGCAGTACAGCCCCCGTTCCTATCTGGTTTTTTTAATATAAAAGCAGCACTGGTTGTTGGCAAACTTTATTCAATCACAAATCATGAAGGTGTTAACTGGTTTGTGCGCGGTTTTGTTTACATTTTTCTTTTTCTGTGTTAATGCCAGCATCGTTCCGGATGATTTGGTAAGTGACAGAAAGATTAGACATTTAAACTTGATAACAAATTTGTAGGTTATCACCCCTGCCGAATGCGAACTCGCAGAAGGTCGTGAAATTCACGGCCGTTGCATCGTAGATCCGAGAAACATCCCGGAAGCAAAGCCAGGACCCAAAGCGCAACAAGTCATTCCAAAGGATGCCGGTATCGTTCCCCAAGCTGTGTACAATGAAACTAGTGACAACGGCTTTAAACCGCTTACCGCCGCCGAAAATTATTACGTTCAATCAATTTGCGGAATCGGTGAAGAACCACGCAGTAAGTATTATTTCTGTTTTTAACAATCTCAACATAACTCACTTTTAGCTAGAATCGAAAACGGAAGAATTGCCAAACGCAACCAATTCCCGTGGGCTGTCTTACGTTTATGTAGTGCGGTGTTGATAAGTCCGCGACATGTGCTGACAGCTGCCCATTGTGTTTATAATAGAGCCAAGGGGGGTGTTCCTTGTTCTCCAGCACTTGAAAAAGATATCATTAATCAAACGGCGCATTACGGTGGAACTTGTGTCAAAAAAGACCAATTCTGTCCTCAGGGTTTTGACATGAAAACCGCAACGGTTGCCCGTGCCATTTTCTCACGAGACAGCCACGTCGAGGGATGTGTCGAAGACAATGATATTGCTGTCATTCTGTTAAACGAAGACATAAAATTCGACGATTCTGTGAAACCAATCTGCATCAGCAAACTTCATCCTTCGAATCTAGTCCAATTAAAAAATCTTGGTTTTGGATATGTTGACAACAAGTACCACGAATCATCGGGACTGCGATACATGACTACTAAAATCACAAAAGAAGTCAAATCGCATCGTGAAGTAGTGACCAAGGGTGTCGACATTGGTGACGGATATCCAATAGTCCGTGGTGGTGATAGTGGTGGACCATTGCAAGGAACTTTCAACGGTAGTTCACGTACCTACCTTGCCGGACTTCACTCCCGCGGAAATGATGACTATAACGTTGATTCGTATGTTCCGGCGTATGCTGATTGGATTTGTCAGTTGACTGGAGTGTGCGAACTTGATTAACTTTGTGATAAAACTATAATAAAAAACCGAATGCATACTGTAAATTATTCCTAAATATAAGTCGATCAGAAGAAAGTTCAAATAATGCCATTGAGAAAACAAGTGAAGGAAACTAATCCAACCCTCATTCTTATCAGAAAATTATCTATGTTAATTTTCATCATGTCAACGGTACTACCGTGTTATGGATAAAGGCTATTTTATGGTAGAAAAGTGTTGGATTATGAAAAAGAAACTGGTCCATACAATTGATCAGTGAAAGAAAAACTTCACAGGGACGATTTCCACTTCTGACTCGGCGTTTTTGTGTCAATTGTGTTTAGAAGACACTTTGGCAGAAACTAATTGAAACGCCATTCCGACAGTTTTCGCAAGTTTGGAAAATTGGCGTCTGAAACTTGATTTTAACCAGGTGAACAAGCTTATTTGATGCCAAAGAACACAAGATCACAAACAAAAACAGGATTAAAAATATTATTAAAGAAGTCCAAAAGCAAAAATAACGCTTTACCGCCATTGATTGATGATTCGAGGTTTCAAATATGACAGGAATCAAACAACCAACAGCGAAAAAGAGTTAAATTGCGAGACCCTTTCTCGTTTGAAAAAAAAACTAAACTTACCTTAACCATAACTGTGTCCCGCTGCATACAAGCCCATGTCGCCGAATTAATTCTAAAACCAAATTTAAAGTAAAAAACTTCCTACCTTTTCAAGATCAAACAAGAAAAGCAGTGACGATGTTTCTTACCGGTCGTCTGTCACCGAAAGACGGGATGGCTGCCTTGGGGTCGCTGGGACCTAAAACCAATTCCATGTTGTTTTTGACCGAATATCTCAGCTGATACTTGCCGAAGGAGTTGTTCGTTGCATGAGGCGGCTGGTTTCCCGTCAGGATGCTCTCAAGATAGCTGAGCACCAGCATCTGCGCTTTATGTAATTCAGCTCTCGCTGAAAGAAAAACAAATTAAGTACAATACTCAAAGTAAGTTAGTCAAATTCACCTACCTTTTTTGCTTTCATTAAAAGACTTCAGAAAGTCCGCAATTTCAGACGTTGCGGCTGCCATGTTGAAGGCGAGGGTGATACCCTTCATGGCAGCCTGCATCTTAGCCGGTAAATTGGTACGGAGGGCAGACAAACTAGTAATCTGCGCCTCCAACTCCGGGTAATGCCGAATGTAGGCATGTAGGAGCCCGGAGTAGACGTTGTTGGCGACAATGGCACACGTATAGTTGAAAAACCGTGGCATACAGATATGGTACTTATCTGCATGCTTCACGTAAGCCTCTCGTTTCACCATTTTTGACGACTCTGAAAAAAAAATCACTTTAAAAAAGTAATACAGAGAAATTAAAAATGTAAACTCGATTAAACAAAAGTTGTAAAAAATGATACAAGCGCAGTTACTGTCATAAATGCTGAACATCATTACAAAAATGCAAAAAGCTGATCTCAAAAAGGTAAAAAGTTAAATGTTTATTTGTAAACTCATATTTAAAAAGTCAATCAATCAACATAAAAAAACAATATTTGACGACACATTTCTAGGCATAAATAACTGAAGGTCCTATTTAAAATGTCGCGGTAAAAAAATAATAAACATGGTATGTAAAATCAGGAACAAACAAAAATCGGAAACCGGATAAAGGATTTGTATGAAAGGATAGCGTAATCAACTAACAAATGGCTAAAGTGCGTCACGACCTGCCCTGTGCCATCACTAGCATAGAGTGAAAGTTGTTAGCTGTTCTTATACTGGAACTACTCGGCTAGCGTTTGGGATTGTGCGCGTTACTCCGCCTTCTTTTTTGTCTTTGCACAATAGCGTGCCTACAAACATCGATTAGTATTGTAAGTACACAAATAATATCGATTCCTTCCAATGGATCGTGTTATTCGCTTTATCTCTGAGGGAGTCTAGCATCGACTTAATGCCGTTTCAGGGGGAAAAACAATCGCCTTGTGACATAAACTGAATATTTTTACATAAGTTAAGCGAAAAAGCGTGTTAAAGTATTGCCAATGTTGTCTGACAATTAGAGATTTTTCAATACATTCTCATTTTCAAATAACAACGAAAATGAATATTTTGTTCATAAAGTACACAAAAACCGCACCAGTTGAAAAGTGGGTTTTTGTGAAAATTCGATTAGAAATCCCATTTCAAAGTAAAAATTTGCTCTCAATACATATCAATGAAGTTTACTACATTATCAAATTTCATTTGACAAACTTATTCTGCGGAAATCAAACTGATTGGCGCGCGCTTGACAGTCTGCCGATGGAATCGGGGATCAAAACCCCGTTTCCGACTAGCATTTCATAACTTTTGGACGATTCATTAGTGAATCTCATTAATGACAGTTCGGCCGTACCTCCATAATGCTTTTGAAATTTCCTCGACCTCATCGATGACCGCTATCAACAATGCGCAGGTCAAAGATGGGGTTTTTCATCGTTTTATTTCACTTTTTTCGAAGTTACGGTAGAAATTACGGAATCGAAAGCGACCAATGCACGTTTTTAAGCCTTCTGGGCTTGTGTGACATCCGATTCGAACAAAAAAACCCCGAAAATCGAACATTTTTGCACCTACCAGAAGCCAAAAACGGTGAAAGTTGCACGAAAATGGTTCTGGTAGCTTTTGCAAGCCCGTTTTTTCCACTTTTTAGTTTGCCTCAATGTGGCTACTTTTTGCTCGTGCGATTCATTTAATCATTTCTACTCATCAAATGACACAAGCCCGACCTTCTGGCAAGGCGTTATGGATTCAGAATCCATGTTTTTTACATCAAAAACGCCAAAGTTTCATGCGAAACTTGGAAATCGCACAATGTGGATTTCGGCGGCTACAAAACGCAACCTGGGCAGGTGGTTTATGATTTATTACTAAGAATCACCAACTTAGTGTGTTAATTAGCATTGCCAAAGGCATTGCATTCCAAAATTTAGTCATTATCGCCGCCACATGAAGCAGTTCATGAGCAGAACTCATACAAACCTTATGTATGGGTTTTTACACCAACGAAACATGCTCCATCGGTCAAGCTAATGCCCAGGAAAAGCATGCTTTTAGCTTTGTTTCGGCGCAATTAGCCCAATTAGCGAGAAGCATGGCCCTGGGCAGAGACCGCAGACAACTAGAGATAGTATGCCTGCGCGAGCGCAGCCCAGCAAAGCCCTTTACTATACAGTAAATTGTGTTAAACTGTGTGCTTGCGCAAGATTGCAGCACAGCAAAGCCCTTTACTATACAGCACACAGTGTTAGCAATGCCCAGATACTTATTATCTGCGCCCTTCTCACAGAATCCATCCCGATTTCGACGGGTCTGTCAGTCCGGATTCGTAAAAAGTTGACTTCTTACCACTGTTTTACCCCTCAAATGGCACAAATTTCCCCCGGGGCTTATTCATTCGTCCCTCTTTAACATTCAGAATCCCATCCAAGACCGCCAACAACATTGCGCGGTCCGTGGTGGGATTCTGAAGCCCCCAACTTCACAAGTACCCATCACTTTTGTTCATTGGCGACCGCAAGGTTGCATTCATTGGCATATCAAACAGCCTCTTACAACTTTTAAATACCAATTTTGAGGTAAACACCAATAAAAACGAACTACAAACGGCGGATTTCAAACAAAAGCTTACCCAGTTTGGGGTTCACAAGTACAGTAAACCATTTCATAGACGCCATGATGTGATGCCAAGTTGACTTTGGATCACATCAGTCTCAGAAACCATACAAATGAAACTAATTCAAATCAAAATTTCATTAATTTAGTCAAAATGTAAATTAAATTTGAGTAGAAAAAGCAAAAAAACAACTTAACTTCGGGCCATCTCTAGCCCTAATTGTACCAGAAGGCCACTATGATAGCGGGATGCCAGCGAGATGGCCTATACGGTAGGTCTCTCCTTGCATTCCAATTTGGAAGATGGAGATATCGAAAGCGCCTATATGCTGGGGATATCCATGGATTGTTTCATGGCGCGAGGGTCCACGGACCGTCGAGACAACGAGAGAGCCATTCTCTCGACGGTTGCACGTGTACACCCTTACACACTTTTGCTGCCCCGCAACGAAAGTTGCACATTTGTCATCATCGACCCCCGCATCTTTTCTTACTGCGAAAGTTGCACTTGCGGACACTTTGCCCTCATCATCCTTCCCAGCAAACGTTTGGAATCTGTTTTGTCATCGTTTGGGGATTCTGGAGGGGTCAAAGTTGTTGAAAAGGGTGATTTTACGGCTCATTTTGACCAAAATATCTCCGAAATCGTGCACTTTGCATCTACCAGATGTGTTTTGCATGAATGCGATGAAGCCAACGTTGACATTGGTTCATCGCAAAGGCTTATTTACATCATTGGGGCTTGTCTTCAATTCGGAATCTTGCTATTTACAAATATTACGAACAAATAAACACTGTTGAATCGTATATTTGACATAATTACACTGAACTTGAGCACTTTTTGTTCACAAATTTCAACTGAATTATTACTAAACACAAGTTATACACTCTCCGCGACTGCCATGAATCATGCGCAAGTCCTTGGAGGGATTCAGAAACCCCGAAAATGCATCTGTTTTGGTGGGTAATGCCCAGAGTTCCAGTGTTTCCTTACTAATTGGCACACTTATCAGGTAAAAGCATGTTTACACATGTTTCTTCACTTTAAACATGCCTCTGGGGCACGCACAATAAGCCTAAATGTGCAAAGTGGCACTTTGACAACGTCGGATCAAAGCGTCAGAAGTGGGCTACCGTACTTTGGGCAAATGAAAGTACATTGAAGCCCGCGACAATAAAAGAAATGTGATAAGTGGCTCTCAGGCATCTGTCCCAACCACAATCCAACCGATCTGTGGTGATTCAGATGCCTGATTCTAGTGTTTGAAGGCTAAATACATGGAGCAAAACGGATTATGAATCCGGTTGAGGGCGAATTATGATCCGAATATTGAATTTGACGATCAGAAATCATGTCTGGGGTACTTTTGGACAGTGAATCTTATCATTTTGATCGAAAAAAATTACAAAAATACACAATTTTGGCAACTACCAGAACTCTAAATTGGCGAAATAAGCCGAAAATGGTTCTGGTAGCTGTTTCAATACTGTTAATTCGACTCAATGTTTTGCATTTCTTTGACTTTGAATTGAATGCCATAATGTTAGCGCTTATTTAACCCTCAATTGACCTTCTGGCAAGGCGTCATGGATTCAGAATCCATGTTTTTTGCATTAAAAACGCCGAAGTTTCATCTGAAACTTGGAAATCGCACACGCTGATGTGTGGATTTCGGCGGCTACAAAACGCAACCTGGGCACCAGAAACCCTAAAAGCAAGCAGTTGGTACTCCTAGGACCCTAAGAATCACCAACTTAGTGTGTTAATTAGCATTGCCAAAGGCATTGCATTCCAAAATTTAGTTATTATCGCCGCCACATGAAGCAATTCATGAGCAGAACTCATACAAACCTTATGTATGGGTTTTTACACCAACGATGCATGCTCCATCGGCCAAGCTAATGCTCAGGAAAAGCATGCTTTTGGTCGTGTTTTGGCGCAATTAGCCCCCTTTGCGAGAACCATCGTGCTTGGCAGAGACCGCCATACAACTAGAGATAGTATGCCTGCGCGAGCGCAGCCCAGCAAAGCCCTTTACTATACAGTAAATTGTGTTAAATAGTGTGCTTGCGCGAGATTGCAGCACAGCAAAGCCCTTAGCAACACGCAGATACTTATTATCTGCGCCCTTCTGACAGAATCCATCCCGATTTCGACGGGTCTGTCAGTCCGGATTCGTAAAAAGTTGACTTTTTACCACTGTTTTACCCCTCAAATGGCACAAATTTCCCCCGGGGCTTATTCATTTGTCCCTCTTTAACATTCAGAATCCCATCCAAGACCGCCAACAACATTGCGCGGTCCGTGGTCGGATTCTGAAGCCCCCAACTTCACAAATGCCCCTTACTTTTGCTCATTGGCGACTGCAAAGTTGCATTTATTGCCTTAGCAAACAGCCTCTTACAACTTTTAATAACCAATTTTAAGTTAAACACCAATAAAAACGAACTACAAACGGCGGATTTCAAACAAAAGCTTACCCAGTTTGGGGTTCACAAGTACAGTAAACCGTTTCATAGACGCCATGATGTGATGCCAAGTTGACTTTGGATCACATCAGTCTCAGAAACCATACAAATGAAACTAATTCAAATCAAAATTTCATCAATTTAGTCAAAATGTAAATTAAATTTGAGTACAAAAAGCAAAAAAACAATGTAACTTCGGGCCATATTCAGCCCTAATTGTACCAGAAGGCCACTGTGATAGCTGGAGGCCAGCGAGATGGCCTATACGGTAGGCCTCTCCTTGCATTCCAATTTTGGAAGATGGAGAAAGCGAAAGCGCCTATATGCCGGGGTTATCCATGGATTGTTTCATGGCGCGAGGGTCCACGGACTGTCGAGACAACGAGAGAGCCATTCTCTCAACGGTTGCACGTGTACACCCTTACACACTTTTGCTGCCCCGCAACGAAAGTTGCACATTTGTCATCATCGACCCCCGCATCTTTTCTTACTGCGAATGTTGCACTTGCGGACACTTCACCCTCATCTTCCTTCCGAGCAAACGTTTGGAATCTGTTTAATCATCGTTTGGGGATCATGGAGGGGTCAAAGTTGTTGAAAAGGGTGATTTTACGGCTCATTTTGACCAAAGTATCTCCGAAATCGTGCACTTTGCGTCTACCAAATGTGTTTTGCATGAATGCAATGAAGCCAACGTTGACATTGGTTCATTGCAAAGGCTTATTTACATCATTGGGGCTTGTCTTCGATTCGGATTCTGCCTATTTACAAAGATTACGGATGAATAAACAATGTTGAAGCGTCTATTTCACATTAATTCGCTGAACTTGACCACTTTTTGATTACAAACTTGAACTGAATCATCACTAAATGCAACTTGTGTCATCCCCAACCCTCTCAACGACTGCCATTTGTCATGTGCATTTCCTTAGAGGGGTTCAGAAACCCCGAAAATGCATCTGTTTTGGTGGGTAATGCCCAGAGTTACAGTGTTTCCTTATTAATTGGCACACTTAACAAGTGAAAGCATACCCCTGGGGCATGCAGAATAAGCCTAAATGTGCGAACTCGCACTTATCACACTCACTTTGACACTTTGACAACATTGGATCAAAGTGTCAGAAGTGGGCTACCGTACTTTGGGCAAATGAAAACACATTGAAGCCCGCGAAAATGATAAAAATGTGATAAGTGGCTCTTAGGCATCTGTCCCAACCACAATCCAACCGATCTGTGGTGGTTCAGATGCCTGATTCCAGTGTTTACAGGCCAATAAATGGAGCAAAACGGACTATGAATCCGATTAACGGCGAATTATGATCCGAATATTGAATTTGACGATCGGAAATCATGTCTGCGGTACTTTTGGACAGTGAATCTTATCATTTTGATCGAAAAAAATTACAAAAATACACAATTTTAGCAACTACCAGAACTCTAAATTGGCGAAATAAGCCGAAAATAGTTCTGGTAGCTGTTTCAATACTGCTAATTCGACTCAATGTTTTGCATTTCTTTGACTTTGAATTGAATGGCATAATGTTGGCGCTTAATAAACCCTCAATCGACCTTCTGGCAAGGTGTAATGGATTCAGAATCCATGTTTTTTCCATCGAAAACGCCGAAGTTTCATCTGAAACTTGGAAATCGCACACGCTGATGTGTGGATTTCGGCGGCTACAAAACGCAACCTGGGCACCAGAAACCCTAAAAGCAAGCAGTTGGGATTCCTAGGACCTTAAGAATCACCAACTTAGTGTGTTAATTAGCATTGCCAAAGGCACTGCATTCCAAAATTTAGTTATTATCGCCGCCACATGAAGCAATTCATGAGCAGAACTCATACAAACCTTATGTATGGGTTTTTACACCAACGATGCATGCTCCATCGGCCAAGCTAATGCTCAGGAAAAGCATGCTTTTGGTCGTGTTTTGGCGCAATTAGCCCCCTTTGCGAGAACCATCGTGCTTGGCAGAGACCGCCATACAACTAGAGATAGTATGCCTGCGCGAGCGCAGCCCAGCAAAGCCCTTTACTATACAGTAAATTGTGTTAAATAGTGTGCTTGCGCGAGATTGCAGCACAGCAAAGCCCTTAGCAACACGCAGATACTTATTATCTGCGCCCTTCTGACAGAATCCATCCCGATTTCGACGGGTCTGTCAGTCCGGATTCGTAAAAAGTTGACTTTTTACCACTGTTTTACCCCTCAAATGGCACAAATTTCCCCCGGGGCTTATTCATTTGTCCCTCTTTAACATTCAGAATCCCATCCAAGACCGCCAACAACATTGCGCGGTCCGTGGTCGGATTCTGAAGCCCCCAACTTCACAAATGCCCCTTACTTTTGCTCATTGGCGACTGCAAAGTTGCATTTATTGCCTTAGCAAACAGCCTCTTACAACTTTTAATAACCAATTTTAAGTTAAACACCAATAAAAACGAACTACAAACGGCGGATTTCAAACAAAAGCTTACCCAGTTTGGGGTTCACAAGTACAGTAAACCGTTTCATAGACGCCATGATGTGATGCCAAGTTGACTTTGGATCACATCAGTCTCAGAAACCATACAAATGAAACTAATTCAAATCAAAATTTCATCAATTTAGTCAAAATGTAAATTAAATTTGAGTACAAAAAGCAAAAAAACAATGTAACTTCGGGCCATATTCAGCCCTAATTGTACCAGAAGGCCACTGTGATAGCTGGAGGCCAGCGAGATGGCCTATACGGTAGGCCTCTCCTTGCATTCCAATTTTGGAAGATGGAGAAAGCGAAAGCGCCTATATGCCGGGGTTATCCATGGATTGTTTCATGGCGCGAGGGTCCACGGACTGTCGAGACAACGAGAGAGCCATTCTCTCAACGGTTGCACGTGTACACCCTTACACACTTTTGCTGCCCCGCAACGAAAGTTGCACATTTGTCATCATCGACCCCCGCATCTTTTCTTACTGCGAATGTTGCACTTGCGGACACTTCACCCTCATCTTCCTTCCGAGCAAACGTTTGGAATCTGTTTAATCATCGTTTGGGGATCATGGAGGGGTCAAAGTTGTTGAAAAGGGTGATTTTACGGCTCATTTTGACCAAAATATCTCCGAAATCGTGCACTTTGCGTCTACCAAATGTGTTTTGCATGAATGCAATGAAGCCAACGTTGACATTGGTTCATTGCAAAGGCTTATTTACATCATTGGGGCTTGTCTTCGATTCGGATTCTGCCTATTTACAAAGATTACGGATGAATAAACAATGTTGAAGCGTCTATTTCACATTAATTCGCTGAACTTGACCACTTTTTGATTACAAACTTGAACTGAATCATCACTAAATGCAACTTGTGTCATCCCCAACCCTCTCAACGACTGCCATTTGTCATGTGCATTTCCTTAGAGGGGTTCAGAAACCCCGAAAATGCATCTGTTTTGGTGGGTAATGCCCAGAGTTACAGTGTTTCCTTATTAATTGGCACACTTAACAAGTGAAAGCATACCCCTGGGGCATGCAGAATAAGCCTAAATGTGCGAACTCGCACTTATCACACTCACTTTGACACTTTGACAACATTGGATCAAAGTGTCAGAAGTGGGCTACCGTACTTTGGGCAAATGAAAACACATTGAAGCCCGCGAAAATGATAAAAATGTGATAAGTGGCTCTTAGGCATCTGTCCCAACCACAATCCAACCGATCTGTGGTGGTTCAGATGCCTGATTCCAGTGTTTACAGGCCAATAAATGGAGCAAAACGGACTATGAATCCGATTAACGGCGAATTATGATCCGAATATTGAATTTGACGATCGGAAATCATGTCTGCGGTACTTTTGGACAGTGAATCTTATCATTTTGATCGAAAAAAATTACAAAAATACACAATTTTAGCAACTACCAGAACTCTAAATTGGCGAAATAAGCCGAAAATAGTTCTGGTAGCTGTTTCAATACTGCTAATTCGACTCAATGTTTTGCATTTCTTTGACTTTGAATTGAATGGCATAATGTTGGCGCTTAATAAACCCTCAATCGACCTTCTGGCAAGGTGTAATGGATTCAGAATCCATGTTTTTTCCATCGAAAACGCCGAAGTTTCATCTGAAACTTGGAAATCGCACACGCTGATGTGTGGATTTCGGCGGCTACAAAACGCAACCTGGGCACCAGAAACCCTAAAAGCAAGCAGTTGGGATTCCTAGGACCTTAAGAATCACCAACTTAGTGTGTTAATTAGCATTGCCAAAGGCACTGCATTCCAAAATTTAGTTATTATCGCCGCCACATGAAGCAATTCATGAGCAGAACTCATACAAACCTTATGTATGGGTTTTTACACCAACGATGCATGCTCCATCGGCCAAGCTAATGCTCAGGAAAAGCATGCTTTTGGTCGTGTTTTGGCGCAATTAGCCCCCTTTGCGAGAACCATCGTGCTTGGCAGAGACCGCCATACAACTAGAGATAGTATGCCTGCGCGAGCGCAGCCCAGCAAAGCCCTTTACTATACAGTAAATTGTGTTAAATAGTGTGCTTGCGCGAGATTGCAGCACAGCAAAGCCCTTAGCAACACGCAGATACTTATTATCTGCGCCCTTCTGACAGAATCCATCCCGATTTCGACGGGTCTGTCAGTCCGGATTCGTAAAAAGTTGACTTTTTACCACTGTTTTACCCCTCAAATGGCACAAATTTCCCCCGGGGCTTATTCATTTGTCCCTCTTTAACATTCAGAATCCCATCCAAGACCGCCAACAACATTGCGCGGTCCGTGGTCGGATTCTGAAGCCCCCAACTTCACAAATGCCCCTTACTTTTGCTCATTGGCGACTGCAAAGTTGCATTTATTGCCTTAGCAAACAGCCTCTTACAACTTTTAATAACCAATTTTAAGTTAAACACCAATAAAAACGAACTACAAACGGCGGATTTCAAACAAAAGCTTACCCAGTTTGGGGTTCACAAGTACAGTAAACCGTTTCATAGACGCCATGATGTGATGCCAAGTTGACTTTGGATCACATCAGTCTCAGAAACCATACAAATGAAACTAATTCAAATCAAAATTTCATCAATTTAGTCAAAATGTAAATTAAATTTGAGTACAAAAAGCAAAAAAACAATGTAACTTCGGGCCATATTCAGCCCTAATTGTACCAGAAGGCCACTGTGATAGCTGGAGGCCAGCGAGATGGCCTATACGGTAGGCTCTGACATAATTACACTGAACTTGAGCACTTTTTGTTCACAAATTTCAACTGAATTATTACTAAACACAAGTTATACACTCTCCGCGACTGCCATGAATCATGCGCAAGTCCTTGGAGGGATTCAGAAACCCCGAAAATGCATCTGTTTTGGTGGGTAATGCCCAGAGTTCCAGTGTTTCCTTACTAATTGGCACACTTATCAGGTAAAAGCATGTTTACACATGTTTCTTCACTTTAAACATGCCTCTGGGGCACGCACAATAAGCCTAAATGTGCAAAGTGGCACTTTGACAACGTCGGATCAAAGCGTCAGAAGTGGGCTACCGTACTTTGGGCAAATGAAAGTACATTGAAGCCCGCGACAATAAAAGAAATGTGATAAGTGGCTCTCAGGCATCTGTCCCAACCACAATCCAACCGATCTGTGGTGATTCAGATGCCTGATTCTAGTGTTTGAAGGCTAAATACATGGAGCAAAACGGATTATGAATCCGGTTGAGGGCGAATTATGATCCGAATATTGAATTTGACGATCAGAAATCATGTCTGGGGTACTTTTGGACAGTGAATCTTATCATTTTGATCGAAAAAAATTACAAAAATACACAATTTTGGCAACTACCAGAACTCTAAATTGGCGAAATAAGCCGAAAATGGTTCTGGTAGCTGTTTCAATACTGTTAATTCGACTCAATGTTTTGCATTTCTTTGACTTTGAATTGAATGCCATAATGTTAGCGCTTATTTAACCCTCAATTGACCTTCTGGCAAGGCGTCATGGATTCAGAATCCATGTTTTTTGCATTAAAAACGCCGAAGTTTCATCTGAAACTTGGAAATCGCACACGCTGATGTGTGGATTTCGGCGGCTACAAAACGCAACCTGGGCACCAGAAACCCTAAAAGCAAGCAGTTGGTACTCCTAGGACCCTAAGAATCACCAACTTAGTGTGTTAATTAGCATTGCCAAAGGCATTGCATTCCAAAATTTAGTTATTATCGCCGCCACATGAAGCAATTCATGAGCAGAACTCATACAAACCTTATGTATGGGTTTTTACACCAACGAAACATGCTCCATCGGTCAAGCTAATGCTCAGGAAAAGCATGCTTTTAGCTTTGTTTCGGCGCAATTAGCCCAATTTGCGAAAAGCATGGCCCTGGGAAGAGACCGCAGACAACTAGAGATAGTATGCCTGCGCGAGCGCAGCCCAGCAAAGCCCTTTACTATACAGTAAATTGTGTTAAATAGTGTGCTTGCGCGAGATTGCAGCACAGCATAGCCCTTTAACATACGGTAAACTGTGTTAGATAGTGTGCTTGCGCGAGATTGCAGCACAGCAAAGCCCTTTACTATACAGCACACAGTATTAGCAACGCCCAGATACTTATTATCTGCGCCCTTCTGACAGAATCCATCCCGATTTCGACGGGTCTGTCAGTCCGGATTCGTAAAAAGTTGACTTTTTACCACTGTTTTACCCCTCAAATGGCACAAATTTCCCCCGGGGCTTATTCATTTGTCCCTCTTTAACATTCAGAATCCCATCCAAGACCGCCAACAACATTGCGCGGTCCGTGGTCGGATTCTGAAGCCCCCAACTTCACAAATGCCCCTTACTTTTGCTCATTGGCGACTGCAAAGTTGCATTTATTGCCTTAGCAAACAGCCTCTTACAACTTTTAATAACCAATTTTAAGTTAAACACCAATAAAAACGAACTACAAACGGCGGATTTCAAACAAAAGCTTACCCAGTTTGGGGTTCACAAGTACAGTAAACCGTTTCATAGACGCCATGATGTGATGCCAAGTTGACTTTGGATCACATCAGTCTCAGAAACCATACAAATGAAACTAATTCAAATCAAAATTTCATCAATTTAGTCAAAATGTAAATTAAATTTGAGTACAAAAAGCCAAAAAACAATGTAACTTCGGGCCATATTCAGCCCTAATTGTACCAGAAGGCCACTGTGATAGCTGGAGGCCAGCGAGATGGCCTATACGGTAGGCCTCTCCTTGCATTCCAATTTTGGAAGATGGAGAAAGCGAAAGCGCCTATATGCCGGGGTTATCCATGGATTGTTTCATGGCGCGAGGGTCCACGGACTGTCGAGACAACGAGAGAGCCATTCTCTCAACGGTTGCACGTGTACACCCTTACACACTTTTGCTGCCCCGCAACGAAAGTTGCACATTTGTCATCATCGACCCCCGCATCTTTTCTTACTGCGAATGTTGCACTTGCGGACACTTCACCCTCATCTTCCTTCCGAGCAAACGTTTGGAATCTGTTTAATCATCGTTTGGGGATCATGGAGGGGTCAAAGTTGTTGAAAAGGGTGATTTTACGGCTCATTTTGACCAAAATATCTCCGAAATCGTGCACTTTGCGTCTACCAAATGTGTTTTGCATGAATGCAATGAAGCCAACGTTGACATTGGTTCATTGCAAAGGCTTATTTACATCATTGGGGCTTGTCTTCGATTCGGATTCTGCCTATTTACAAAGATTACGGATGAATAAACAATGTTGAAGCGTCTATTTCACATTAATTCGCTGAACTTGACCACTTTTTGATTACAAACTTGAACTGAATCATCACTAAATGCAACTTGTGTCATCCCCAACCCTCTCAACGACTGCCATTTGTCATGTGCATTTCCTTAGAGGGGTTCAGAAACCCCGAAAATGCATCTGTTTTGGTGGGTAATGCCCAGAGTTACAGTGTTTCCTTATTAATTGGCACACTTAACAAGTGAAAGCATACCCCTGGGGCATGCAGAATAAGCCTAAATGTGCGAACTCGCACTTATCACACTCACTTTGACACTTTGACAACATTGGATCAAAGTGTCAGAAGTGGGCTACCGTACTTTGGGCAAATGAAAACACATTGAAGCCCGCGAAAATGATAAAAATGTGATAAGTGGCTCTTAGGCATCTGTCCCAACCACAATCCAACCGATCTGTGGTGGTTCAGATGCCTGATTCCAGTGTTTACAGGCCAATAAATGGAGCAAAACGGACTATGAATCCGATTAACGGCGAATTATGATCCGAATATTGAATTTGACGATCGGAAATCATGTCTGCGGTACTTTTGGACATTGAATCTTATCATTTTGATCAAAAAAAATTACAAAAATACACAATTTTGGCAACTACCAGAACTCTAAATTGGCGAAATAAGCCGAAAATAGTTCTGGTAGCTGTTTCAATACTGTTAATTTGACTCAATGTTTTGCATTTCTTTGACTTTGAATTGAATGGCATAATGTTGGCGCTTAATTAACCCTCAATCGACCTTCCGGCAAGGTGTAATGGATTCAGAATCCATGTTTTTTCCATCGAAAATGCCGAAGTTTCATCCGAAACTTGGAAATCGCACACGCTGATGTGTGGATTTCGGCGGCTACAAAACGCAATCTGGGCACCAGACACCCTTAAAAGCAAGCAGTTGGGATTCCTAGGACCCTAAGAATCACCAACTTAGTGTGTTAATTAGCATTGCCAAAGGCATTGCATTCCAAAATTTAGTTATTATCGCCGCCACATGAAGCAATTCATGAGCAGAACTCATACAAACCTTATGTATGGGTTTTTACACCAACGGAGCACGCTCCATCGGCCAAGCTAATGCCCAGGAAAAGCATGCTTTTAGCTGTGTTTCGGCGCAATTAGCCCCCTTTCCGAGAACCATCGTGCTTGGCAGAGACCGCCATACAACTAGAGATAGTTGCTTGCGCGAGATGGAAGCACAGGAAAGCCCTTTAACATACAGTAAATTGTGTTTAATAGGTATTAATAGTGTGCCTGCGCGAGCGCAGCCCAGCAAAGCCCTTTACTATACAGTAAATTGTGTTAAATAGTGTGCTTGCGCGAGATTGCAGCACAGCAAAGCCCTTAGCAACACGCAGATACTTATTATCTGCGCCCTTCTGACAGAATCCATCCCGATTTCGACGGGTCTGTCAGTCCGGATTCGTAAAAAGTTGACTTTTTACCACTGTTTTACCCCTCAAATGGCACAAATTTCCCCCGGGGCTTATTCATTCGTCCCTCTTTAACATTCAGAATCCCATCCAAGACCGCCAACAACATTGCGCGGTCCGTAGTGGGATTCTGAAGCCCCCAACTTCACAAATGCCCCTTACTTTTGCTCATTGGCGACCGCAAGGTTGCATTCATTGGCTTATCAAACAGCCTTTTACAACTTTTAACTTTCAATTTCAAGTTTAACATTACAAAAACTAATTACAAACGGCGGATTTCAAACAAAAGCTTACCCAGTTTGGGGTTCACAAGTACAGTAAACCGTTTCATAGACACCATGATGTGATGCCAAGTTGACTTTGGATCACATCAGTCTCAGAAACCATACAAATGAAACTAATTCAAATCAAAATGTCATTAAATCAATCAAAATGTAAATTAAATTTGAGTACAAAAAGCAAAAAAACAAGTTAACTTCGGGCCATATTCAGCCCTAATTGTACCAGAAGGCCACTGTGATAGCTGGAGGCCAGCGAGATGGCCTATACGGTAGGCCTCTCCTTGCCTTCCAATTTGGAAGATGGAGAAAGCGAAAGCGCCTATATGCCGGGGTTATCCATGGATTGTTTCATGGCGCGAGGGGTCACGGACTGTCGAGACAACGAGAGAGCCATTCTCTCGACGGTTGCACGTGTACACCCTTACACACTTTTGCTGCCCCGCAACGAAAGTTGCACATTTGTCATCATCGACCCCCGCATCTTTTCTTACTGCGAATGTTGCACTTGCGGACACTTCGCCCGCATCTTCCTTCCCAGCAAACGTTTGGAATCTGTTTAGTCATCGTTTGGGGATCCTGGAGGGGTCAAAGTTGTTGAAAAGGGTGATTTTACGACTCATTTTGACCAAATCATCTCCGAAATCGTGCACTTTGCGTCTACCAGATGTGTTTTGCATGAATGCGATGAAGCCAACGTTGACATTGGTTCATTGCAAAGGCTTATTTACATCATTGGGGCTTGTCTTCAACTCGGAATCTTGCTATTTACAAAGATTACGAACAAATAAACACTGTTGAATCGTATCTTTCACATAAGTACACTGAACTTGAGCACTTTTTGTTCACAAATTTCAACTGAATTATCACTAAACACAAGTTTTACACTCTCCACGACTGCCATGAATCATGCGCAAGTCCATGGAGGGATTCAGAAACCCCGAAAATGCATCTGTTTTGGTGGGTAATGCCCAGAGTTACAGTGTTTCCTTACTATAATTGGCACACTTGTCAAATGAACGCATGTTTACACATGCTTCTTCACTCTAAACATGCCTCTGGGGCACGCACAATAAGCCTAAATGTGCGAAGTGGCACTTTGACAACGTCGGATCAAAGTGTCAGAAGCGGGCTACCGTACTTTGGGCAAATGAAAGTACATTGAAGCCCGCGACAATGAAAAAAATGTGTTAAGTAGCTCTCAGGCATCTGTCCCAACCACAATCCAACCGATCTGTGGTGATTCAGATGCCTGATTCTAGTGTTTGAAGGCTAAATACATGGAGCAAAACGGATTATGAATCCGGTTGAGGGCGAATTATGATCCGAATATTGAATTTGACGATCGGAAATCATGTCTGCGGTACTTTTGGACATTGAATCTTATCATTTTGATCAAAAAAAATTACAAAAATACACAATTGCGGCGACGGGTTGCCAGGGGGTTACCTCAAACTTGGGTAATTAAACCTTTATCATGACATAACACGCTACAACAATAACACGTCACGGTCAGATAAACAGGATACAGAGGGTCAATGTGGGGCCAAACAATAGTGCGTATGGATACAGAGAATGGCTGAGTGGATAGCCAAAGATAAGAAATATGTTAATTTGTGGGAGTTAGACAAGACTGGTGAGAAGTGCAGGGTATCGTGACTGGGATCAACTCGCGAGTGGCGACATTCCCGGGGGCCAAGGGGGCAAGCGTCGGGTGAAAGGGGCGAGAAGTCAGCGGCACATTTCTCGATGTAGTCATTCAGTGGCGAACTGGAGTCGCGATCAGTGTGTGGAGTGGGGAAGTTGGGTTAACTCTCGGCGAAGCAGCGAGATCTTCCCAGCGCGCACGGGCGGGCGGCTTCTTTCGCTTCTTGTTGACGTCGTCAGCGTCAGTGACAGTTAAGCGGACTGTATCGGAGATCGGTTCGGTCGGGTTAAAGATGCTTCGGTAGCGGTCTTCGCAGGATCGATGCCGTTCGATGAGGAGCTGCGGGATTACGGTGCCTTTGAGCCTTTTGATCATGCCACCATTTCGACAAGATGTCTCAGTCAGAGGACACCAGGAATGTGCAAAGAGAGGGGCGTGGGGGTAGGGGGTAAAGACATCGTGAGGATACAATTCAGAGGGAGACCGAGACGTGGTAGCATGTGCGTAGACAGACAAATCACAAACATGGTGCATAAGTGAGGTTTCTTCTGTCGGGACTGTCTTGGTCTGTGTGGTGAGATTCTTGTTGTCGGGCGTCTTCTTCGATCGACGTCGACGGCGAGGAGGATGTGGTGGTGCAATCGGTGCGGTGCGGGGTTTCGAATCGTGGAGGTGGGTGTCGGGTGGTGTAACGATTGAGTCGTCCAGATGCGGCTTACAGATCGGTGAAGTGCTTTTTGGGGAGACACACTCACGATTTGCAACGGTGCTAGCCATAGCTAACAATGAGACATGCCTAGTTTGTTCACAAGGGAACAACACATGACCGACATTATGGTTACAACCAGTGATGTCCTTACAAGATAAAGGACATTCCGAGTTCGAATCTGATTTGGCTTTTGACGAAAAAACTGTGGAATCCGAGGAAACAGGTTCCATGGATTTAGATGTGTTCCTAGCTTGCTGGGCTTGGAAAGGGGGTGAAACGTGCGGTTTCGGGAGTTCGGTGCCGAGAAAGTAATCGACAGGATCCGAAAGGTGGTGGAATGTTTGCATCCATTTGCCAAATGGTTGCGTGCTGTGGTTTTGCACCTTGCTGCTGGTGCGGATTTCAAGCTTGCCAGGCTTGGTTTTGTGGGTTGCGCGTGTATCGAAGCGCTGATGTGTGGGGTGCTTCTGAATCTGTGATAATGCGTCGATTGCAAGAAGACTTTTTGACGGAGAAAGATTGCCCTTCTTCTCCGGGTGCAATAAGATGTTGCCTACGCTAGTTTCGATGCTAACGCCAGTAATCGTTTCGATAGTGGGTACTGTAATGAATGAAGTAAAGTGGT
Organism: Panagrellus sp. LJ2284; assembly: GCA_024447225.1. Classification (NCBI taxonomy): domain Eukaryota; kingdom Metazoa; phylum Nematoda; class Chromadorea; order Rhabditida; family Panagrolaimidae; genus Panagrellus; species Panagrellus sp. LJ2284. Next base: position 226,907 of record JAMRYC010000019.1, on the reverse strand, counting down.
TTAGGCCGATAAGTATATCGACGTGTTGTTCGGCAGCCGTGCCATTCGCTTTCGTAACCTGAATGGGGCTATGTGAGATGTGCTTTACCGTATTTGCCTCGATTTCGGTATCGCCATTTTTCGTTAAAATCGCAAACTTGACGCGTTTGGATTGCTCAAAATGCGTGCCACCACCAAAAGCATGAATGCTGATGGGTTCGGCTAAAATTGGGTGCAGCTTCATTCGACTAGCCATGCTTGCGGTGATGTAGGATTTTGTTGATCCTGTATCAAAAACGATAACAGCGCTTGTGTAGGTTTCGGATGCGAGTGCCTTTGCACTGACAGTGGTTGCGAGCGGCAGAACCTTATCATCGTCGGAAGCTTCTGACATCGCAGTTAAACCATGACGAGCATTGGAACAAATGGACGTATGGTGCTTTTCTTTGCAGATTAAGCATGTCTTGAAAGAGTTGCAATCATTGGTTGCGTGCGTGTCTTTGAGACAGTTGTGGCAATGACCACGAAGTGCCTGAACGCGTGCTTGTCGTGTGGTCACTGTAGGACATTTGATCGGGGAATGCCCCTGTTCCTTACAGTAGACACAGTTGCGCCATTGCGGAATCTGTGGGTTTTGCGATTCGCGTTTGAACGATCTACGCTGTGGGTTTGAAATCGAAAGGTGCTTATCCTCTTGAGCGAGCTTGTTGTCGCGGACTTCGCGCAATCGCTTTCGGAGAAAGATTTGAAAGGATTCGATATTGGGCTTGCAGTAGGTGAAGCTCGTCAGGTACTTTTCGCGCCATGACGTCGGAAGCTTTTCAATGATCGTTCGAAACATGAAATTGCATTCGTTAGACTGATTTAGTCCTTCGAGACGACGCAGATTTGTGCAAACAGTGTTGACAAACTCTGTCAGACATTGTGTTTGATCGCGAGGTGGTTGCAGACTGTTTAGGGTCGCTCGGATCCGGTAGTTGATCTCTTCGCTAGATCCAAACTCGGTTTCGATCAGTCGCAGACATTTGCTATAGTTTTCATGCGTTAAAGCATAGCCTTCAACAGCGGCCTTTGCTTCGCCTTCAAGATACTGCAACAGGAAACAAAGTTTGTCCAGATCTGTTATGTCTGATCTTTTTCCTATGCGCTGCATAAATGACTGCATAAATTCGGGGTAGCGTTCCTTTTCGCCATGAAATTTTGGAATTTCGATGTGTGGGAGCTTGCTTACGACTCGTGTCTTGTCGTGTTTTTCGAATTCGCGTTTTTCAATTCTAGTTACGCTGGATACGGTGGATGCGCTGATCTGTGCATCGTCGGGGTTTGACGCTTTAAAATACGGCAACTGTGGCACTGCGGATTCGGGAGAAGTGCGTTGCGAGGGGTAATATTGGTTTTCGATGTTGCCTTGTTCGATGTGCTCTGTGCTGTGCGTGAATAGACTGAACTTGCTTTCAGTCTTGTGGGCCGCATGTGCTAAACTTGCGGATGGCACTGTACTCGCGCGTGAGCTTGTTGTGCTCTCATCAGATGACGATGGGTTTATAAACTTTGTAAGCGTCCTCTTATAAAAGAGTAGCTCGGCTTTCAGGTTCTTTGGGTCCTGCATAAGCTGGTTCCAGTGGGTGAAAGCTTCTGCCTGATTTTCGGCGGGTAATTGCGTGATTCGCTCTTGCTCTTCGCTTGCAATCGCTTTTAAAGAGCTAAGCTTTTGCTGAACACTGACAAGCAATGTGGCTGCTTCTTCAGGGGTAATTTTTGCCATAGCGATATTAACTGGAATCTTTCGAAAACCGAGAAGAGCATTGCCAGTTGATAAACGCCAGCCGTTAAGCTTCTGATGGGCCATTGAAAAGCTGCGCAGGGGTGAATTGGTTGCCAAACCAAATCAAATTGGAAACAAGGAATGACTAGATAAGGAGGGCTAGGACACCAACAGTGTAACCAACCTGATCTGCCACGGCTGCCTTGTTTGGCTATGGTGTCGCGGTCGCGTTCGATGGGCGGCGCACCTGGAGTGTGTGGCACTGGTCGGACGTGCCTTGAGGGGGTTCGGTTTCGGTGGTTTAGGTCGTCTGAGTGGCGGCGTCGGATTCGATATGGCCGATGCACCAGTGCGGCGACGGGTTGCCAGGGGGTTACCTCAAACTTGGGTAATTAAACCTTTATCATGACATAACACGCTACAACAATAACACGTCACGGTCAGATAAACAGGATACAGAGGGTCAATGTGGGGCCAAACAATAGTGCGTATGGATACAGAGAATGGCTGAGTGGATAGCCAAAGATAAGAAATATGTTAATTTGTGGGAGTTAGACAAGACTGGTGAGAAGTGCAGGGTATCGTGACTGGGATCAACTCGCGAGTGGCGACAACAATTTTGGCAACTACCAGAACTCTAAATTGGCGAAATAAGCCGAAAATAGTTCTGGTAGCTGTTTCAATACTGTTAATTTGACTCAATGTTTTGCATTTCTTTGACTTTGAATTGAATGGCATAATGTTGGCGCTTAATTAACCCTCAATCGACCTTCCGGCAAGGTGTAATGGATTCAGAATCCATGTTTTTTCCATCGAAAATGCCGAAGTTTCATCCGAAACTTGGAAATCGCACACGCTGATGTGTGGATTTCGGCGGCTACAAAACGCAATCTGGGCACCAGACACCCTTAAAAGCAAGCAGTTGGGATTCCTAGGACCCTAAGAATCACCAACTTAGTGTGTTAATTAGCATTGCCAAAGGCATTGCATTCCAAAATTTAGTTATTATCGCCGCCACATGAAGCAATTCATGAGCAGAACTCATACAAACCTTATGTATGGGTTTTTACACCAACGGAGCACGCTCCATCGGCCAAGCTAATGCCCAGGAAAAGCATGCTTTTAGCTGTGTTTCGGCGCAATTAGCCCCCTTTCCGAGAACCATCGTGCTTGGCAGAGACCGCCATACAACTAGAGATAGTTGCTTGCGCGAGATGGAAGCACAGGAAAGCCCTTTAACATACAGTAAATTGTGTTTAATAGGTATTAATAGTGTGCCTGCGCGAGCGCAGCCCAGCAAAGCCCTTTACTATACAGTAAATTGTGTTAAATAGTGTGCTTGCGCGAGATTGCAGCACAGCAAAGCCCTTAGCAACACGCAGATACTTATTATCTGCGCCCTTCTGACAGAATCCATCCCGATTTCGACGGGTCTGTCAGTCCGGATTCGTAAAAAGTTGACTTTTTACCACTGTTTTACCCCTCAAATGGCACAAATTTCCCCCGGGGCTTATTCATTCGTCCCTCTTTAACATTCAGAATCCCATCCAAGACCGCCAACAACATTGCGCGGTCCGTAGTGGGATTCTGAAGCCCCCAACTTCACAAATGCCCCTTACTTTTGCTCATTGGCGACCGCAAGGTTGCATTCATTGGCTTATCAAACAGCCTTTTACAACTTTTAACTTTCAATTTCAAGTTTAACATTACAAAAACTAATTACAAACGGCGGATTTCAAACAAAAGCTTACCCAGTTTGGGGTTCACAAGTACAGTAAACCGTTTCATAGACACCATGATGTGATGCCAAGTTGACTTTGGATCACATCAGTCTCAGAAACCATACAAATGAAACTAATTCAAATCAAAATGTCATTAAATCAATCAAAATGTAAATTAAATTTGAGTACAAAAAGCAAAAAAACAAGTTAACTTCGGGCCATATTCAGCCCTAATTGTACCAGAAGGCCACTGTGATAGCTGGAGGCCAGCGAGATGGCCTATACGGTAGGCCTCTCCTTGCCTTCCAATTTGGAAGATGGAGAAAGCGAAAGCGCCTATATGCCGGGGTTATCCATGGATTGTTTCATGGCGCGAGGGGTCACGGACTGTCGAGACAACGAGAGAGCCATTCTCTCGACGGTTGCACGTGTACACCCTTACACACTTTTGCTGCCCCGCAACGAAAGTTGCACATTTGTCATCATCGACCCCCGCATCTTTTCTTACTGCGAATGTTGCACTTGCGGACACTTCGCCCGCATCTTCCTTCCCAGCAAACGTTTGGAATCTGTTTAGTCATCGTTTGGGGATCCTGGAGGGGTCAAAGTTGTTGAAAAGGGTGATTTTACGACTCATTTTGACCAAATCATCTCCGAAATCGTGCACTTTGCGTCTACCAGATGTGTTTTGCATGAATGCGATGAAGCCAACGTTGACATTGGTTCATTGCAAAGGCTTATTTACATCATTGGGGCTTGTCTTCAACTCGGAATCTTGCTATTTACAAAGATTACGAACAAATAAACACTGTTGAATCGTATCTTTCACATAAGTACACTGAACTTGAGCACTTTTTGTTCACAAATTTCAACTGAATTATCACTAAACACAAGTTTTACACTCTCCACGACTGCCATGAATCATGCGCAAGTCCATGGAGGGATTCAGAAACCCCGAAAATGCATCTGTTTTGGTGGGTAATGCCCAGAGTTACAGTGTTTCCTTACTATAATTGGCACACTTGTCAAATGAACGCATGTTTACACATGCTTCTTCACTCTAAACATGCCTCTGGGGCACGCACAATAAGCCTAAATGTGCGAAGTGGCACTTTGACAACGTCGGATCAAAGTGTCAGAAGCGGGCTACCGTACTTTGGGCAAATGAAAGTACATTGAAGCCCGCGACAATGAAAAAAATGTGTTAAGTAGCTCTCAGGCATCTGTCCCAACCACAATCCAACCGATCTGTGGTGATTCAGATGCCTGATTCTAGTGTTTGAAGGCTAAATACATGGAGCAAAACGGATTATGAATCCGGTTGAGGGCGAATTATGATCCGAATATTGAATTTGACGATCGGAAATCATGTCTGCGGTACTTTTGGACATTGAATCTTATCATTTTGATCAAAAAAAATTACAAAAATACACAATTTTGGCAACTACCAGAACTCTAAATTGGCGAAATAAGCCGAAAATAGTTCTGGTAGCTGTTTCAATACTGTTAATTTGACTCAATGTTTTGCATTTCTTTGACTTTGAATTGAATGGCATAATGTTGGCGCTTAATTAACCCTCAATCGACCTTCCGGCAAGGTGTAATGGATTCAGAATCCATGTTTTTTCCATCGAAAATGCCGAAGTTTCATCCGAAACTTGGAAATCGCACACGCTGATGTGTGGATTTCGGCGGCTACAAAACGCAATCTGGGCACCAGACACCCTTAAAAGCAAGCAGTTGGGATTCCTAGGACCCTAAGAATCACCAACTTAGTGTGTTAATTAGCATTGCCAAAGGCATTGCATTCCAAAATTTAGTTATTATCGCCGCCACATGAAGCAATTCATGAGCAGAACTCATACAAACCTTATGTATGGGTTTTTACACCAACGGAGCACGCTCCATCGGCCAAGCTAATGCCCAGGAAAAGCATGCTTTTAGCTGTGTTTCGGCGCAATTAGCCCCCTTTCCGAGAACCATCGTGCTTGGCAGAGACCGCCATACAACTAGAGATAGTTGCTTGCGCGAGATGGAAGCACAGGAAAGCCCTTTAACATACAGTAAATTGTGTTTAATAGGTATTAATAGTGTGCCTGCGCGAGCGCAGCCCAGCAAAGCCCTTTACTATACAGTAAATTGTGTTAAATAGTGTGCTTGCGCGAGATTGCAGCACAGCAAAGCCCTTAGCAACACGCAGATACTTATTATCTGCGCCCTTCTGACAGAATCCATCCCGATTTCGACGGGTCTGTCAGTCCGGATTCGTAAAAAGTTGACTTTTTACCACTGTTTTACCCCTCAAATGGCACAAATTTCCCCCGGGGCTTATTCATTCGTCCCTCTTTAACATTCAGAATCCCATCCAAGACCGCCAACAACATTGCGCGGTCCGTAGTGGGATTCTGAAGCCCCCAACTTCACAAATGCCCCTTACTTTTGCTCATTGGCGACCGCAAGGTTGCATTCATTGGCTTATCAAACAGCCTTTTACAACTTTTAACTTTCAATTTCAAGTTTAACATTACAAAAACTAATTACAAACGGCGGATTTCAAACAAAAGCTTACCCAGTTTGGGGTTCACAAGTACAGTAAACCGTTTCATAGACACCATGATGTGATGCCAAGTTGACTTTGGATCACATCAGTCTCAGAAACCATACAAATGAAACTAATTCAAATCAAAATGTCATTAAATCAATCAAAATGTAAATTAAATTTGAGTACAAAAAGCAAAAAAACAAGTTAACTTCGGGCCATATTCAGCCCTAATTGTACCAGAAGGCCACTGTGATAGCTGGAGGCCAGCGAGATGGCCTATACGGTAGGCCTCTCCTTGCATTTCGATTACAAAGTTGGTGAAATCGAGAGCGCCTATATGCTGGGGATATCCATGGATTGTTTCATGGCGCGAGGGTCCACGGACTGTCGAGACAACGAGAGAGCCATTCTCTCGACGGTTGCACGTGTACACCCTTACACACTTTTGCTGCCCCGCAACGAAAGTTGCACATTTGTCATCATCGACCCCCGCATCTTTTCTTACTGCGAATGTTGCACTTGCGGACACTTCGCCCGCATCTTCCTTCCCAGCAAACGTTTGGAATCTGTTTAGTCATCGTTTGGGGATCCTGGAGGGGTCAAAGTTGTTGAAAAGGGTGATTTTACGACTCATTTTGACCAAATCATCTCCGAAATCGTGCACTTTGCGTCTACCAGATGTGTTTTGCATGAATGCGATGAAGCCAACGTTGACATTGGTTCATTGCAAAGGCTTATTTACATCATTGGGGCTTGTCTTCAACTCGGAATCTTGCTATTTACAAAGATTACGAACAAATAAACACTGTTGAATCGTATCTTTCACATAAGTACACTGAACTTGAGCACTTTTTGTTCACAAATTTCAACTGAATTATCACTAAACACAAGTTTTACACTCTCCACGACTGCCATGAATCATGCGCAAGTCCATGGAGGGATTCAGAAACCCCGAAAATGCATCTGTTTTGGTGGGTAATGCCCAGAGTTACAGTGTTTCCTTACTATAATTGGCACACTTGTCAAATGAACGCATGTTTACACATGCTTCTTCACTCTAAACATGCCTCTGGGGCACGCACAATAAGCCTAAATGTGCGAAGTGGCACTTTGACAACGTCGGATCAAAGTGTCAGAAGCGGGCTACCGTACTTTGGGCAAATGAAAGTACATTGAAGCCCGCGACAATGAAAAAAATGTGTTAAGTAGCTCTCAGGCATCTGTCCCAACCACAATCCAACCGATCTGTGGTGATTCAGATGCCTGATTCTAGTGTTTGAAGGCTAAATACATGGAGCAAAACGGATTATGAATCCGGTTGAGGGCGAATTATGATCCGAATATTGAATTTGACGATCGGAAATCATGTCTGCGGTACTTTTGGACATTGAATCTTATCATTTTGATCAAAAAAAATTACAAAAATACACAATTTTGGCAACTACCAGAACTCTAAATTGGCGAAATAAGCCGAAAATAGTTCTGGTAGCTGTTTCAATACTGTTAATTTGACTCAATGTTTTTGTTGTGTAGTGAGGGTACGGGAGTAGCCATGAGTCAGAGTGGGGTAGAAGAGCTTTATTAGAAGTCCCTCGGTCCTTTAAATAGGGCCCGAGGGGGTACAGTACAAGACAGGGGACAATAACAAGTCTAGGTATAGAAGATGGCATTTGCATATCCAACACGCCCTCTTAGTCGCTTGTCGACTACATGTTCTTCTTGTCGTCGTCTTTATGTACCGTCTTCGTGTATTACATCTTCGTCGCGCCGATTCCGATGACCTAGCGAAGTCACGTCATCCGTCTTACGTCCACCCGTTGCTCCCGTGGAGCTTTAGGTGGTTCAGACTCTGCTCGTTCGCTGGGTCCAAATGTCCTTGAGCTTCATAGATACAAGCCTTCCATGAGCTCCGTAGACATCCGGGGTTTGCTTTCGTGAGCCCATCAAATGCGGGGCTTACTACTCACTGTTGTTGGGGTCATTCTGTACGTTACAGACAACCCCGCTGGTTTCGCTCTCTGGTCCAGCCGTTCAACGTTTCCATTTCCTGGACTGACCTCGGTGCGCCCTCTAGCCAAGCATCACCCGTAGGACGCAATGGCTTAGAAGTTCACCCAGCAGAATGCTTCTCAGCATTTTCCTTGTGGCTAGTTCTGACTGGAGGACTTCACGATTTGGTGACCTTTCGTACGTCCACCCCTTGCTCAGTGAGCTTTAGGTGGTTCCGAAGGATCGCCACAATCATCCTATCAACAGAATCTCAGCCTCAAAGAATGGTGCATGTCATAGCTGCGGAAGTATGGCTTACATGAGCTACCTTTTCACGCCCTCTAGCGTTCAAGTCAGCATCACTGTAACCATTACATTCCCTCCTCCAGTTCGTCACCCAACGAACTTCAGAGTAGCGTGACATGCAAGTTGCGACAGCAATACTCTTTGCATTTCTTGCTCGTCGGCTTCTTTGGCTAAGTTGAAGTTCTGGACTTAACCATACTTTTCATCCTTTGCCTTCGGTGACAACGTAGTACATGACCATCAACGAGCTACTGTAGGCAGCTAACACGCAGCTTTGCCAGCAATAGTTGTTCTCGTTAATGTCAATGGAACTTTCCAGACTTTTAGCCACGTCGAAGTTTCACTCACCAACCCTAACAACTTCAAGTCCGCTCGGGCTATCAGATAAGTGAGGTGTAAATGAAACGTCAAATTCTCCTTGCTGGTCCCCCCAGGATACCACACATGTCGAATAGCTTGGGTCCGTTCCAATCATGTAAACGTGTCCGTCTGCCTTACTCTCGCATTTAAGCGATGTAGTCGTTCAGACAACTCAGAAAAACACCAGTGGTTTCAACACCACGAGCTCAACTAGTCATCCAGAGACACTTCTCGGCTTCGACTCAGTTGTTCACGTGTGCTAAACAGTGTACGAATTTCCGAAAAATTCCGCCACTGACCACTGCCTTTTCATCCAGTGCTGTACACGTGTAGGAGTTGCTTCAGCCACGCTGCCTGCATTTCTTTCCACCCTACCACTGTTTTCAAGCTTGTTCTGCTCCCGCCAGCATTTACATGCTTTGAAAGTGGTTGTACCAACACACTGGATGTGGAACAAATAGTACGATAGGTTCACTGCCAAGCAATGAAACTGCAGACTTGTCACCATGACAGTTCCACGACACTATCGAAAATTTGCACCAGGGTTTTGGATTTGCTCGAGGTTTGCACCGCGAACTGCTCCACCCAGTCTGTGGCACCTTTGTCTATTCAAGTAGCGGATCCACAGCTCAAGAAGTTCGCTTCGTTTCAAGCCGCAGCTTTCAACAAGAGAATTCCAGCCTCCCCAAGACCTGATTGTAGACCAAAAGCCATGCGCCTCTGACCGGAATGTCGCCCTCCTGTATCTGACTCGAGAACCTCAACGTTTCTCTCTGGTGTGATTCTTTGGCTTAACTCAAAACCGGCTTCACGAGGGCAGCCATGTTTGGTTTGGAGTTATCCAATTTGCCCGCAGGCTCTTCCCGAGGTCATGACCCTCATACTGGGAAACTACGCAGGACGTCATATGGAGCCGTCTAACCCGTGCCCGGGTCATACTCTGCGTTGGGAATGACCACCTGTCTTCACAGGGTCGGCTGCACCGAACTGTTTCCGTCACTCCCCATGAATCACACCCCCTTGGTCTCCACAACCGATGATGTCCACGATCTCTATGACTTGGTGGTATCTTGCTCGCATGACCAAGCTCAACCTGGGATCAACGCGTCAGTCCGCTACGGTTACCCCGTCGAGTGTTCGTAGTGACATCGGCTCCCCCAACAAGATCGGACACACTGCCAAAACTAGCCGCCAGATGCTCAGTTTTGTTTATGCAGCGATCGCCTCGGCGATATCAACAGGACTTACATGGGCACTTGATCACGTCAGTATCTTGTGCACCAATACCTCTTCTTCAGCGAAGGCATACACACAGTTTGATCAGTCCTTCGCAGGACGTCGGTGAGATCACACATTATCTCCAGCCAACTTCTGATCTGTCGAGTAGTGGATAGCTCAAATCCACGAGTATGTGCACTTGTCATAGTACTCGTCATTTCTTGCATCTACTCGACACTGTAGTACTTGTCAAGGTCTTACAGGATGTTTGCCATCCGGTATTCCGTTTCTGGGCGCCACAGGTGACATCGACGTGTGAAATGCAGGACCACCCCAAGGGTATAAACCTCTGACATTGCACCGTGGATGTCTGCCAACAATGATACCACAGAACCCGCGAACTAGTCGCTTCTCCAATGATCATTTTGGCCCTGCTTACTGGCAGGTGGGACTTACTAAACACCAAGTGTGTGACTAACTCTTCCATCAAGTGCATGATATGCCGCAAATAAAGGATCCATATTCAACCTAGTCTGGAATCGCGATTCAGCGCCGTTCCGTATGACTAGACTGATGGCTAACAGAGTTTCACACTACTGGGTGTCAACTGCCCGTGTTTCAGCGAGTTACAGGGGTTTGACTACCGCCGATGACACTGCATCATGTGGGTTTGTCAAACGCTCACTATAAACACGCTTCAACCATTTGGTTGCGACATATTCGGCGCTGTTGCGACTATGAACAACAAGCTCAAGTTTGCAACGTTGCCAGAAAGTGTCCGGTGATGCGGCCAATTTCGAACATTCATTCTACTTTTAGCTCAACATCGTTGCCTAGACCATGAATCGCTCGTTGTCCCGGATTTTCCAGCATTCCGCCGTACAAATCCCTCGGAAACGAAGATCTGTCCACCGCTTTCTAACTGTACATTACGACTTACATCGTCTTCGTACATCAGAAGTGTGCCGAAGTCAATCAGCATTTGAGTTGTGCAGATATTCATGCGTCATGTGGCATTACCAAGTCTTTACAGGTCACACCTACTTTCTGACTACGTCATACTAGTTGTGTACTGACCATAATGACAAGGTTTCTTTGGCTCTACTAATAGCCAGCTTTCACTGTACTGTTAGCATCACCCCGTGAAAAGCAACTGCAGATCTGCCAGTGGTATAAAAAAGTTCATAGGACCCGCGGCCTTACTTACTTAACCACACTTGGCTGTCGGCATACACAAGTTCACTTATAATGGTCGTACGATCGTGGGTGAGCACCGTGTAACCAAGTGACCGAGATTGCTGATCACGACTAACTCCATTCCACACAACTTTCCTTGCACTGGGTACGTAGCTTATCCAAACCTTTCCACAGCTTTCCCACCGTGGCACAGCGGTACTGACCTCATGACGAGGTAGCGGTGTACTGAGAATGATAACGCGTTGTCAACCAGAAACAGGGTTGCAGAAGCCTTTCCACAGCTTTCCCACTGATAACGCAGCGGTACTACCCTCATGATGAGGTAGCAGTGTACTCAGAACGTGGAATGACACTCCCGAGTTCCAACTCTGTATTGCCAGAAGTTACAAAGCGGTTTTCGCACAAGTGAGAAAATTCGACTTATGAGTAACCCAGAGGACATGACGCTTGCGCATCCATGACCATCTGATGGCTCAAGAGGGTCCTCCTCCAACACAAGTAAAGCTTGCAACTGACCTCGATTCTCGTCCTGGGGGGTTCTTGAATCGAAGTCGGGAGAACGGAACGACGCATCGTAGCCATCGGCATCGTGAGTCGAATCGTCATCGCCATCGCCAGTTGTTGTGTAGTGAGGGTACGGGAGTAGCCATGAGTCAGAGTGGGGTAGAAGAGCTTTATTAGAAGTCCCTCGGTCCTTTAAATAGGGCCCGAGGGGGTACAGTACAAGACAGGGGACAATAACAAGTCTAGGTATAGAAGATGGCATTTGCATATCCAACAGTTTTGCATTTCTTTGACTTTGAATTGAATGGCATAATGTTGGCGCTTAATTAACCCTCAATCGACCTTCCGGCAAGGTGTAATGGATTCAGAATCCATGTTTTTTCCATCGAAAATGCCGAAGTTTCATCCGAAACTTGGAAATCGCACACGCTGATGTGTGGATTTCGGCGGCTACAAAACGCAATCTGGGCACCAGACACCCTTAAAAGCAAGCAGTTGGGATTCCTAGGACCCTAAGAATCACCAACTTAGTGTGTTAATTAGCATTGCCAAAGGCATTGCATTCCAAAATTTAGTTATTATCGCCGCCACATGAAGCAATTCATGAGCAGAACTCATACAAACCTTATGTATGGGTTTTTACACCAACGGAGCACGCTCCATCGGCCAAGCTAATGCCCAGGAAAAGCATGCTTTTAGCTGTGTTTCGGCGCAATTAGCCCCCTTTCCGAGAACCATCGTGCTTGGCAGAGACCGCCATACAACTAGAGATAGTTGCTTGCGCGAGATGGAAGCACAGGAAAGCCCTTTAACATACAGTAAATTGTGTTTAATAGGTATTAATAGTGTGCCTGCGCGAGCGCAGCCCAGCAAAGCCCTTTACTATACAGTAAATTGTGTTAAATAGTGTGCTTGCGCGAGATTGCAGCACAGCAAAGCCCTTAGCAACACGCAGATACTTATTATCTGCGCCCTTCTGACAGAATCCATCCCGATTTCGACGGGTCTGTCAGTCCGGATTCGTAAAAAGTTGACTTTTTACCACTGTTTTACCCCTCAAATGGCACAAATTTCCCCCGGGGCTTATTCATTCGTCCCTCTTTAACATTCAGAATCCCATCCAAGACCGCCAACAACATTGCGCGGTCCGTAGTGGGATTCTGAAGCCCCCAACTTCACAAATGCCCCTTACTTTTGCTCATTGGCGACCGCAAGGTTGCATTCATTGGCTTATCAAACAGCCTTTTACAACTTTTAACTTTCAATTTCAAGTTTAACATTACAAAAACTAATTACAAACGGCGGATTTCAAACAAAAGCTTACCCAGTTTGGGGTTCACAAGTACAGTAAACCGTTTCATAGACACCATGATGTGATGCCAAGTTGACTTTGGATCACATCAGTCTCAGAAACCATACAAATGAAACTAATTCAAATCAAAATGTCATTAAATCAATCAAAATGTAAATTAAATTTGAGTACAAAAAGCAAAAAAACAAGTTAACTTCGGGCCATATTCAGCCCTAATTGTACCAGAAGGCCACTGTGATAGCTGGAGGCCAGCGAGATGGCCTATACGGTAGGCCTCTCCTTGCCTTCCAATTTGGAAGATGGAGAAAGCGAAAGCGCCTATATGCCGGGGTTATCCATGGATTGTTTCATGGCGCGAGGGGTCACGGACTGTCGAGACAACGAGAGAGCCATTCTCTCGACGGTTGCACGTGTACACCCTTACACACTTTTGCTGCCCCGCAACGAAAGTTGCACATTTGTCATCATCGACCCCCGCATCTTTTCTTACTGCGAATGTTGCACTTGCGGACACTTCGCCCGCATCTTCCTTCCCAGCAAACGTTTGGAATCTGTTTAGTCATCGTTTGGGGATCCTGGAGGGGTCAAAGTTGTTGAAAAGGGTGATTTTACGACTCATTTTGACCAAATCATCTCCGAAATCGTGCACTTTGCGTCTACCAGATGTGTTTTGCATGAATGCGATGAAGCCAACGTTGACATTGGTTCATTGCAAAGGCTTATTTACATCATTGGGGCTTGTCTTCAACTCGGAATCTTGCTATTTACAAAGATTACGAACAAATAAACACTGTTGAATCGTATCTTTCACATAAGTACACTGAACTTGAGCACTTTTTGTTCACAAATTTCAACTGAATTATCACTAAACACAAGTTTTACACTCTCCACGACTGCCATGAATCATGCGCAAGTCCATGGAGGGATTCAGAAACCCCGAAAATGCATCTGTTTTGGTGGGTAATGCCCAGAGTTACAGTGTTTCCTTACTATAATTGGCACACTTGTCAAATGAACGCATGTTTACACATGCTTCTTCACTCTAAACATGCCTCTGGGGCACGCACAATAAGCCTAAATGTGCGAAGTGGCACTTTGACAACGTCGGATCAAAGTGTCAGAAGCGGGCTACCGTACTTTGGGCAAATGAAAGTACATTGAAGCCCGCGACAATGAAAAAAATGTGTTAAGTAGCTCTCAGGCATCTGTCCCAACCACAATCCAACCGATCTGTGGTGATTCAGATGCCTGATTCTAGTGTTTGAAGGCTAAATACATGGAGCAAAACGGATTATGAATCCGGTTGAGGGCGAATTATGATCCGAATATTGAATTTGACGATCGGAAATCATGTCTGCGGTACTTTTGGACATTGAATCTTATCATTTTGATCAAAAAAAATTACAAAAATACACAATTTTGGCAACTACCAGAACTCTAAATTGGCGAAATAAGCCGAAAATAGTTCTGGTAGCTGTTTCAATACTGTTAATTTGACTCAATGTTTTGCATTTCTTTGACTTTGAATTGAATGGCATAATGTTGGCGCTTAATTAACCCTCAATCGACCTTCCGGCAAGGTGTAATGGATTCAGAATCCATGTTTTTTCCATCGAAAATGCCGAAGTTTCATCCGAAACTTGGAAATCGCACACGCTGATGTGTGGATTTCGGCGGCTACAAAACGCAATCTGGGCACCAGACACCCTTAAAAGCAAGCAGTTGGGATTCCTAGGACCCTAAGAATCACCAACTTAGTGTGTTAATTAGCATTGCCAAAGGCATTGCATTCCAAAATTTAGTTATTATCGCCGCCACATGAAGCAATTCATGAGCAGAACTCATACAAACCTTATGTATGGGTTTTTACACCAACGGAGCACGCTCCATCGGCCAAGCTAATGCCCAGGAAAAGCATGCTTTTAGCTGTGTTTCGGCGCAATTAGCCCCCTTTCCGAGAACCATCGTGCTTGGCAGAGACCGCCATACAACTAGAGATAGTTGCTTGCGCGAGATGGAAGCACAGGAAAGCCCTTTAACATACAGTAAATTGTGTTTAATAGGTATTAATAGTGTGCCTGCGCGAGCGCAGCCCAGCAAAGCCCTTTACTATACAGTAAATTGTGTTAAATAGTGTGCTTGCGCGAGATTGCAGCACAGCAAAGCCCTTAGCAACACGCAGATACTTATTATCTGCGCCCTTCTGACAGAATCCATCCCGATTTCGACGGGTCTGTCAGTCCGGATTCGTAAAAAGTTGACTTTTTACCACTGTTTTACCCCTCAAATGGCACAAATTTCCCCCGGGGCTTATTCATTCGTCCCTCTTTAACATTCAGAATCCCATCCAAGACCGCCAACAACATTGCGCGGTCCGTAGTGGGATTCTGAAGCCCCCAACTTCACAAATGCCCCTTACTTTTGCTCATTGGCGACCGCAAGGTTGCATTCATTGGCTTATCAAACAGCCTTTTACAACTTTTAACTTTCAATTTCAAGTTTAACATTACAAAAACTAATTACAAACGGCGGATTTCAAACAAAAGCTTACCCAGTTTGGGGTTCACAAGTACAGTAAACCGTTTCATAGACACCATGATGTGATGCCAAGTTGACTTTGGATCACATCAGTCTCAGAAACCATACAAATGAAACTAATTCAAATCAAAATGTCATTAAATCAATCAAAATGTAAATTAAATTTGAGTACAAAAAGCAAAAAAACAAGTTAACTTCGGGCCATATTCAGCCCTAATTGTACCAGAAGGCCACTGTGATAGCTGGAGGCCAGCGAGATGGCCTATACGGTAGGCCTCTCCTTGCCTTCCAATTTGGAAGATGGAGAAAGCGAAAGCGCCTATATGCCGGGGTTATCCATGGATTGTTTCATGGCGCGAGGGGTCACGGACTGTCGAGACAACGAGAGAGCCATTCTCTCGACGGTTGCACGTGTACACCCTTACACACTTTTGCTGCCCCGCAACGAAAGTTGCACATTTGTCATCATCGACCCCCGCATCTTTTCTTACTGCGAATGTTGCACTTGCGGACACTTCGCCCGCATCTTCCTTCCCAGCAAACGTTTGGAATCTGTTTAGTCATCGTTTGGGGATCCTGGAGGGGTCAAAGTTGTTGAAAAGGGTGATTTTACGACTCATTTTGACCAAATCATCTCCGAAATCGTGCACTTTGCGTCTACCAGATGTGTTTTGCATGAATGCGATGAAGCCAACGTTGACATTGGTTCATTGCAAAGGCTTATTTACATCATTGGGGCTTGTCTTCAACTCGGAATCTTGCTATTTACAAAGATTACGAACAAATAAACACTGTTGAATCGTATCTTTCACATAAGTACACTGAACTTGAGCACTTTTTGTTCACAAATTTCAACTGAATTATCACTAAACACAAGTTTTACACTCTCCACGACTGCCATGAATCATGCGCAAGTCCATGGAGGGATTCAGAAACCCCGAAAATGCATCTGTTTTGGTGGGTAATGCCCAGAGTTACAGTGTTTCCTTACTATAATTGGCACACTTGTCAAATGAACGCATGTTTACACATGCTTCTTCACTCTAAACATGCCTCTGGGGCACGCACAATAAGCCTAAATGTGCGAAGTGGCACTTTGACAACGTCGGATCAAAGTGTCAGAAGCGGGCTACCGTACTTTGGGCAAATGAAAGTACATTGAAGCCCGCGACAATGAAAAAAATGTGTTAAGTAGCTCTCAGGCATCTGTCCCAACCACAATCCAACCGATCTGTGGTGATTCAGATGCCTGATTCTAGTGTTTGAAGGCTAAATACATGGAGCAAAACGGATTATGAATCCGGTTGAGGGCGAATTATGATCCGAATATTGAATTTGACGATCGGAAATCATGTCTGCGGTACTTTTGGACATTGAATCTTATCATTTTGATCAAAAAAAATTACAAAAATACACAATTTTGGCAACTACCAGAACTCTAAATTGGCGAAATAAGCCGAAAATAGTTCTGGTAGCTGTTTCAATACTGTTAATTTGACTCAATGTTTTGCATTTCTTTGACTTTGAATTGAATGGCATAATGTTGGCGCTTAATTAACCCTCAATCGACCTTCCGGCAAGGTGTAATGGATTCAGAATCCATGTTTTTTCCATCGAAAATGCCGAAGTTTCATCCGAAACTTGGAAATCGCACACGCTGATGTGTGGATTTCGGCGGCTACAAAACGCAATCTGGGCACCAGACACCCTTAAAAGCAAGCAGTTGGGATTCCTAGGACCCTAAGAATCACCAACTTAGTGTGTTAATTAGCATTGCCAAAGGCATTGCATTCCAAAATTTAGTTATTATCGCCGCCACATGAAGCAATTCATGAGCAGAACTCATACAAACCTTATGTATGGGTTTTTACACCAACGGAGCACGCTCCATCGGCCAAGCTAATGCCCAGGAAAAGCATGCTTTTAGCTGTGTTTCGGCGCAATTAGCCCCCTTTCCGAGAACCATCGTGCTTGGCAGAGACCGCCATACAACTAGAGATAGTTGCTTGCGCGAGATGGAAGCACAGGAAAGCCCTTTAACATACAGTAAATTGTGTTTAATAGGTATTAATAGTGTGCCTGCGCGAGCGCAGCCCAGCAAAGCCCTTTACTATACAGTAAATTGTGTTAAATAGTGTGCTTGCGCGAGATTGCAGCACAGCAAAGCCCTTAGCAACACGCAGATACTTATTATCTGCGCCCTTCTGACAGAATCCATCCCGATTTCGACGGGTCTGTCAGTCCGGATTCGTAAAAAGTTGACTTTTTACCACTGTTTTACCCCTCAAATGGCACAAATTTCCCCCGGGGCTTATTCATTCGTCCCTCTTTAACATTCAGAATCCCATCCAAGACCGCCAACAACATTGCGCGGTCCGTAGTGGGATTCTGAAGCCCCCAACTTCACAAATGCCCCTTACTTTTGCTCATTGGCGACCGCAAGGTTGCATTCATTGGCTTATCAAACAGCCTTTTACAACTTTTAACTTTCAATTTCAAGTTTAACATTACAAAAACTAATTACAAACGGCGGATTTCAAACAAAAGCTTACCCAGTTTGGGGTTCACAAGTACAGTAAACCGTTTCATAGACACCATGATGTGATGCCAAGTTGACTTTGGATCACATCAGTCTCAGAAACCATACAAATGAAACTAATTCAAATCAAAATGTCATTAAATCAATCAAAATGTAAATTAAATTTGAGTACAAAAAGCAAAAAAACAAGTTAACTTCGGGCCATATTCAGCCCTAATTGTACCAGAAGGCCACTGTGATAGCTGGAGGCCAGCGAGATGGCCTATACGGTAGGCCTCTCCTTGCCTTCCAATTTGGAAGATGGAGAAAGCGAAAGCGCCTATATGCCGGGGTTATCCATGGATTGTTTCATGGCGCGAGGGGTCACGGACTGTCGAGACAACGAGAGAGCCATTCTCTCGACGGTTGCACGTGTACACCCTTACACACTTTTGCTGCCCCGCAACGAAAGTTGCACATTTGTCATCATCGACCCCCGCATCTTTTCTTACTGCGAATGTTGCACTTGCGGACACTTCGCCCGCATCTTCCTTCCCAGCAAACGTTTGGAATCTGTTTAGTCATCGTTTGGGGATCCTGGAGGGGTCAAAGTTGTTGAAAAGGGTGATTTTACGACTCATTTTGACCAAATCATCTCCGAAATCGTGCACTTTGCGTCTACCAGATGTGTTTTGCATGAATGCGATGAAGCCAACGTTGACATTGGTTCATTGCAAAGGCTTATTTACATCATTGGGGCTTGTCTTCAACTCGGAATCTTGCTATTTACAAAGATTACGAACAAATAAACACTGTTGAATCGTATCTTTCACATAAGTACACTGAACTTGAGCACTTTTTGTTCACAAATTTCAACTGAATTATCACTAAACACAAGTTTTACACTCTCCACGACTGCCATGAATCATGCGCAAGTCCATGGAGGGATTCAGAAACCCCGAAAATGCATCTGTTTTGGTGGGTAATGCCCAGAGTTACAGTGTTTCCTTACTATAATTGGCACACTTGTCAAATGAACGCATGTTTACACATGCTTCTTCACTCTAAACATGCCTCTGGGGCACGCACAATAAGCCTAAATGTGCGAAGTGGCACTTTGACAACGTCGGATCAAAGTGTCAGAAGCGGGCTACCGTACTTTGGGCAAATGAAAGTACATTGAAGCCCGCGACAATGAAAAAAATGTGTTAAGTAGCTCTCAGGCATCTGTCCCAACCACAATCCAACCGATCTGTGGTGATTCAGATGCCTGATTCTAGTGTTTGAAGGCTAAATACATGGAGCAAAACGGATTATGAATCCGGTTGAGGGCGAATTATGATCCGAATATTGAATTTGACGATCGGAAATCATGTCTGCGGTACTTTTGGACATTGAATCTTATCATTTTGATCAAAAAAAATTACAAAAATACACAATTTTGGCAACTACCAGAACTCTAAATTGGCGAAATAAGCCGAAAATAGTTCTGGTAGCTGTTTCAATACTGTTAATTTGACTCAATGTTTTGCATTTCTTTGACTTTGAATTGAATGGCATAATGTTGGCGCTTAATTAACCCTCAATCGACCTTCCGGCAAGGTGTAATGGATTCAGAATCCATGTTTTTTCCATCGAAAATGCCGAAGTTTCATCCGAAACTTGGAAATCGCACACGCTGATGTGTGGATTTCGGCGGCTACAAAACGCAATCTGGGCACCAGACACCCTTAAAAGCAAGCAGTTGGGATTCCTAGGACCCTAAGAATCACCAACTTAGTGTGTTAATTAGCATTGCCAAAGGCATTGCATTCCAAAATTTAGTTATTATCGCCGCCACATGAAGCAATTCATGAGCAGAACTCATACAAACCTTATGTATGGGTTTTTACACCAACGGAGCACGCTCCATCGGCCAAGCTAATGCCCAGGAAAAGCATGCTTTTAGCTGTGTTTCGGTGCAATTAGCCCCCTTTCCGAGAACCATCGTGCTTGGCAGAGACCGCCATACAACTAGAGATAGTTGCTTGCGCGAGATGGAAGCACAGGAAAGCCCTTTAACATACAGTAAATTGTGTTTAATAGGTATTAATAGTGTGCCTGCGCGAGCGCAGCCCAGCAAAGCCCTTTACTATACAGTAAATTGTGTTAAATAGTGTGCTTGCGCGAGATTGCAGCACAGCAAAGCCCTTAGCAACACGCAGATACTTATTATCTGCGCCCTTCTGACAGAATCCATCCCGATTTCGACGGGTCTGTCAGTCCGGATTCGTAAAAAGTTGACTTTTTACCACTGTTTTACCCCTCAAATGGCACAAATTTCCCCCGGGGCTTATTCATTCGTCCCTCTTTAACATTCAGAATCCCATCCAAGACCGCCAACAACATTGCGCGGTCCGTAGTGGGATTCTGAAGCCCCCAACTTCACAAATGCCCCTTACTTTTGCTCATTGGCGACCGCAAGGTTGCATTCATTGGCTTATCAAACAGCCTTTTACAACTTTTAACTTTCAATTTCAAGTTTAACATTACAAAAACTAATTACAAACGGCGGATTTCAAACAAAAGCTTACCCAGTTTGGGGTTCACAAGTACAGTAAACCGTTTCATAGACACCATGATGTGATGCCAAGTTGACTTTGGATCACATCAGTCTCAGAAACCATACAAATGAAACTAATTCAAATCAAAATGTCATTAAATCAATCAAAATGTAAATTAAATTTGAGTACAAAAAGCAAAAAAACAAGTTAACTTCGGGCCATATTCAGCCCTAATTGTACCAGAAGGCCACTGTGATAGCTGGAGGCCAGCGAGATGGCCTATACGGTAGGCCTCTCCTTGCCTTCCAATTTGGAAGATGGAGAAAGCGAAAGCGCCTATATGCCGGGGTTATCCATGGATTGTTTCATGGCGCGAGGGGTCACGGACTGTCGAGACAACGAGAGAGCCATTCTCTCGACGGTTGCACGTGTACACCCTTACACACTTTTGCTGCCCCGCAACGAAAGTTGCACATTTGTCATCATCGACCCCCGCATCTTTTCTTACTGCGAATGTTGCACTTGCGGACACTTCGCCCGCATCTTCCTTCCCAGCAAACGTTTGGAATCTGTTTAGTCATCGTTTGGGGATCCTGGAGGGGTCAAAGTTGTTGAAAAGGGTGATTTTACGACTCATTTTGACCAAATCATCTCCGAAATCGTGCACTTTGCGTCTACCAGATGTGTTTTGCATGAATGCGATGAAGCCAACGTTGACATTGGTTCATTGCAAAGGCTTATTTACATCATTGGGGCTTGTCTTCAACTCGGAATCTTGCTATTTACAAAGATTACGAACAAATAAACACTGTTGAATCGTATCTTTCACATAAGTACACTGAACTTGAGCACTTTTTGTTCACAAATTTCAACTGAATTATCACTAAACACAAGTTTTACACTCTCCACGACTGCCATGAATCATGCGCAAGTCCATGGAGGGATTCAGAAACCCCGAAAATGCATCTGTTTTGGTGGGTAATGCCCAGAGTTACAGTGTTTCCTTACTATAATTGGCACACTTGTCAAATGAACGCATGTTTACACATGCTTCTTCACTCTAAACATGCCTCTGGGGCACGCACAATAAGCCTAAATGTGCGAAGTGGCACTTTGACAACGTCGGATCAAAGTGTCAGAAGCGGGCTACCGTACTTTGGGCAAATGAAAGTACATTGAAGCCCGCGACAATGAAAAAAATGTGTTAAGTAGCTCTCAGGCATCTGTCCCAACCACAATCCAACCGATCTGTGGTGATTCAGATGCCTGATTCTAGTGTTTGAAGGCTAAATACATGGAGCAAAACGGATTATGAATCCGGTTGAGGGCGAATTATGATCCGAATATTGAATTTGACGATCGGAAATCATGTCTGCGGTACTTTTGGACATTGAATCTTATCATTTTGATCAAAAAAAATTACAAAAATACACAATTTTGGCAACTACCAGAACTCTAAATTGGCGAAATAAGCCGAAAATAGTTCTGGTAGCTGTTTCAATACTGTTAATTTGACTCAATGTTTTGCATTTCTTTGACTTTGAATTGAATGGCATAATGTTGGCGCTTAATTAACCCTCAATCGACCTTCCGGCAAGGTGTAATGGATTCAGAATCCATGTTTTTTCCATCGAAAATGCCGAAGTTTCATCCGAAACTTGGAAATCGCACACGCTGATGTGTGGATTTCGGCGGCTACAAAACGCAATCTGGGCACCAGACACCCTTAAAAGCAAGCAGTTGGGATTCCTAGGACCCTAAGAATCACCAACTTAGTGTGTTAATTAGCATTGCCAAAGGCATTGCATTCCAAAATTTAGTTATTATCGCCGCCACATGAAGCAATTCATGAGCAGAACTCATACAAACCTTATGTATGGGTTTTTACACCAACGGAGCACGCTCCATCGGCCAAGCTAATGCCCAGGAAAAGCATGCTTTTAGCTGTGTTTCGGTGCAATTAGCCCCCTTTCCGAGAACCATCGTGCTTGGCAGAGACCGCCATACAACTAGAGATAGTTGCTTGCGCGAGATGGAAGCACAGGAAAGCCCTTTAACATACAGTAAATTGTGTTTAATAGGTATTAATAGTGTGCCTGCGCGAGCGCAGCCCAGCAAAGCCCTTTACTATACAGTAAATTGTGTTAAATAGTGTGCTTGCGCGAGATTGCAGCACAGCAAAGCCCTTAGCAACACGCAGATACTTATTATCTGCGCCCTTCTGACAGAATCCATCCCGATTTCGACGGGTCTGTCAGTCCGGATTCGTAAAAAGTTGACTTTTTACCACTGTTTTACCCCTCAAATGGCACAAATTTCCCCCGGGGCTTATTCATTCGTCCCTCTTTAACATTCAGAATCCCATCCAAGACCGCCAACAACATTGCGCGGTCCGTAGTGGGATTCTGAAGCCCCCAACTTCACAAATGCCCCTTACTTTTGCTCATTGGCGACCGCAAGGTTGCATTCATTGGCTTATCAAACAGCCTTTTACAACTTTTAACTTTCAATTTCAAGTTTAACATTACAAAAACTAATTACAAACGGCGGATTTCAAACAAAAGCTTACCCAGTTTGGGGTTCACAAGTACAGTAAACCGTTTCATAGACACCATGATGTGATGCCAAGTTGACTTTGGATCACATCAGTCTCAGAAACCATACAAATGAAACTAATTCAAATCAAAATGTCATTAAATCAATCAAAATGTAAATTAAATTTGAGTACAAAAAGCAAAAAAACAAGTTAACTTCGGGCCATATTCAGCCCTAATTGTACCAGAAGGCCACTGTGATAGCTGGAGGCCAGCGAGATGGCCTATACGGTAGGCCTCTCCTTGCCTTCCAATTTGGAAGATGGAGAAAGCGAAAGCGCCTATATGCCGGGGTTATCCATGGATTGTTTCATGGCGCGAGGGGTCACGGACTGTCGAGACAACGAGAGAGCCATTCTCTCGACGGTTGCACGTGTACACCCTTACACACTTTTGCTGCCCCGCAACGAAAGTTGCACATTTGTCATCATCGACCCCCGCATCTTTTCTTACTGCGAATGTTGCACTTGCGGACACTTCGCCCGCATCTTCCTTCCCAGCAAACGTTTGGAATCTGTTTAGTCATCGTTTGGGGATCCTGGAGGGGTCAAAGTTGTTGAAAAGGGTGATTTTACGACTCATTTTGACCAAATCATCTCCGAAATCGTGCACTTTGCGTCTACCAGATGTGTTTTGCATGAATGCGATGAAGCCAACGTTGACATTGGTTCATTGCAAAGGCTTATTTACATCATTGGGGCTTGTCTTCAACTCGGAATCTTGCTATTTACAAAGATTACGAACAAATAAACACTGTTGAATCGTATCTTTCACATAAGTACACTGAACTTGAGCACTTTTTGTTCACAAATTTCAACTGAATTATCACTAAACACAAGTTTTACACTCTCCACGACTGCCATGAATCATGCGCAAGTCCATGGAGGGATTCAGAAACCCCGAAAATGCATCTGTTTTGGTGGGTAATGCCCAGAGTTACAGTGTTTCCTTACTATAATTGGCACACTTGTCAAATGAACGCATGTTTACACATGCTTCTTCACTCTAAACATGCCTCTGGGGCACGCACAATAAGCCTAAATGTGCGAAGTGGCACTTTGACAACGTCGGATCAAAGTGTCAGAAGCGGGCTACCGTACTTTGGGCAAATGAAAGTACATTGAAGCCCGCGACAATGAAAAAAATGTGTTAAGTAGCTCTCAGGCATCTGTCCCAACCACAATCCAACCGATCTGTGGTGATTCAGATGCCTGATTCTAGTGTTTGAAGGCTAAATACATGGAGCAAAACGGATTATGAATCCGGTTGAGGGCGAATTATGATCCGAATATTGAATTTGACGATCGGAAATCATGTCTGCGGTACTTTTGGACATTGAATCTTATCATTTTGATCAAAAAAAATTACAAAAATACACAATTTTGGCAACTACCAGAACTCTAAATTGGCGAAATAAGCCGAAAATAGTTCTGGTAGCTGTTTCAATACTGTTAATTTGACTCAATGTTTTGCATTTCTTTGACTTTGAATTGAATGGCATAATGTTGGCGCTTAATTAACCCTCAATCGACCTTCCGGCAAGGTGTAATGGATTCAGAATCCATGTTTTTTCCATCGAAAATGCCGAAGTTTCATCCGAAACTTGGAAATCGCACACGCTGATGTGTGGATTTCGGCGGCTACAAAACGCAATCTGGGCACCAGACACCCTTAAAAGCAAGCAGTTGGGATTCCTAGGACCCTAAGAATCACCAACTTAGTGTGTTAATTAGCATTGCCAAAGGCATTGCATTCCAAAATTTAGTTATTATCGCCGCCACATGAAGCAATTCATGAGCAGAACTCATACAAACCTTATGTATGGGTTTTTACACCAACGGAGCACGCTCCATCGGCCAAGCTAATGCCCAGGAAAAGCATGCTTTTAGCTGTGTTTCGGCGCAATTAGCCCCCTTTCCGAGAACCATCGTGCTTGGCAGAGACCGCCATACAACTAGAGATAGTTGCTTGCGCGAGATGGAAGCACAGGAAAGCCCTTTAACATACAGTAAATTGTGTTTAATAGGTATTAATAGTGTGCCTGCGCGAGCGCAGCCCAGCAAAGCCCTTTACTATACAGTAAATTGTGTTAAATAGTGTGCTTGCGCGAGATTGCAGCACAGCAAAGCCCTTAGCAACACGCAGATACTTATTATCTGCGCCCTTCTGACAGAATCCATCCCGATTTCGACGGGTCTGTCAGTCCGGATTCGTAAAAAGTTGACTTTTTACCACTGTTTTACCCCTCAAATGGCACAAATTTCCCCCGGGGCTTATTCATTCGTCCCTCTTTAACATTCAGAATCCCATCCAAGACCGCCAACAACATTGCGCGGTCCGTAGTGGGATTCTGAAGCCCCCAACTTCACAAATGCCCCTTACTTTTGCTCATTGGCGACCGCAAGGTTGCATTCATTGGCTTATCAAACAGCCTTTTACAACTTTTAACTTTCAATTTCAAGTTTAACATTACAAAAACTAATTACAAACGGCGGATTTCAAACAAAAGCTTACCCAGTTTGGGGTTCACAAGTACAGTAAACCGTTTCATAGACACCATGATGTGATGCCAAGTTGACTTTGGATCACATCAGTCTCAGAAACCATACAAATGAAACTAATTCAAATCAAAATGTCATTAAATCAATCAAAATGTAAATTAAATTTGAGTACAAAAAGCAAAAAAACAAGTTAACTTCGGGCCATATTCAGCCCTAATTGTACCAGAAGGCCACTGTGATAGCTGGAGGCCAGCGAGATGGCCTATACGGTAGGCCTCTCCTTGCCTTCCAATTTGGAAGATGGAGAAAGCGAAAGCGCCTATATGCCGGGGTTATCCATGGATTGTTTCATGGCGCGAGGGGTCACGGACTGTCGAGACAACGAGAGAGCCATTCTCTCGACGGTTGCACGTGTACGGTCTACGGACAGAAAACCCAAAGAATTTTGACCCAAGGAATTTTGACCCAAACATTTTGACCCAAAGGATAGAAAACCCAAAAGACATTTGACCCAAAAGACAGAAAACCCAAAGGAATTTTGACCCAAACGGAAAGAATACCCAAAACATTTATACCCAAAGGACACTTTGCCCAATATACAGTTTTACCCAAAACTGTAATACCCAAAGTGTTTTTGGTCGCTGATGGATGCCCAAAAAGCATTTCCGAACTTAAAAAAAATTTCCAACTCCCTTTCAAGTCAGGCAGTTCTTCGAACTTTGAAGTTTCGGCATGAGGCTGTGCCACCGATCACTTGACTTCAAACTTAGAGGGGGGTGTGGGAGGCGAAGCCCCCCACTTATTCGGGATCTCAGACTTAGACTTAGGGCGCGCAATGTGAAGCCTTATATTTCAATGTGAACTTGGTGTTTGGCTTCGAGTGCCATAACTTTTTTAAACTTGATAGATGAGGTTTGGACTTCAAAGTGCGCCTGAATTGGGGTGCTTGCATGATTTCGGCCACGAATCGAAGAGCCGGTCTTCAAGTTATACAGTTCCAGCTGTTTCCAAATTTGAGGCTTAAACCAAGGGTAGAAGACAGGCTGGGCCGTTTCAAATTGACCTGGGCTGGAAACCAACTGGCTGGGCCGTTAAAGTTGGCGACCATAGCGGGCCGGGTCGGACTTGGACGAAATAAATACCCGTTAAAGTTATTTTGGATGCTTCTAGAGACGTGCTTTTTAAATTTTGGGCGAGTCGCTGATTGACTTGCTGTTGAGCTGCGGACTATGCCAAGCCGAGCCTGATTTTTGGTTTTGGGTTTTTTGGTATTTTGGGTCATCTTTCCGTTTGGGTATTATTGTTTTGGGTCTAAATTCTTTTGGGCATTTTATCCGTTTGGGTCAAACGTCTTTTGGGTTTTCTATCCTTTGGGTCAAAATGTTTGGGTCAAATTTCTTTGGGTAAAAATTCTTTGGGTTTTCTGTCCGGTAATCAAAGTACACTTCGCCCGCATCTTCCTTCCCAGCAAACGTTTGGAATCTGTTTAGTCATCGTTTGGGGATCCTGGAGGGGTCAAAGTTGTTGAAAAGGGTGATTTTACGACTCATTTTGACCAAATCATCTCCGAAATCGTGCACTTTGCGTCTACCAGATGTGTTTTGCATGAATGCGATGAAGCCAACGTTGACATTGGTTCATTGCAAAGGCTTATTTACATCATTGGGGCTTGTCTTCAACTCGGAATCTTGCTATTTACAAAGATTACGAACAAATAAACACTGTTGAATCGTATCTTTCACATAAGTACACTGAACTTGAGCACTTTTTGTTCACAAATTTCAACTGAATTATCACTAAACACAAGTTTTACACTCTCCACGACTGCCATGAATCATGCGCAAGTCCATGGAGGGATTCAGAAACCCCGAAAATGCATCTGTTTTGGTGGGTAATGCCCAGAGTTACAGTGTTTCCTTACTATAATTGGCACACTTGTCAAATGAACGCATGTTTACACATGCTTCTTCACTCTAAACATGCCTCTGGGGCACGCACAATAAGCCTAAATGTGCGAAGTGGCACTTTGACAACGTCGGATCAAAGTGTCAGAAGCGGGCTACCGTACTTTGGGCAAATGAAAGTACATTGAAGCCCGCGACAATGAAAAAAATGTGTTAAGTAGCTCTCAGGCATCTGTCCCAACCACAATCCAACCGATCTGTGGTGATTCAGATGCCTGATTCTAGTGTTTGAAGGCTAAATACATGGAGCAAAACGGATTATGAATCCGGTTGAGGGCGAATTATGATCCGAATATTGAATTTGACGATCGGAAATCATGTCTGCGGTACTTTTGGACATTGAATCTTATCATTTTGATCAAAAAAAATTACAAAAATACACAATTTTGGCAACTACCAGAACTCTAAATTGGCGAAATAAGCCGAAAATAGTTCTGGTAGCTGTTTCAATACTGTTAATTTGACTCAATGTTTTGCATTTCTTTGACTTTGAATTGAATGGCATAATGTTGGCGCTTAATTAACCCTCAATCGACCTTCTGGCAAGGTGTAATGGATTCAGAATCCATGTTTTTTTCATCGAAAACGCCGAAGTTTCATCTGAAACTTGGAAATCGCACACGCTGATGTGTGGATTTCGGCGGCTACAAAACGCAACCTGGGCACCAGAAACCCTAAAAGCATGCAGTTGGGATTCCTAGGAACCTAAGAATCACCATCTTAGTGTGTTAATTAGCATTGCCAAAGGCATTGCATTCCAAAATTTAGTTATTATCGCCGCCACATGAAGCAATTCATGAGCAGAACTCATACAAACCTTATGTATGGGTTTTTACACCAACGAAACATGCTTCATCGGTCAAGCTAATGCCCAGGAAAAGCATGCTTTTGCCGGTGTTTCGGCGCAATTAGCCCAATTAGCGAGAAGCATGGCCCTGGGCAGAGACCGCAGACAACTAGAGATAGTATGCCTGCGCGAGCGCAGCCCAGCAAAGCCCTTTACTATACAGTAAATTGTGTTAAATAGTGTGCTTGCGCGAGATTGCAGCACAGCAAAGCCCTTAGCAATGCCCAGATACTTATTATCTGCGCCCTTCTCACAGAATCCATCCCGATTTCGACGGGTCTGTCAGTCCGGATTCGTAAAAAGTTGACTTTTTACCACTGTTTTACCCCTCAAATGGCACAATTTTCCCCCCTGGGCTTATTCATTCGTCCCTCTTTAACATTCAGAATCCCATCCAAGACCGCCAACAACATTGCGCGGTCCGTGGTGGGATTCTGAAGCCCCCAACTTCACAAATACCCATCACTTTTGGTCATTGGCGACCGCAAGGTTGCATTCATTGGCATATCAAACAGCCTCTTACAACTTTTAATAACCAATTCTAAGTTAAACACCAATAAAAACGAACTACAAACGGCGTATTTCAAACAAAAGCTTACCCAGTTTGGGGTTTACAAGTACAGTAAACCGTTTCATAGACGCCATGATGTGATGCCAAGTTGACTTTGGATCACATCCGTCTCAGAAACCATACAAATGAAACTAATTCAAATCAAAATTTCATTAATTTAGTCAAAATGTAAATTAAATTTGAGTACAAAAAGCAAAATAACAAGTTAACTTCGGGCCATATTCAGCCCTAATTGTACCAGAAGGCCACTGTGATAGCTGGAGGCCAGCGAGATGGCCTATACGGTAGGCCTCTCCTTGCATTCCAATTTGGAAGATGGAGAAAGCGAAAGCGCCTATATGCCGGGGTTATCCATGGATTGTTTCATGGCGCGAGGGGTCACGGACTGTCGAGACAACGAGAGAGCCATTCTCTCGACGGTTGCACGTGTACACCCTTACACACTTTTGCTGCCCCGCAACGAAAGTTGCACATTTGTCATCATCGACCCCCGCATCTTTTCTTACTGCGAATGTTGCACTTGCGGACACTTCGCCCGCATCTTCCTTCCCAGCAAACGTTTGGAATCTGTTTAGTCATCGTTTGGGGATCCTGGAGGGGTCAAAGTTGTTGAAAAGGGTGATTTTACGGCTCATTTTGACCAAAATATCTCCGAAATCGTGCACTTTGCGTCTACCAGATGTGTTTTGCATGAATGCGATGAAGCCAACGTTGACATTGGTTCATTGCAAAGGCTTATTTACATCATTGACGCTTGTCTTCAACTCGGAATCTTGCTATTTACAAAGATTACGAACAAATAAACACTGTTGAATCGTATCTTTCACATAAGTACACTGAAGTAGAGCACTTTTTGTTCACAAATTTCAACTGAATTGTCACTAAACACAAGTTATACACTCTGCACGACTGCCTTAAATCATGCGCAAGTCCTTGGAGGGATTCAGAAGGCCCGAAAATGCATCTGTTTTGGTGGGTAATGCCCAGAGTTTCAGTGTTTTCTTACTAATTGGCACACTTATCAGATGAACGCATGTTTACACATGCTTCTTCACTTTAAACATGCCTTTCGGGCACGCACAATAAGCCTAAATGTGCGAACTGATACTTTGACAACGTCGGATCAAAGTGTCAGAAGCGGGCTACCGTACTTTGGGCAAATGAAAGTACATTGAAGCCCGCGACAATGAAAGAAATGTGTTAAGTGGCTCTCAGGCATCTGTCCCAACCACAATCCAACCGATCTGTGGTGATTCAGATGCCTGATTCTAGTGTTTGAAGGCTAAATACATGGAGCAAAACGGATTATGAATCCGGTTGAGGGCGAATTATGATCCGAATATTGAATTTGACGATCGGAAATCATGTCTGCGGTACTGTTGGACAGTGAATCTTATCATTTTGATCGAAAAAAATTACAAAAATACACAATTTTGGCAACTACCAGAACTCTAAATTGGCGAAATAAGCCGAAAATAGTTCTGGTAGCTGTTTCAATACTGTTAATTTGACTCAATGTTTTGCATTTCTTTGACTTTGAATTGAATGGCATAATGTTGGCGCTTAATTAACCCTCAATCGACCTTCTGGCAAGGTGTAATGGATTCAGAATCCATGTTTTTTTCATCGAAAACGCCGAAGTTTCATCTGAAACTTGGAAATCGCACACGCTGCTGTGTGGATTTCGGCGGCTACAAAACGCAACCTGGGCACCAGAAACCCTAAAAGCAAGCAGTTGGGATTCCTAGGAACCTAAGAATCACCATCTTAGTGTGTTAATTAGCATTGCCAAAGGCATTGCATTCCAAAATTTAGTTATTATCGCCGCCACATGAAGCAATTCATGAGCAGAACTCATACAAACCTTATGTATGGGTTTTTACACCAACGAAACATGCTTCATCGGTCAAGCTAATGCCCAGGAAAAGCATGCTTTTGCCGGTGTTTCGGCGCAATTAGCCCAATTAGCGAGAAGCATGGCCCTGGGCAGAGACCGCAGACAACTAGAGATAGTATGCCTGCGCGAGCGCAGCCCAGCAAAGCCCTTTACTATACAGTAAATTGTGTTAAACTGTGTGCTTGCGCAAGATTGCAGCACAGCAAAGCCCTTAGCAATGCCCAGATACTTATTATCTGCGCCCTTCTCACAGAATCCATCCCGATTTCGACGGGTCTGTCAGTCCGGATTCGTAAAAAGTTGACTTTTTACCACTGTTTTACCCCTCAAATGGCACAAATTTCCCCCGGGGCTGGTTCATTCGTCCCTCTTTAACATTCAGAATCCCATCCAAGACCGCCAACAACATTGCGCGGTCCGTGGTGGGATTCTGAAGCCCCCAACTTCACAAATACCCATCACTTTTGGTCATTGGCGACTGCAAAGTTGCATTTATTGCCTTATCAAACAGCCTTTTACAACTTGTAATAACCAATTCTAAGTTAAACACCAATAAAAACGAACTACAAACGGCGGATTTCAAACAAAAGCTTACCCAGTTTGGGGTTTACAAGTACAGTAAACCGTTTCATAGACGCCATGATGTGATGCCAAATTGACTTTGGATCACATCAGTCTCAGAAACCATACAAATGAAACTAATTCAAATCAAAATTTCATTAATTTAGTCAAAATGTAAATTAAAATTGAGTACAATAAGCAAAAAAACAAGTTAACTTCGGGCCATGTTCAGCCCTAATTGTACCAGAAGGCCACTGTGATAGCTGGAGGCCAGCGAGATGGCCTATACGGTAGGCCTCTCCTTGCATTCCAATTTGGAAGATGGAGAAAGCGAAAGCGCCTATATGCTGGGGATATCCATGGATTGTTTCATGGCGCGAGGGTCCACGGACTGTCGAGACAACGAGAGAGCCATTCTCTCGACGGTTGCACGTGTACACCCTTACACACTTTTGCTGCCCCGCAACGAATGTTGCACATTTGTCATCATCGACCCCCGCATCTTTTCTTACTGCGAATGTTGCACTTGCGGACACTTCGCCCTCATCTTCCTTCCCAGCAAACGTTTGGAATCTGTTTAGTCATCGTTTGGGGATCCTGGAGGGATTCAAAGTTGCTGAAAAGGGTGATTTTACGACTCATTTTGACCAAATCATCTCCGAAATCGTGCACTTTGCATCTACCAGATGTGTTTTGCATGAATGCGATGAAGCCAACGTTGACATTGGTTCATTGCAAAGGCTTATTTACATCATTGACGCTTGTCTTCAACTCGGAATCTTGCTATTTACAAAGATTACGAACAAATAAACACTGTTGAATCGTATCTTTCACATAATTACACTGAAGTAGAGCACTTTTTGTTCACAAATTTCAACTGAATTGTCACTAAACACAAGTTATACACTCTGCACGACTGCCTTAAATCATGCGCAAGTCCTTGGAGGGATTCAGAAGGCCCGAAAATGCATCTGTTTTGGTGGGTAATGCCCAGAGTTTCAGTGTTTCCTTACTAATTGGCACACTTATCAGATGAACGCATGTTTACACATGCTTCTTCACTTTAAACATGCCTTTCGGGCACGCACAATAAGCCTAAATGTGCGAATTGATACTTTGACAACGTCGGATCAAAGTGTCAGAAGCGGGCTACCGTACTTTGGGCAAATGAAAGTACATTGAAGCCCGCGACAATGAAAGAAATGTGTTAAGTGGCTCTCAGGCATCTGTCCCAACCACAATCCAACCGATCTGTGGTGATTCAGATGCCTGATTCTAGTGTTTGAAGGCTAAATACATGGAGCAAAACGGATTATGAATCCGGTTGAGGGCGAATTATGATCCGAATATTGAATTTGACGATCGGAAATCATGTCTGCGGTACTGTTGGACAGTGAATCTTATCATTTTGATCGAAAAAAATTACAAAAATACACAATTTTGGCAACTACCAGAACTCTAAATTGGCGAAATAAGCCGAAAATAGTTCTGGTAGCTGTTTCAATACTGTTAATTTGACTCAATGTTTTGCATTTCTTTGACTTTGAATTGAATGGCATAATGTTGGCGCTTAATTAACCCTCAATCGACCTTCTGGCAAGGTGTAATGGATTCAGAATCCATGTTTTTTTCATCGAAAACGCCGAAGTTTCATCTGAAACTTGGAAATCGCACACGCTGCTGTGTGGATTTCGGCGGCTACAAAACGCAACCTGGGCACCAGAAACCCTAAAAGCAAGCAGTTGGGATTCCTAGGAACCTAAGAATCACCATCTTAGTGTGTTAATTAGCATTGCCAAAGGCATTGCATTCCAAAATTTAGTTATTATCGCCGCCACATGAAGCAATTCATGAGCAGAACTCATACAAACCTTATGTATGGGTTTTTACACCAACGAAACATGCTTCATCGGTCAAGCTAATGCCCAGGAAAAGCATGCTTTTGCCGGTGTTTCGGCGCAATTAGCCCAATTAGCGAGAAGCATGGCCCTGGGCAGAGACCGCAGACAACTAGAGATAGTATGCCTGCGCGAGCGCAGCCCAGCAAAGCCCTTTACTATACAGTAAATTGTGTTAAACTGTGTGCTTGCGCAAGATTGCAGCACAGCAAAGCCCTTAGCAATGCCCAGATACTTATTATCTGCGCCCTTCTCACAGAATCCATCCCGATTTCGACGGGTCTGTCAGTCCGGATTCGTAAAAAGTTGACTTTTTACCACTGTTTTACCCCTCAAATGGCACAAATTTCCCCCGGGGCTGGTTCATTCGTCCCTCTTTAACATTCAGAATCCCATCCAAGACCGCCAACAACATTGCGCGGTCCGTGGTGGGATTCTGAAGCCCCCAACTTCACAAATACCCATCACTTTTGGTCATTGGCGACTGCAAAGTTGCATTTATTGCCTTATCAAACAGCCTTTTACAACTTGTAATAACCAATTCTAAGTTAAACACCAATAAAAACGAACTACAAACGGCGGATTTCAAACAAAAGCTTACCCAGTTTGGGGTTTACAAGTACAGTAAACCGTTTCATAGACGCCATGATGTGATGCCAAATTGACTTTGGATCACATCAGTCTCAGAAACCATACAAATGAAACTAATTCAAATCAAAATTTCATTAATTTAGTCAAAATGTAAATTAAAATTGAGTACAATAAGCAAAAAAACAAGTTAACTTCGGGCCATGTTCAGCCCTAATTGTACCAGAAGGCCACTGTGATAGCTGGAGGCCAGCGAGATGGCCTATACGGTAGGCCTCTCCTTGCATTCCAATTTGGAAGATGGAGAAAGCGAAAGCGCCTATATGCTGGGGATATCCATGGATTGTTTCATGGCGCGAGGGTCCACGGACTGTCGAGACAACGAGAGAGCCATTCTCTCGACGGTTGCACGTGTACACCCTTACACACTTTTGCTGCCCCGCAACGAATGTTGCACATTTGTCATCATCGACCCCCGCATCTTTTCTTACTGCGAATGTTGCACTTGCGGACACTTCGCCCTCATCTTCCTTCCCAGCAAACGTTTGGAATCTGTTTAGTCATCGTTTGGGGATCCTGGAGGGATTCAAAGTTGCTGAAAAGGGTGATTTTACGACTCATTTTGACCAAATCATCTCCGAAATCGTGCACTTTGCATCTACCAGATGTGTTTTGCATGAATGCGATGAAGCCAACGTTGACATTGGTTCATTGCAAAGGCTTATTTACATCATTGACGCTTGTCTTCAACTCGGAATCTTGCTATTTACAAAGATTACGAACAAATAAACACTGTTGAATCGTATCTTTCACATAATTACACTGAAGTAGAGCACTTTTTGTTCACAAATTTCAACTGAATTGTCACTAAACACAAGTTATACACTCTGCACGACTGCCTTAAATCATGCGCAAGTCCTTGGAGGGATTCAGAAGGCCCGAAAATGCATCTGTTTTGGTGGGTAATGCCCAGAGTTTCAGTGTTTCCTTACTAATTGGCACACTTATCAGATGAACGCATGTTTACACATGCTTCTTCACTTTAAACATGCCTTTCGGGCACGCACAATAAGCCTAAATGTGCGAACTGATACTTTGACAACGTCGGATCAAAGTGTCAGAAGCGGGCTACCGTACTTTGGGCAAATGAAAGTACATTGAAGCCCGCGACAATGAAAGAAATGTGTTAAGTGGCTCTCAGGCATCTGTCCCAACCACAATCCAACCGATCTGTGGTGATTCAGATGCCTGATTCTAGTGTTTGAAGGCTAAATACATGGAGCAAAACGGATTATGAATCCGGTTGAGGGCGAATTATGATCCGAATATTGAATTTGACGATCGGAAATCATGTCTGCGGTACTGTTGGACAGTGAATCTTATCATTTTGATCGAAAAAAATTACAAAAATACACAATTTTGGCAACTACCAGAACTCTAAATTGGCGAAATAAGCCGAAAATAGTTCTGGTAGCTGTTTCAATACTGTTAATTTGACTCAATGTTTTGCATTTCTTTGACTTTGAATTGAATGGCATAATGTTGGCGCTTAATTAACCCTCAATCGACCTTCTGGCAAGGTGTAATGGATTCAGAATCCATGTTTTTTTCATCGAAAACGCCGAAGTTTCATCTGAAACTTGGAAATCGCACACGCTGCTGTGTGGATTTCGGCGGCTACAAAACGCAACCTGGGCACCAGAAACCCTAAAAGCAAGCAGTTGGGATTCCTAGGAACCTAAGAATCACCATCTTAGTGTGTTAATTAGCATTGCCAAAGGCATTGCATTCCAAAATTTAGTTATTATCGCCGCCACATGAAGCAATTCATGAGCAGAACTCATACAAACCTTATGTATGGGTTTTTACACCAACGAAACATGCTTCATCGGTCAAGCTAATGCCCAGGAAAAGCATGCTTTTGCCGGTGTTTCGGCGCAATTAGCCCAATTTGCGAAAAGCATGGCCCTGGGAAGAGACCGCAGACAACTAGAGATAGTATGCCTGCGCGAGCGCAGCCCAGCAAAGCCCTTTACTATACAGTAAATTGTGTTAAATAGTGTGCTTGCGCGAGATTGCAGCACAGCATAGCCCTTTAACATACGGTAAACTGTGTTAGATAGTGTGCTTGCGCGAGATTGCAGCACAGCAAAGCCCTTTACTATACAGCACACAGTATTAGCATCGCGCAGATACTTGTTATCTGCGCCCTTCTGACAGAATCCATCCCGATTTCGACGGGTCTGTCAGTCCGGATTCGTAAAAAGTTGACTTTTTACCACTGTTATACCCCTCAAATGGCACAATTTTCCCCCCTGGGCTTATTCATTCGTCCCTCTTTAACATTCAGAATCCCATCCAAGACCGCCAACAACATTGCGCGGTCCGTGGTGGGATTCTGAAGCCCTCAACTACCCCCCTCAAATGGCACAATTTTCCCCCCTGGGCTTATTCATTCGTCCCTCTTTAACATTCAGAATCCCATCCAAGACCGCCAACAACATTGCGCGGTCCGTGGTGGGATTCTGAAGCCCCCAACTTCCCAAATACCCATCACTTTTGGTCATTGGCGACCGCAAGGTTGCATTCATTGGCTTATCAAACAGCCTCTTACAACTTTTAAATAACAATTTTAAGTTAAACACCAATAAAAACGAACTACAAACGGCGGATTTCAAACAAAAGCTTACCCAGTTTGGGGTTTACAAGTACAGTAAACCGTTTCATAGACGCCATGATGTGATGCCAAGTTGACTTTGGATCACATCAGTCTCAGAAACCATACAAATGAAACTAATTCAAATCAAAATTTCATTAATTTAGTCAAAATGTAAATTAAATTTGAGTACAAAAAGCAAAAAAACAAGTTAACTTCGGGCCATCTCTAGCCCTAATTGTACCAGAAGGCCACTGTGATAGCTGGAGGCCAGCGAGATGGCCTATACGGTAGGCCTCTCCTTGCATTCCAATTTGGAAGATGGAGAAAGCGAAAGCGCCTATATGCTGGGGATATCCATGGATTGTTTCATGGCGCGAGAGTCCACGGACTGTCGAGACAACGAGAGAGCCATTCTCTCGACGGTTGCACGTGTACACCCTTACACACTTTTGCTGCCCCACAGCGAAAGTTGCACCCTCGCCCACTCCTACTCACTTTACCTCCCCCGCAACGAAAGTTGCACATTTGTCATCATCGACCCCCGCATCTTTTCTTACTGCGAATGTTGCACTTGCGGACACTTCGCCCTCATCTTCCTTTCCAGGAAACGTTTGGAATCTGTTTAGTCATCGTTTGGGGATCCTGGAGGGGTCAAAGTTGTTGAAAAGGGTGATTTTACGGTTCATTTTGACCAAAATATCTCCGAAATCATGCACTTTGCATCTACCAGATGTGTTTTGCATGAATGCGATGAAGCCAACGTTGACATTGGTTCATTGCAAAGGCTTATTTACATCCTTGACGCTTGTCTTCAACTCGGAATCTTGCTATTTACAAAGATTACGAACAAATAAACACTGTTGAATCGTATCTTTCACATAATTACACTGAAGTTGAGCACTTTTTGTTCACAAATTTCAACTGAATTATCACTAAACACAAGTTATACACTCTCCACGACTGCCATGAATCATGCGCAAGTCCTTGGAGGGATTCAGAAACCCCGAAAATGCATCTGTTTTAGTGGGTAATGCCCAGAGTTACAGTGTTCCCTTATTAATTGGCACACTTAACAAGTGAAAGCATACCCCTGGGGCATGCAGAATAAGCCTAAATGTGCGAACTCGCACTTATCACACTCACTTTGACACTTTGACAACATTGGATCAAAGTGTCAGAAGTGGGCTACCGTACTTTGGGCAAATGAAAACACATTGAAGCCCGCGAAAATGATAAAAATGTGATAAGTGGCTCTTAGGCATCTGTCCCAACCACAATCCAACCGATCTGTGGTGGTTCAGATGCCTGATTCCAGTGTTTACAGGCCAATAAATGGAGCAAAACGGACTATGAATCCGATTAACGGCGAATTATGATCCGAATATTGAATTTGACGATCGGAAATCATGTCTGCGGTACTTTTGGACAGTGAATCTTATCATTTTGATCGAAAAAAATTACAAAAATACACAATTTTGGCAACTACCAGAACTCTAAATTGGCGAAATAAGCCGAAAATAGTTCTGGTAGCTGTTTCAATACTGTTAATTTGACTCAATGTTTTGCATTTCTTTGACTTTGAATTGAATGGCATAATGTTGGCGCTTAATTAACCCTCAATCGACCTTCTGGCAAGGTGTAATGGATTCGGAATCTATGTTTTTTCCATCGAAAACGCCGAAGTTTCATCTGAAACTTGGAAATTGCACACGCTGATGTGTGGATTTCGGCGGCTACAAAACGCAACCTGGGCCCCAGAAACTCTAAAAGCAAGCAGTTGCGATTCCTAGGACCCTAAGAATCACCAACTTAATGTGTTAATTAGCATTGCCAAAGGCATTGCTTTCCAAAATTTAGTTATTATCGCCGCCACATGAAGCAATTCATGAGCAGAACTCATACAAACCTTATGTATGGGTTTTTACACCAACGATGCATGCTCCATCGGTCAAGCTAATGCCCAGGAAAAGCATGCTTTTGCCTGTGTTTCTGCGCAGTTAGCCCAATTTGCGAAAAGCATGGCCCTGGGAAGAGACCGCAGACAACTAGAGATAGTATGCCTGCGCGAGCGCAGCCCAGCAAAGCCCTTTACTATACAGTAAATTGTGTTAAATAGTGTGCTTGCGCGAGATTGCAGCACAGCAAAGCCCTTTACTATACAGCACACAGTATTAGCATCGCGCAGATACTTGTTATCTGCGCCCTTCTGACAGAATCCATCCCGATTTCGACGGGTCTGTCAGTCCGGATTCGTAAAAAGTTGACTTTTTACCACTGTTATACCCCTCAAATGGCACAATTTTCCCCCCCCTGGGCTTATTCATTCGTCCCTCTTTAACATTCAGAATCCCATCCAAGACCGCCAACAACATTGCGCGGTCCGTGGTGGGATTCTGAAGCCCTCAACTACCCCCCTCAAATGGCACAATTTTCCCCCCTGGGCTTATTCATTCGTCCCTCTTTAACATTCAGAATCCCATCCAAGACCGCCAACAACATTGCGCGGTCCGTGGTGGGATTCTGAAGCCCCCAACTTCCCAAATACCCATCACTTTTGGTCATTGGCGACCGCAAGGTTGCATTCATTGGCTTATCAAACAGCCTCTTACAACTTTTAAATAACAATTTTAAGTTAAACACCAATAAAAACGAACTACAAACGGCGGATTTCAAACAAAAGCTTACCCAGTTTGGGGTTTACAAGTACAGTAAACCGTTTCATAGACGCCATGATGTGATGCCAAGTTGACTTTGGATCACATCAGTCTCAGAAACCATACAAATGAAACTAATTCAAATCAAAATTTCATTAATTTAGTCAAAATGTAAATTAAATTTGAGTACAAAAAGCAAAAAAACAAGTTAACTTCGGGCCATCTCTAGCCCTAATTGTACCAGAAGGCCACTGTGATAGCTGGAGGCCAGCGAGATGGCCTATACGGTAGGCCTCTCCTTGCATTCCAATTTGGAAGATGGAGAAAGCGAAAGCGCCTATATGCTGGGGATATCCATGGATTGTTTCATGGCGCGAGAGTCCACGGACTGTCGAGACAACGAGAGAGCCATTCTCTCGACGGTTGCACGTGTACACCCTTACACACTTTTGCTGCCCCACAGCGAAAGTTGCACCCTCGCCCACTCCTACTCACTTTACCTCCCCCGCAACGAAAGTTGCACATTTGTCATCATCGACCCCCGCATCTTTTCTTACTGCGAATGTTGCACTTGCGGACACTTCGCCCTCATCTTCCTTTCCAGGAAACGTTTGGAATCTGTTTAGTCATCGTTTGGGGATCCTGGAGGGGTCAAAGTTGTTGAAAAGGGTGATTTTACGGTTCATTTTGACCAAAATATCTCCGAAATCATGCACTTTGCATCTACCAGATGTGTTTTGCATGAATGCGATGAAGCCAACGTTGACATTGGTTCATTGCAAAGGCTTATTTACATCCTTGACGCTTGTCTTCAACTCGGAATCTTGCTATTTACAAAGATTACGAACAAATAAACACTGTTGAATCGTATCTTTCACATAATTACACTGAAGTTGAGCACTTTTTGTTCACAAATTTCAACTGAATTATCACTAAACACAAGTTATACACTCTCCACGACTGCCATGAATCATGCGCAAGTCCTTGGAGGGATTCAGAAACCCCGAAAATGCATCTGTTTTAGTGGGTAATGCCCAGAGTTACAGTGTTCCCTTATTAATTGGCACACTTAACAAGTGAAAGCATACCCCTGGGGCATGCAGAATAAGCCTAAATGTGCGAACTCGCACTTATCACACTCACTTTGACACTTTGACAACATTGGATCAAAGTGTCAGAAGTGGGCTACCGTACTTTGGGCAAATGAAAACACATTGAAGCCCGCGAAAATGATAAAAATGTGATAAGTGGCTCTTAGGCATCTGTCCCAACCACAATCCAACCGATCTGTGGTGGTTCAGATGCCTGATTCCAGTGTTTACAGGCCAATAAATGGAGCAAAACGGACTATGAATCCGATTAACGGCGAATTATGATCCGAATATTGAATTTGACGATCGGAAATCATGTCTGCGGTACTTTTGGACAGTGAATCTTATCATTTTGATCGAAAAAAATTACAAAAATACACAATTTTGGCAACTACCAGAACTCTAAATTGGCGAAATAAGCCGAAAATAGTTCTGGTAGCTGTTTCAATACTGTTAATTTGACTCAATGTTTTGCATTTCTTTGACTTTGAATTGAATGGCATAATGTTGGCGCTTAATTAACCCTCAATCGACCTTCTGGCAAGGTGTAATGGATTCGGAATCTATGTTTTTTCCATCGAAAACGCCGAAGTTTCATCTGAAACTTGGAAATTGCACACGCTGATGTGTGGATTTCGGCGGCTACAAAACGCAACCTGGGCCCCAGAAACTCTAAAAGCAAGCAGTTGCGATTCCTAGGACCCTAAGAATCACCAACTTAATGTGTTAATTAGCATTGCCAAAGGCATTGCTTTCCAAAATTTAGTTATTATCGCCGCCACATGAAGCAATTCATGAGCAGAACTCATACAAACCTTATGTATGGGTTTTTACACCAACGATGCATGCTCCATCGGTCAAGCTAATGCCCAGGAAAAGCATGCTTTTGCCTGTGTTTCTGCGCAGTTAGCCCAATTTGCGAAAAGCATGGCCCTGGGAAGAGACCGCAGACAACTAGAGATAGTATGCCTGCGCGAGCGCAGCCCAGCAAAGCCCTTTACTATACAGTAAATTGTGTTAAATAGTGTGCTTGCGCGAGATTGCAGCACAGCATAGCCCTTTAACATACGGTAAACTGTGTTAGATAGTGTGCTTGCGCGAGATTGCAGCACAGCAAAGCCCTTTACTATACAGCACACAGTATTAGCATCGCGCAGATACTTGTTATCTGCGCCCTTCTGACAGAATCCATCCCGATTTCGACGGGTCTGTCAGTCCGGATTCGTAAAAAGTTGACTTTTTACCACTGTTATACCCCTCAAATGGCACAATTTTCCCCCCCCTGGGCTTATTCATTCGTCCCTCTTTAACATTCAGAATCCCATCCAAGACCGCCAACAACATTGCGCGGTCCGTGGTGGGATTCTGAAGCCCTCAACTACCCCCCTCAAATGGCACAATTTTCCCCCCTGGGCTTATTCATTCGTCCCTCTTTAACATTCAGAATCCCATCCAAGACCGCCAACAACATTGCGCGGTCCGTGGTGGGATTCTGAAGCCCCCAACTTCCCAAATACCCATCACTTTTGGTCATTGGCGACCGCAAGGTTGCATTCATTGGCTTATCAAACAGCCTCTTACAACTTTTAAATAACAATTTTAAGTTAAACACCAATAAAAACGAACTACAAACGGCGGATTTCAAACAAAAGCTTACCCAGTTTGGGGTTTAC
Source organism: Panagrellus sp. LJ2284 (assembly GCA_024447225.1). NCBI lineage: Eukaryota > Metazoa > Nematoda > Chromadorea > Rhabditida > Panagrolaimidae > Panagrellus > Panagrellus sp. LJ2284. Next base: position 184,917 of record JAMRYC010000019.1, on the reverse strand, counting down.
AAGTACAGTAAACCGTTTCATAGACGCCATGATGTGATGCCAAGTTGACTTTGGATCACATCAGTCTCAGAAACCATACAAATGAAACTAATTCAAATCAAAATTTCATTAATTTAGTCAAAATGTAAATTAAATTTGAGTACAAAAAGCAAAAAAACAAGTTAACTTCGGGCCATCTCTAGCCCTAATTGTACCAGAAGGCCACTGTGATAGCTGGAGGCCAGCGAGATGGCCTATACGGTAGGCCTCTCCTTGCATTCCAATTTGGAAGATGGAGAAAGCGAAAGCGCCTATATGCTGGGGATATCCATGGATTGTTTCATGGCGCGAGAGTCCACGGACTGTCGAGACAACGAGAGAGCCATTCTCTCGACGGTTGCACGTGTACACCCTTACACACTTTTGCTGCCCCACAGCGAAAGTTGCACCCTCGCCCACTCCTACTCACTTTACCTCCCCCGCAACGAAAGTTGCACATTTGTCATCATCGACCCCCGCATCTTTTCTTACTGCGAATGTTGCACTTGCGGACACTTCGCCCTCATCTTCCTTCCCAGCAAACGTTTGGAATCTGTTTAGTCATCGTTTGGGGATTCTGGAGGGGTCAACGTTGTTGAAAAGGGTGATTTTACGACTCATTTTGACCAAATCATCTCCGAAATCGTGCACTTTGCGTCTTCCAGATGTGTTTTGCATGAATGCGATGAAGCCAACGTTGACATTGGTTCATTGCAAAGGCTTATTTACATCATTGACGCTTGTCTTCAACTCGGAATCTTGCTATTTACAAAGATTACGAACAAATAAACACTGTTGAATCGTATCTTTCACATAAGTACACTGAACTTGAGCACTTTTTGTTCACAAATTTCAACTGAATTATCACTAAACACAAGTTTTACACTCTCCACGACTGCCATGAATCATGTGCAAGTCCTTGGAGGGATTCAGAAACCCCGAAAATGCATCTGTTTTGGTGGGTAATGCCCAGAGTTACAGTGTTTCCTTACTATAATTGGCACACTTGTCAAATGAACGCATGTTTACACATGCTTCTTCACTCTAAACATGCCTCTGGGGCACGCACAATAAGCCTAAATGTGCGAACTGGCACTTTGACAACGTCGGATCAAAGTGTCAGAAGTGGGCTACCGTATTTTGGGCGAATGAAAGTGCATTGAAGCCCGCAACAATGAAAGAAATGTGATAAGTGGCTCTCAGGCATCTGTCCCAACCACAATCCAACCAATCTGTGGTGATTCAGATGCCTGATTCTAGTGTTTGAAGGCTAAATACATGGAGCAAAACGGATTATGAATCCGGTTGAGGGCGAATTATGATCCGAATATTGAATTTGACGATCGGAAATCATGTCTGGGGTACTTTTGGACAGTGAATCTTATCATTTTGATCAAAAAAAATTTCAAAAATACACAATTTTGGCAACTACCAGAACTCTAAATTGGCGAAATAAGCCGAAAATGGTTCTGGTAGCTGTTTCAATACTGTTAATTCGACATAATGTTTTGCATTTCTTTGACTTTGAATTGAATGCCATAATGTTAGCGCTTATTTAACCCTTAATCGACCTTCTGGCAATGCGTTATGGATTCAGAATCCATGTTTTTTTCATCGAAAACGCCGAAGTTTCATCTGAAACTTGGAAATCGCACACGCTGATGTGTGGATTTCGGCGGCTACAAAACGCAACCTGGGCACCAGAAACCCTAAAAGCAAGCAGTTGGTATTCCTAGGACCCTAAGAATCACCAACTTAGTGTGTTAATTAGCATTGCCAAAGGCATTGCATTCCAAAATTTAGTTATTATCGCCGCCACATGAAGCAATTCATGAGCAGAACTCATACAAACCTTATGTATGGGTTTTTACACCAACGAAACATGCTCCATCGGTTAAGCTAATGCCCAGGAAAAGCATGCTTTTAGCTGTGTTTCGGCGCAATTAGCCCAATTAGCGAGAAGCATGGCCCTGGGCAGAGACCGCAGACAACTAGAGATAGTATGCCTGCGCGAGCGCAGCCCAGCAAAGCCCTTTACTATACAGTAAATTGTGTTAAACTGTGTGCTTGCGCAAGATTGCAGCACAGCAAAGCCCTTTACTATACAGCACACAGTGTTAGCAATGCCCAGATACTTATTATCTGCGCCCTTCTCACAGAATCCATCCCGATTTCGACGGGTCTGTCAGTCCGGATTCGTAAAAAGTTGACTTCTTACCACTGGTTTACCCCTCAAATGGCACAAATTTCCCCCGGGGCTTATTCATTCGTCCCTCTTTAACATTCAGAATCCCATCCAAGACCGCCAACAACATTGCGCGGTCCGTGGTGGGATTCTGAAGCCCCCAACTTCACAAACACCCATCACTTTTGGTCATTGGCGACCGCAAGGTTGCATTCATAGGCTTATCAAACAGCCTCTTACAACTTTTAAATACCAATTTTAAGTTGAACATCAATAAAAACGAACTACAAACGGCGGATTTCAAACAAAAGCTTACCCAGTTTGGGGTTCACAAGTACAGTAAACCGTTTCATAGACGCCATGATGTGATGCCAAGTTGACTTTGGATCACATCAGTCTCAGAAACCATACAAATGAAACTAATTCAAATTAAAATTTCATCAATTTAGTCAAAATGTAAATTAAATTTGACTAGAAAAAGCAAAAAAACAACTTAACTTCGGGCCATCTCTAGCCCTAATTGTACCAGAAGACCACTATGATAGCAGGTGCTAGCGAGATGGCCTCTACGGTAGGCCTCTCCTTGCATTCCAATTTGGAAGATGGAGAAAGCGAAAGCGCCTATATGCCGGGGTTATCCATGGATTGTTTCATGGCGCGAGGGGTCACGGACTGTCGAGACAACGAGAGAGCCATTCTCTCGACGGTTGCACGTGTACACCCTTACACACTTTTGCTGCCCCGCAACGAAAGTTGCACATTTGTCATCATCGACCCCCGCATCTTTTCTTACTGCGAATGTTGCACTTGCGGACACTTCGCCCGCATCTTCCTTTCCCGCAAACGTTTGGAATCTGTTTAGTCATCGTTTGGGGATCCTGGAGGGGTCAACGTTGTTGAAACGGGTGATTTTACGGCTCATTTTGACCAAAATATCTCCGAAATCGTGCACTTTGCGTCTACCAGATGTGTTTTGCATGAATGCGATGAAGCCAACGTTGACATTGGTTCATTGCAAAGGCTTATTTACATCATTGGGGCTTGTCTTCGATTCGGATTCTGCCTATTTACAAAGATTACGGATGAATAAACAATGTTGAAGCGTCTATTTCACATTAATTCGCTGAACTTGACCACTTTTTGATTACAAACTTGAACTGAATCATCACTAAATGCAACTTGTGTCATCCCCAACCCTCTCAACGACTGCCATTTGTCATGTGCAATTCCTTAGAGGGGTTCAGAAACCCCGAAAATGCATCTGTTTTGGTGGGTAATGCCCAGAGTTACAGTGTTTCCTTATTAATTGGCACACTTAACAAGTGAAAGCATACCCCTGGGGCATGCAGAATAAGCCTAAATGTGCGAACTCGCACTTATCACACTCACTTTGACACTTTGACAACATTGGATCAAAGTGTCAGAAGTGTTCCGGCTACCGTACTTTGGGCAAATGAAAGTGCATTGAAGCCCGTAATAACAATAAAAATGTGATAAGTGGCTCTCAGGCATCTGTCCCAACCACAATCCAACCGATCTGTGGTGGTTCAGATGCCTGATTCTAGTGTTTGAAGGCTAAATACATGGAGCAAAACGGATTATGAATCCGGTTGAGGGCGAATTATGATCCGAATATTGAATTTGACGATCGGAAATCATGTCTGCGGTACTTTTAGACAGTGAATCTTATCATTTTGATCGAAAAAAATTACAAAAATACACAATTTTAGCAACTACCAGAACTCTAAATTGGCGAAATAAGCCGAAAATAGTTCTGGTAGCTGTTTCAATACTGCTAATTCGACTCAATGTTTTGCATTTCTTTGACTTTGAAGTGAATGGCATAATGTTGGCGCTTAATAAACCCTCAATCGACCTTCTGGCAAGGCGTCATGGATTCAGAATCCATGTTTTTTCCATCGAAAACGCCGAAGTTTCATCTGAAACTTGGAAATCGCACACGCTGATGTGTGGATTTCGGCGGCTACAAAACGCAACCTGGGCACCAGAAACCCTAAAAGCAAGCAGTTGGGATTCCTAGGAACCTAAGAATCACCATCTTAGTGTGTTAATTAGCATTGCCAAAGGCACTGCATTCCAAAATTTAGTTATTATCGCCGCCACATGAAGCAATTCATGAGCAGAACTCATACAAACCTTATGTATGGGTTTTTACACCAACGAAACATGCTTCATCGGTCAAGCTAATGCCCAGGAAAAGCATGCTTTTGCCGGTGTTTCGGCGCAATTAGCCCAATTAGCGAGAAGCATGGCCCTGGGCAGAGACCGCAGACAACTAGAGATAGTATGCCTGCGCGAGCGCAGCCCAGCAAAGCCCTTTACTATACAGTAAATTGTGTTAAACTGTGTGCTTGCGCAAGATTGCAGCACAGCAAAGCCCTTTACTATACAGCACACAGTGTTAGCAATGCCCAGATACTTATTATCTGCGCCCTTCTCACAGAATCCATCCCGATTTCGACGGGTCTGTCAGTCCGGATTCGTAAAAAGTTGACTTTTTACCACTGTTTTACCCCTCAAATGGCACAAATTTCCCCCGGGGCTTGTTCATTCGTCCCTCTTTAACATTCAGAATCCCATCCAAGACCGCCAACAACATTGCGCGGTCCGTGGTGGGATTCTGAAGCCCTCAACTTCAAAAATACCCATCACTTTTGGTCATTGGCGACCGCAAGGTTGCATTCATAGGCTTATCAAACAGCCTCTTACAACTTTTAAATACCAATTTTAAGTTGAACATCAATAAAAACGAACTACAAACGGCGGATTTCAAACAAAAGCTTACCCAGTTTGGGGTTCACAAGTACAGTAAACCGTTTCATAGACGCCATGATGTGATGCCAAGTTGACTTTGGATCACATCAGTCTCAGAAACCATACAAATGAAACTAATTCAAATTAAAATTTCATCAATTTAGTCAAAATGTAAATTAAATTTGACTAGAAAAAGCAAAAAAACAACTTAACTTCGGGCCATCTCTAGCCCTAATTGTACCAGAAGACCACTATGATAGCAGGTGCTAGCGAGATGGCCTCTACGGTAGGCCTCTCCTTGCATTCCAATTTGGAAGATGGAGAAAGCGAAAGCGCCTATATGCCGGGGTTATCCATGGATTGTTTCATGGCGCGAGGGGTCACGGACTGTCGAGACAACGAGAGAGCCATTCTCTCGACGGTTGCACGTGTACACCCTTACACACTTTTGCTGCCCCGCAACGAAAGTTGCACATTTGTCATCATCGACCCCCGCATCTTTTCTTACTGCGAATGTTGCACTTGCGGACACTTCGCCCGCATCTTCCTTCCCAGCAAACGTTTGGAATCTGTTTAGTCATCGTTTTAAGATCCTGGAGGGGTCAAAGTTGTTGAAAAGGGTGATTTTACGGCTCATTTTGATCAAAATATCTCCGAAATCGTGCACTTTGCGTCTACCAGATGTGTTTTGCATGAATGCAATGAAGCCAACGTTGACATTGGTTCATTGCAAAGGCTTATTTAAATCATTGGGGCTTGTCTTCGATTCGGATTCTGCCTATTTACAAAGATTACGGATAAATAAACAAAGTTGAACCGTCTATTTCACATTACTTCGCTGAACTTGACCACTTTTTGATTACAAACTTGAACTGAATCATCACTAAACACAAGTTATACACTCTCCACGACTGCCATGAACCATGCGCAAGTCCTTGGAGGGATTCAGAAACCCCGAAAATGCATCTGTTTTGGTGGGTAATGCCCAGAGTTTCAGTGTTTCCTTACTAATTGGCACACTTATCAGGTAAAAGCATGCTTACACATGCCTCTTCACTCTAAACATGCCTCTGGGGCACGCACAATAAGCCTAAATGTGCGAACTGATACTTTGACAACGTCGGATCAAAGTGTCAGAAGCGGGCTACCGTACTTTGGGCAAATGAAAGTACATTGAAGCCCGCGACAATGAAAGAAATGTGTTAAGTGGCTCTCAGGCATCTGTCCCAACCACAATCCAACCGATCTGTGGTGATTCAGATGCCTGATTCTAGTGTTTGAAGGCTAAATACATGGAGCAAAACGGATTATGAATCCGGTTGAGGGCGAATTATGATCCGAATATTGAATTTGACGATCGGAAATCATGTCTGCGGTACTTTTGGACAGTGAATCTTATCATTTTGATCGAAAAAAATTACAAAAATACACAATTTTGGCAACTACCAGAACTCTAAATTGGCGAAATAAGCCGAAAATAGTTCTGGTAGCTGTTTCAATACTGTTAATTTGACTCAATGTTTTGCATTTCTTTGACTTTGAATTGAATGGCATAATGTTGGCGCTTAATTAACCCTCAATCGACCTTCTGGCAAGGTGTAATGGATTCAGAATCCATGTTTTTTTCATCGAAAACGCCGAAGTTCCATCTGAAACTTGGAAATCGCACACGCTGATGTGTGGATTTCGGCGGCTACAAAACGCAACCTGGGCACCAGAAACCCTAAAAGCAAGCAGTTGGGATTCCTAGGAACCTAAGAATCACCATCTTAGTGTGTTAATTAGCATTGCCAAAGGCATTGCATTCCAAAATTTAGTTATTATCGCCGCCACATGAAGCAATTCATGAGCAGAACTCATACAAACCTTATGTATGGGTTTTTACACCAACGAAACATGCTTCATCGGTCAAGCTAATGCCCAGGAAAAGCATGCTTTTGCCGGTGTTTCGGCGCAATTAGCCCAATTAGCGAGAAGCATGGCCCTGGGCAGAGACCGCAGACAACTAGAGATAGTATGCCTGCGCGAGCGCAGCCCAGCAAAGCCCTTTACTATACAGTAAATTGTGTTAAATAGTGTGCTTGCGCGAGATTGCAGCACAGCAAAGCCCTTAGCAATGCCCAGATACTTATTATCTGCGCCCTTCTCACAGAATCCATCCCGATTTCGACGGGTCTGTCAGTCCGGATTCGTAAAAAGTTGACTCTTTACCACTGTTTTACCCCTCAAATGGCACAAATTTCCCCCGGGGCTTGTTCATTCGTCCCTCTTTAACATTCAGAATCCCATCCAAGACCGCCAACAACATTGCGCGGTCCGTGGTGGGATTCTGAAGCCCCCAACTTCACAAACACCCATCACTTTTGGTCATTGGCGACCGCAAGGTTGCATTCATAGGCTTATCAAACAGCCTCTTACAACTTTTAAATACCAATTTTAAGTTGAACATCAATAAAAACGAACTACAAACGGCGGATTTCAAACAAAAGCTTACCCAGTTTGGGGTTCACAAGTACAGTAAACCGTTTCATAGACGCCATGATGTGATGCCAAGTTGACTTTGGATCACATCAGTCTCAGAAACCATACAAATGAAACTAATTCAAATTAAAATTTCATCAATTTAGTCAAAATGTAAATTAAATTTGACTAGAAAAAGCAAAAAAACAACTTAACTTCGGGCCATCTCTAGCCCTAATTGTACCAGAAGACCACTATGATAGCAGGTGCTAGCGAGATGGCCTCTACGGTAGGCCTCTCCTTGCATTCCAATTTGGAAGATGGAGAAAGCGAAAGCGCCTATATGCCGGGGTTATCCATGGATTGTTTCATGGCGCGAGGGTCCACGGACTGTCGAGACAACGAGAGAGCCATTCTCTCGACGGTTGCACGTGTACACCCTTACACACTTTTGCTGCCCCGCAAAGAAAGTTGCACATTTGTCATCATCGACCCCCGCATCTTTTCTTACTGCGAATGTTGCACTTGCGGACACTTCGCCCGCATCTTCCTTCCCCGCAAACGTTTGGAATCTGTTTAGTCATCGTTTGGGGATCCTGGAGGGGTCAACGTTGTTGAAACGGGTGATTTTACGGCTCATTTTGACCAAAATATCTCCGAAATCGTGCACTTTGCGTCTACCAGATGTGTTTTGCATGAATGCGATGAAGCCAACGTTGACATTGGTTCATTGCAAAGGCTTATTTACATCATTGACGCAACTCGGAATCTTGCTATTTACAAAGATTACGAACAAATCAACACTGTTGAATCGTATCTTTCACATAATTACACTGAAGTTAAGCACTTTTTGTTCACAAATTTCAACTAAATTATCACTAAACACAAGTTATACACCCTCCACGACTGCCATGAATCATGCGCAAGTCCTTGGAGGGATTCAGAAACCCCGAAAATGCATCTGTTTTTGTGGGTAATGCCCAGAGTTACAGTGTTTCCTTACTAATTGGCACACTTATCAGGTAAAAGCATGTTTACACAAGCTTCTTCACTCTAAACATGCCTCTGGGGCACGCACAATAAGCCTAAATGTGCGAAGTGGCACTTTGACAACGTCGGATCAAAGTGTCAGAAGTGGGCTACCGTACTTTGGGCAAATGAAAGTACATTGAAGCCCGCGACAATGAAAGAAATGTGATAAGTGGCTCTCAGGCATCTGTCCCAACCACAATCCAACCGATCTGTGGTGATTCAGATGCCTGATTCTAGTGTTTGAAGGCTAAATACATGGAGCAAAACGGATTATAAATCCGGTTGAGGGCGAATTATGATCCGAATATTGAATTTGACGATCGGAAATCATGTCTGGGGTACTTTTGGACAGTGAATCTTATCATTTTGATCAAAAAAAATTTCAAAAATACACAACTTTGGCAACTACCAGAACTCTAAATTGGCGAAATAAGCCGAAAATGGTTCTGGTAGCTGTTTCAATACTGTTAATTCGACATAATGTTAGCGCTTATTTAACCCTTAATCGACCTTCTGGCAATGCGTTATGGATTCAGAATCCATGTTTTTTGCATTAAAAACGCCGAAGTTTCATCTGAAACTTGGAAATCGCACACGCTGATGTGTGGATTTCGGCGGCTACAAAACGCAACCTGGGCACCAGAAACCCTAAAGGCAAGCAGTTGGTATTCCTAGGACCCTAAGAATCACCAACTTAGTGTGTTAATTAGCATTGCCAAAGGCATTGCATTCCAAAATTTAGTTATTATCGCCGCCACATGAAGCAGTTCATGAGCAGAACTCATACAAACCTTATGTATGGGTTTTTACACCAACGAAACATGCTCCATCGGTCAAGCTAATGCCCAGGAAAAGCATGCTTTTAGCTATGTTTCGGCGCAATTAGCCACCTTTGCGAGAAGCATCGTGCTTGGCAGAGACCGCCATACAACTAGAGATAGTGTGCTTGCGCGAGATGGAAGCACAGGAAAGCCCTTTACTATACAGTAAATTGTGTTAAATAGTATGCCTGCGCGAGCGCAGCCCAGCAAAGCCCTTTACTATACAGTAAATTGTGTTAAATAGTGTGCTTGCGCGAGATTGCAGCACAGCAAAGCCCTTAGCAATGCCCAGATACTTATTATCTGCGCCCTTCTCACAGAATCCATCCCGATTTCGACGGGTCTGTCAGTCCGGATTCGTAAAAAGTTGACTTTTTACCACTGTTTTACCCCTCAAATGGCACAAATTTCCCCCGGGGCTTGTTCATTCGTCCCTCTTTAACATTCAGAATCCCATCCAAGACCGCCAACAACATTGCGCGGTCCGTGGTGGGATTCTGAAGCCCCCAACTTCACAAATACCCATCACTTTTGGTCATTGGCGACCGCAAGGTTGCATTCATTGGCTTATCAAACAGCCTCTTACAACTTTTAAATACCAATTTTAAGTTAAACACCAATAAAAACGAACTACAAACGGCGGATTTCAAACAAAAGCTTACCCAGTTTGGGGTTTACAAGTACTTGTAAACCGTTTCATAGACGCCATGATGTGATGCCAAGTTGACTTTGGATCACATCAGTCTCAGAAACCATACAAATGAAACTAATTCAAATCAAAATTTCATTAATTTAGTCAAAATGTAAATTAAATTTGAGTACAAAAAGCAAAAAAACAAGTTAACTTCGGGCCATCTCTAGCCCTAATCGTACCAGAAGGCCACTGTGATAGCTGGAGGCCAGCGAGATGGCCTATACGGTAGGCCTCTCCTTGCATTCCAATTTGGAAGATGGAGAAAGCGAAAGCGCCTATATGCTGGGGATATCCATGGATTGTTTCATGGCGCGAGAGTCCACGGACTGTCGAGACAACGAGAGAGCCATTCTCTCGACGGTTGCACGTGTACACCCTTACACACTTTTGCTGCCCCACAGCGAAAGTTGCACCCTCGCCCACTCCTACTCACTTTACCTCCCCCGCAACGAAAGTTGCACATTTGTCATCATCGACCCCCGCATCTTTTCTTACTGCGAATGTTGCACTTGCGGACACTTCGCCCTCATCTTCCTTTCCAGGAAACGTTTGGAATCTGTTTAGTCATCGTTTGGGGATCCTGGAGGGGTCAAAGTTGTTGAAAAGGGTGATTTTACGGTTCATTTTGACCAAAATATCTCCGAAATCATGCACTTTGCATCTACCAGATGTGTTTTGCATGAATGCGATGAAGCCAACGTTGACATTGGTTCATTGCAAAGGCTTATTTACATCCTTGACGCTTGTCTTCAACTCGGAATCTTGCTATTTACAAAGATTACGAACAAATAAACACTGTTGAATCGTATCTTTCACATAATTACACTGAAGTTGAGCACTTTTTGTTCACAAATTTCAACTGAAAAAAAAAATTGCGCGAGCGCAGCCCAGCAAAGCCCTTTACTATACAGTAAATTGTGTTAAATAGTGTGCTTGCGCGAGATTGCAGCACAGCAAAGCCCTTAGCAATGCCCAGATACTTATTATCTGCGCCCTTCTCACAGAATCCATCCCGATTTCGACGGGTCTGTCAGTCCGGATTCGTAAAAAGTTGACTTTTTACCACTGTTTTACCCCTCAAATGGCACAAATTTCCCCCGGGGCTTGTTCATTCGTCCCTCTTTAACATTCAGAATCCCATCCAAGACCGCCAACAACATTGCGCGGTCCGTGGTGGGATTCTGAAGCCCCCAACTTCACAAACACCCATCACTTTTGGTCATTGGCGACCGCAAGGTTGCATTCATAGGCTTATCAAACAGCCTCTTACAACTTTTAAATACCAATTTTAAGTTGAACATCAATAAAAACGAACTACAAACGGCGGATTTCAAACAAAAGCTTACCCAGTTTGGGGTTCACAAGTACAGTAAACCGTTTCATAGACGCCATGATGTGATGCCAAGTTGACTTTGGATCACATCAGTCTCAGAAACCATACAAATGAAACTAATTCAAATTAAAATTTCATCAATTTAGTCAAAATGTAAATTAAATTTGACTAGAAAAAGCAAAAAAACAACTTAACTTCGGGCCATCTCTAGCCCTAATTGTACCAGAAGACCACTATGATAGCAGGTGCTAGCGAGATGACCTCTACGGTAGGCCTCTCCTTGCATTCCAATTTGGAAGATGGAGAAAGCGAAAGCGCCTATATGCCGGGGTTATCCATGGATTGTTTCATGGCGCGAGGGGTCACGGACTGTCGAGACAACGAGAGAGCCATTCTCTCGACGGTTGCACGTGTACACCCTTACACACTTTTGCTGCCCCGCAACGAAAGTTGCACATTTGTCATCATCGACCCCCGCATCTTTTCTTACTGCGAATGTTGCACTTGCGGACACTTCGCCCGCATCTTCCTTCCCAGCAAACGTTTGGAATCTGTTTAGTCATCGTTTTAAGATCCTGGAGGGGTCAAAGTTGTTGAAAAGGGTGATTTTACGGCTCATTTTGATCAAAATATCTCCGAAATCGTGCACTTTGCGTCTACCAGATGTGTTTTGCATGAATGCAATGAAGCCAACGTTGACATTGGTTCATTGCAAAGGCTTATTTAAATCATTGGGGCTTGTCTTCGATTCGGATTCTGCCTATTTACAAAGATTACGGATAAATAAACAAAGTTGAACCGTCTATTTCACATTACTTCGCTGAACTTGACCACTTTTTGGTTACAAACTTGAACTGAATCATCACTAAACACAAGTTATACACTCTCCACGACTGCCATGAACCATGCGCAAGTCCTTGGAGGGATTCAGAAACCCCGAAAATGCATCTGTTTTGGTGGGTAATGCCCAGAGTTTCAGTGTTTCCTTACTAATTGGCACACTTATCAGGTAAAAGCATGCTTACACATGCCTCTTCACTCTAAACATGCCTCTGGGGCACGCACAATAAGCCTAAATGTGCGAACTGATACTTTGACAACGTCGGATCAAAGTGTCAGAAGCGGGCTACCGTACTTTGGGCAAATGAAAGTACATTGAAGCCCGCGACAATGAAAGAAATGTGTTAAGTGGCTCTCAGGCATCTGTCCCAACCACAATCCAACCGATCTGTGGTGATTCAGATGCCTGATTCTAGTGTTTGAAGGCTAAATACATGGAGCAAAACGGATTATGAATCCGGTTGAGGGCGAATTATGATCCGAATATTGAATTTGACGATCGGAAATCATGTCTGCGGTACTTTTGGACAGTGAATCTTATCATTTTGATCGAAAAAAATTACAAAAATACACAATTTTGGCAACTACCAGAACTCTAAATTGGCGAAATAAGCCGAAAATAGTTCTGGTAGCTGTTTCAATACTGTTAATTTGACTCAATGTTTTGCATTTCTTTGACTTTGAATTGAATGGCATAATGTTGGCGCTTAATTAACCCTCAATCGACCTTCTGGCAAGGTGTAATGGATTCAGAATCCATGTTTTTTTCATCGAAAACGCCGAAGTTCCATCTGAAACTTGGAAATCGCACACGCTGATGTGTGGATTTCGGCGGCTACAAAACGCAACCTGGGCACCAGAAACCCTAAAAGCAAGCAGTTGGGATTCCTAGGAACCTAAGAATCACCATCTTAGTGTGTTAATTAGCATTGCCAAAGGCATTGCATTCCAAAATTTAGTTATTATCGCCGCCACATGAAGCAGTTCATGAGCAGAACTCATACAAACCTTATGTATGGGTTTTTACACCAACGAAACATGCTTCATCGGTCAAGCTAATGCCCAGGAAAAGCATGCTTTTGCCGGTGTTTCGGCGCAATTAGCCCAATTAGCGAGAAGCATGGCCCTGGGCAGAGACCGCAGACAACTAGAGATAGTATGCCTGCGCGAGCGCAGCCCAGCAAAGCCCTTTACTATACAGTAAATTGTGTTAAATAGTGTGCTTGCGCGAGATTGCAGCACAGCAAAGCCCTTAGCAATGCCCAGATACTTATTATCTGCGCCCTTCTCACAGAATCCATCCCGATTTCGACGGGTCTGTCAGTCCGGATTCGTAAAAAGTTGACTTTTTACCACTGTTTTACCCCTCAAATGGCACAAATTTCCCCCGGGGCTTGTTCATTCGTCCCTCTTTAACATTCAGAATCCCATCCAAGACCGCCAACAACATTGCGCGGTCCGTGGTGGGATTCTGAAGCCCCCAACTTCACAAACACCCATCACTTTTGGTCATTGGCGACCGCAAGGTTGCATTCATAGGCTTATCAAACAGCCTCTTACAACTTTTAAATACCAATTTTAAGTTGAACATCAATAAAAACGAACTACAAACGGCGGATTTCAAACAAAAGCTTACCCAGTTTGGGGTTCACAAGTACAGTAAACCGTTTCATAGACGCCATGATGTGATGCCAAGTTGACTTTGGATCACATCAGTCTCAGAAACCATACAAATGAAACTAATTCAAATTAAAATTTCATCAATTTAGTCAAAATGTAAATTAAATTTGACTAGAAAAAGCAAAAAAACAACTTAACTTCGGGCCATCTCTAGCCCTAATTGTACCAGAAGACCACTATGATAGCAGGTGCTAGCGAGATGGCCTCTACGGTAGGCCTCTCCTTGCATTCCAATTTGGAAGATGGAGAAAGCGAAAGCGCCTATATGCCGGGGTTATCCATGGATTGTTTCATGGCGCGAGGGTCCACGGACTGTCGAGACAACGAGAGAGCCATTCTCTCGACGGTTGCACGTGTACACCCTTACACACTTTTGCTGCCCCGCAAAGAAAGTTGCACATTTGTCATCATCGACCCCCGCATCTTTTCTTACTGCGAATGTTGCACTTGCGGACACTTCGCCCGCATCTTCCTTCCCCGCAAACGTTTGGAATCTGTTTAGTCATCGTTTGGGGATCCTGGAGGGGTCAACGTTGTTGAAACGGGTGATTTTACGGCTCATTTTGACCAAAATATCTCCGAAATCGTGCACTTTGCGTCTACCAGATGTGTTTTGCATGAATGCGATGAAGCCAACGTTGACATTGGTTCATTGCAAAGGCTTATTTACATCATTGACGCAACTCGGAATCTTGCTATTTACAAAGATTACGAACAAATCAACACTGTTGAATCGTATCTTTCACATAATTACACTGAAGTTAAGCACTTTTTGTTCACAAATTTCAACTAAATTATCACTAAACACAAGTTATACACCCTCCACGACTGCCATGAATCATGCGCAAGTCCTTGGAGGGATTCAGAAACCCCGAAAATGCATCTGTTTTTGTGGGTAATGCCCAGAGTTACAGTGTTTCCTTACTAATTGGCACACTTATCAGGTAAAAGCATGTTTACACAAGCTTCTTCACTCTAAACATGCCTCTGGGGCACGCACAATAAGCCTAAATGTGCGAAGTGGCACTTTGACAACGTCGGATCAAAGTGTCAGAAGTGGGCTACCGTACTTTGGGCAAATGAAAGTACATTGAAGCCCGCGACAATGAAAGAAATGTGATAAGTGGCTCTCAGGCATCTGTCCCAACCACAATCCAACCGATCTGTGGTGATTCAGATGCCTGATTCTAGTGTTTGAAGGCTAAATACATGGAGCAAAACGGATTATAAATCCGGTTGAGGGCGAATTATGATCCGAATATTGAATTTGACGATCGGAAATCATGTCTGGGGTACTTTTGGACAGTGAATCTTATCATTTTGATCAAAAAAAATTTCAAAAATACACAACTTTGGCAACTACCAGAACTCTAAATTGGCGAAATAAGCCGAAAATGGTTCTGGTAGCTGTTTCAATACTGTTAATTCGACATAATGTTAGCGCTTATTTAACCCTTAATCGACCTTCTGGCAATGCGTTATGGATTCAGAATCCATGTTTTTTGCATTAAAAACGCCGAAGTTTCATCTGAAACTTGGAAATCGCACACGCTGATGTGTGGATTTCGGCGGCTACAAAACGCAACCTGGGCACCAGAAACCCTAAAAGCAAGCAGTTGGTATTCCTAGGACCCTAAGAATCACCAACTTAGTGTGTTAATTAGCATTGCCAAAGGCATTGCATTCCAAAATTTAGTTATTATCGCCGCCACATGAAGCAGTTCATGAGCAGAACTCATACAAACCTTATGTATGGGTTTTTACACCAACGAAACATGCTCCATCGGTCAAGCTAATGCCCAGGAAAAGCATGCTTTTAGCTATGTTTCGGCGCAATTAGCCACCTTTGCGAGAAGCATCGTGCTTGGCAGAGACCGCCATACAACTAGAGATAGTGTGCTTGCGCGAGATGGAAGCACAGGAAAGCCCTTTACTATACAGTAAATTGTGTTAAATAGTATGCCTGCGCGAGCGCAGCCCAGCAAAGCCCTTTACTATACAGTAAATTGTGTTAAATAGTGTGCTTGCGCGAGATTGCAGCACAGCAAAGCCCTTAGCAATGCCCAGATACTTATTATCTGCGCCCTTCTCACAGAATCCATCCCGATTTCGACGGGTCTGTCAGTCCGGATTCGTAAAAAGTTGACTTTTTACCACTGTTTTACCCCTCAAATGGCACAAATTTCCCCCGGGGCTTGTTCATTCGTCCCTCTTTAACATTCAGAATCCCATCCAAGACCGCCAACAACATTGCGCGGTCCGTGGTGGGATTCTGAAGCCCCCAACTTCACAAATACCCATCACTTTTGGTCATTGGCGACCGCAAGGTTGCATTCATTGGCTTATCAAACAGCCTCTTACAACTTTTAAATACCAATTTTAAGTTAAACACCAATAAAAACGAACTACAAACGGCGGATTTCAAACAAAAGCTTACCCAGTTTGGGGTTTACAAGTACAGTAAACCGTTTCATAGACGCCATGATGTGATGCCAAGTTGACTTTGGATCACATCAGTCTCAGAAACCATACAAATGAAACTAATTCAAATCAAAATTTCATTAATTTAGTCAAAATGTAAATTAAATTTGAGTACAAAAAGCAAAAAAACAAGTTAACTTCGGGCCATCTCTAGCCCTAATCGTACCAGAAGGCCACTGTGATAGCTGGAGGCCAGCGAGATGGCCTATACGGTAGGCCTCTCCTTGCATTCCAATTTGGAAGATGGAGAAAGCGAAAGCGCCTATATGCTGGGGATATCCATGGATTGTTTCATGGCGCGAGAGTCCACGGACTGTCGAGACAACGAGAGAGCCATTCTCTCGACGGTTGCACGTGTACACCCTTACACACTTTTGCTGCCCCACAGCGAAAGTTGCACCCTCGCCCACTCCTACTCACTTTACCTCCCCCGCAACGAAAGTTGCACATTTGTCATCATCGACCCCCGCATCTTTTCTTACTGCGAATGTTGCACTTGCGGACACTTCGCCCTCATCTTCCTTTCCAGGAAACGTTTGGAATCTGTTTAGTCATCGTTTGGGGATCCTGGAGGGGTCAAAGTTGTTGAAAAGGGTGATTTTACGGTTCATTTTGACCAAAATATCTCCGAAATCATGCACTTTGCATCTACCAGATGTGTTTTGCATGAATGCGATGAAGCCAACGTTGACATTGGTTCATTGCAAAGGCTTATTTACATCCTTGACGCTTGTCTTCAACTCGGAATCTTGCTATTTACAAAGATTACGAACAAATAAACACTGTTGAATCGTATCTTTCACATAATTACACTGAAGTTGAGCACTTTTTGTTCACAAATTTCAACTGAATTATCACTAAACACAAGTTATACACTCTCCACGACTGCCATGAATCATGCGCAAGTCCTTGGAGGGATTCAGAAACCCCGAAAATGCATCTGTTTTGGTGGGTAATGCCCAGAGTTACAGTGTTCCCTTATTAATTGGCACACTTAACAAGTGAAAGCATACCCCTGGGGCATGCAGAATAAGCCTAAATGTGCGAACTCGCACTTATCACACTCACTTTGACACTTTGACAACATTGGATCAAAGTGTCAGAAGTGGGCTACCGTACTTTGGGCAAATGAAAACACATTGAAGCCCGCGAAAATGATAAAAATGTGATAAGTGGCTCTTAGGCATCTGTCCCAACCACAATCCAACCGATCTGTGGTGGTTCAGATGCCTGATTCCAGTGTTTACAGGCCAATAAATGGAGCAAAACGGACTATGAATCCGATTAACGGCGAATTATGATCCGAATATTGAATTTGACGATCGAAAATCATGTCTGCGGTACTTTTGGACAGTGAATCTTATCATTTTGATCGAAAAAAATTACAAAAATACACAATTTTGGCAACTACCAGAACTCTAAATTGGCGAAATAAGCCGAAAATAGTTCTGGTAGCTGTTTCAATACTGTTAATTTGACTTAATGTTTTGCATTTCTTTGACTTTGAATTGAATGGCATAATGTTGGCGCTTAATTAACCCTCAATCGACCTTCTGGCAAGGTGTAATGGATTCGGAATCCATGTTTTTTCCATCGAAAACGCCGAAGTTTCATCTGAAACTTGGAAATCGCACACGCTGATGTGTGGATTTCGGCGGCTACAAAACGCAACCTGGGCACCAGAAACCCTAAAAGCAAGCAGTTGGGATTCCTAGGACCTTAAGAATCACCAACTTAGTGTGTTAATTAGCATTGCCAAAGGCACTGCATTCCAAAATTTAGTTATTATCGCCGCCACATGAAGCAATTCATGAGCAGAACTCATACAAACCTTATGTATGGGTTTTTACACCAACGATGCATGCTCCATCGGCCAAGCTAATGCTCAGGAAAAGCATGCTTTTGGTCGTGTTTTGGCGCAATTAGCCCCCTTTGCGAGAACCATCGTGCTTGGCAGAGACCGCCATACAACTAGAGATAGTATGCCTGCGCGAGCGCAGCCCAGCAAAGCCCTTTACTATACAGTAAATTGTGTTAAATAGTGTGCTTGCGCGAGATTGCAGCCCAGCAAAGCCCTTAGCAACACGCAGATACTTATTATCTGCGCCCTTCTGACAGAATCCATCCCGATTTCGACGGGTCTGTCAGTCCGGATTCGTAAAAAGTTGACTTTTTACCACTGTTTTACCCCTCAAATGGCACAAATTTCCCCCGGGGCTTATTCATTTGTCCCTCTTTAACATTCAGAATCCCATCCAAGACCGCCAACAACATTGCGCGGTCCGTGGTGGGATTCTGAAGCCCTCAACTTCAAAAATACCCATCACTTTTGGTCATTGGCGACCGCAAGGTTGCATTCATTGGCTTATCAAACAGCCTCTTACAACTTTTAAATACCAATTTTAAGTTAAACACCAATAAAAACGAACTACAAACGGCGGATTTCAAACAAAAGCTTACCCAGTTTGGGGTTTACAAGTACAGTAAACCGTTTCATAGACGCCATGATGTGATGCCAAGTTGACTTTGGATCACATCAGTCTCAGAAACCATACAAATGAAACTAATTCAAATCAAAATTTCATTAATTTAGTCAAAATGTAAATTAAATTTGAGTACAAAAAGCAAAAAAACAAGTTAACTTCGGGCCATCTCTAGCCCTAATCGTACCAGAAGGCCACTGTGATAGCTGGAGGCCAGCGAGATGGCCTATACGGTAGGCCTCTCCTTGCATTCCAATTTGGAAGATGGAGAAAGCGAAAGCGCCTATATGCTGGGGATATCCATGGATTGTTTCATGGCGCGAGAGTCCACGGACTGTCGAGACAACGAGAGAGCCATTCTCTCGACGGTTGCACGTGTACACCCTTACACACTTTTGCTGCCCCACAGCGAAAGTTGCACCCTCGCCCACTCCTACTCACTTTACCTCCCCCGCAACGAAAGTTGCACATTTGTCATCATCGACCCCCGCATCTTTTCTTACTGCGAATGTTGCACTTGCGGACACTTCGCCCTCATCTTCCTTTCCAGGAAACGTTTGGAATCTGTTTAGTCATCGTTTGGGGATCCTGGAGGGGTCAAAGTTGTTGAAAAGGGTGATTTTACGGTTCATTTTGACCAAAATATCTCCGAAATCATGCACTTTGCATCTACCAGATGTGTTTTGCATGAATGCGATGAAGCCAACGTTGACATTGGTTCATTGCAAAGGCTTATTTACATCCTTGACGCTTGTCTTCAACTCGGAATCTTGCTATTTACAAAGATTACGAACAAATAAACACTGTTGAATCGTATCTTTCACATAATTACACTGAAGTTGAGCACTTTTTGTTCACAAATTTCAACTGAATTATCACTAAACACAAGTTATACACTCTCCACGACTGCCATGAATCATGCGCAAGTCCTTGGAGGGATTCAGAAACCCCGAAAATGCATCTGTTTTGGTGGGTAATGCCCAGAGTTACAGTGTTCCCTTATTAATTGGCACACTTAACAAGTGAAAGCATACCCCTGGGGCATGCAGAATAAGCCTAAATGTGCGAACTCGCACTTATCACACTCACTTTGACACTTTGACAACATTGGATCAAAGTGTCAGAAGTGGGCTACCGTACTTTGGGCAAATGAAAACACATTGAAGCCCGCGAAAATGATAAAAATGTGATAAGTGGCTCTTAGGCATCTGTCCCAACCACAATCCAACCGATCTGTGGTGGTTCAGATGCCTGATTCCAGTGTTTACAGGCCAATAAATGGAGCAAAACGGACTATGAATCCGATTAACGGCGAATTATGATCCGAATATTGAATTTGACGATCGAAAATCATGTCTGCGGTACTTTTGGACAGTGAATCTTATCATTTTGATCGAAAAAAATTACAAAAATACACAATTTTGGCAACTACCAGAACTCTAAATTGGCGAAATAAGCCGAAAATAGTTCTGGTAGCTGTTTCAATACTGTTAATTTGACTTAATGTTTTGCATTTCTTTGACTTTGAATTGAATGGCATAATGTTGGCGCTTAATTAACCCTCAATCGACCTTCTGGCAAGGTGTAATGGATTCGGAATCCATGTTTTTTCCATCGAAAACGCCGAAGTTTCATCTGAAACTTGGAAATCGCACACGCTGATGTGTGGATTTCGGCGGCTACAAAACGCAACCTGGGCACCAGAAACCCTAAAAGCAAGCAGTTGGGATTCCTAGGACCTTAAGAATCACCAACTTAGTGTGTTAATTAGCATTGCCAAAGGCACTGCATTCCAAAATTTAGTTATTATCGCCGCCACATGAAGCAATTCATGAGCAGAACTCATACAAACCTTATGTATGGGTTTTTACACCAACGATGCATGCTCCATCGGCCAAGCTAATGCTCAGGAAAAGCATGCTTTTGGTCGTGTTTTGGCGCAATTAGCCCCCTTTGCGAGAACCATCGTGCTTGGCAGAGACCGCCATACAACTAGAGATAGTATGCCTGCGCGAGCGCAGCCCAGCAAAGCCCTTTACTATACAGTAAATTGTGTTAAATAGTGTGCTTGCGCGAGATTGCAGCCCAGCAAAGCCCTTAGCAACACGCAGATACTTATTATCTGCGCCCTTCTGACAGAATCCATCCCGATTTCGACGGGTCTGTCAGTCCGGATTCGTAAAAAGTTGACTTTTTACCACTGTTTTACCCCTCAAATGGCACAAATTTCCCCCGGGGCTTATTCATTTGTCCCTCTTTAACATTCAGAATCCCATCCAAGACCGCCAACAACATTGCGCGGTCCGTGGTGGGATTCTGAAGCCCTCAACTTCAAAAATACCCATCACTTTTGGTCATTGGCGACCGCAAGGTTGCATTCATTGGCTTATCAAACAGCCTCTTACAACTTTTAAATACCAATTTTAAGTTAAACACCAATAAAAACGAACTACAAACGGCGGATTTCAAACAAAAGCTTACCCAGTTTGGGGTTTACAAGTACAGTAAACCGTTTCATAGACGCCATGATGTGATGCCAAGTTGACTTTGGATCACATCAGTCTCAGAAACCATACAAATGAAACTAATTCAAATCACAATTTCATTAATTTAGTCAAAATGTAAATTAAATTTGAGTACAAAAAGCAAAAAAACAAGTTAACTTCGGGCCATATTCAGCCCTAATTGTGCCAGAAGGCCACTGTGATAGCTGGAGGCCAGCGAGATGGCCTATACGGTAGGCCTCTCCTTGCATTCCAATTTGGAAGATGGAGAAAGCGAAAGCGCCTATATGCCGGGGTTATCCATGGATTGTTTCATGGCGCGAGGGGTCACGGACTATCGAGACAACGAGAGAGCCATTCTCTCGACGGTTGCACGTGTACACCCTTACACACTTTTGCTGCCCCGCAACGAAAGTTGCACATTTGTCATCATCGACCCCCGCATCTTTTCTTACTGCGAATGTTGCACTTGCGGACACTTCGCCCGCATCTTCCTTCCCAGCAAACGTTTGGAATCTGTTTAGTCATCGTTTTAAGATCCTGGAGGGGTCAAAGTTGTTGAAAAGGGTGATTTTACGCCTCATTTTGACTAAAATGTCTCCGAAATCAAGCACTTTGCATCTACCAGATGTGTTTTGCATGAATGCGATGAAGCCAACGTTGACATTGGTTCATTGCAAAGGCTTATTTACATCATTGACGCTTGTCTTCAACTCGGAATCTTGCTATTTACAAAGATTACGAACAAATAAACACTGTTGAATCGTATCTTTCACATAATTACACTGAACTTGAGCACTTTTTGTTCACAAATTTCAACTAAATTATCACTAAACACAAGTTATACACTCTCCACGACTGCCATGAATCATGCGCAAGTCCTCGGAGGGCTTCAGAAACCACGAAAGTGCATCTGTTTTGGTGGGTAATGCCCAGAGTTACAGTGTTTCCTTACTGATTGGCACACTTATCAGGTAAAAGCATGCTTACACATGCCTCTTCACTCTAAACATGCCTCTGGGGCACGCACAATAAGCCTAAATGTGCGAACTGATACTTTGACAACATCAGATCAAAGTGTCAGAAGTGGGCTACCGTACTTTAGGTAAATGAAAGTACATAGAAGCCCGCGACAATGAAAGAAATGTGATAAGTGGCTCTCAGGCATCTGTCCCAACCACAATCCAACCGATCTGTGGTGATTCAGATGCCTGATTCTAGTGTTTGAAGGCTAAATACATGGAGCAAAACGGATTATAAATCCGGTTGAGGGCGAATTATGATCCGAATATTGAATTTGACGATCGGAAAGCATGTCTGCGGTACTTTTGGACAGTGAATCTTATCATTTTAATCGAAAAAAATTACAAAAATACACAATTTTGGCAACTACCAGAACTCTAAATTGGCGAAATAAGTCGAAAATAGATCTGGTAGCTGTTTTAATACTGTTAATTTGACTCAATGTTTTGCATTTCTTTGACTTTGAATTGATTGGCATAATGTTAACGCTTAATTAACCCTCAATCGACCTTCTGGCAAGGCGTCATGGATTCAGAATCCATGTTTTTTCCCTCGAAAACGCCAAAGTTTCATCTGAAACTTGGAAATCGCACACGCTGATGTGTGGATTTCGGCGGCTACAAAACGCAACCTGGGCACCAGAAACCCTAAAAGCAAGCAGTTGGGATTCCTAGGACCCTAAGAATCAACAACTTAGTGTGTTAATTAGCATTGCCAAAGGCATTGCATTCCAAAATTTAGTTATTATCGCCGCCACATGAAGCTATTCATGAGCAGAACTCATACAAACCTTATGTATGGGTTTTTACACCAACGATGCATGCTCCATCGGCCAAGCTAATGCTCAGGAAAAGCATGCTTTTGGTCGTGTTTTGGCGCAATTAGCCCCCTTTCCGAGAACCATCGTGCTTGGCAGAGACCGCCATACAACTAGAGATAGTTGCTTGCGCGAGATGGAAGCACAGGAAAGCCCTTTAACATACAGTAAATTGTGTTTAATAGGTATTAATAGTGTGCCTGCGCGAGCGCAGCCCAGCAAAGCCCTTTACTATACAGTAAATTGTGTTAAATAGTGTGCTTGCGCGAGATTGCAGCACAGCAAAGCCCTTAGCAACACGCAGATACTTATTATCTGCGCCCTTCTGACAGAATCCATCCCGATTTCGACGGGTCTGTCAGTCCGGATTCGTAAAAAGTTGACTTTTTACCACTGTTTTACCCCTCAAATGGCACAAATTTCCCCCGGGGCTTATTCATTCGTCCCTCTTTAACATTCAGAATCCCATCCAAGACCGCCAACAACATTGCGCGGTCCGTGGTGGGATTCTGAAACCCCCAACTTCACAAATGCCCCTTACTTTTGCTCATTGGCGACTGCAAAGTTGCATTTATTGGCTTATCAAACAGCCTCTTACAACTTTTAACCACCAATTCTAAGTTAAACACGAATAAAAACGAACTACAAACGGCGGATTTCAAACAAAAGCTTACCCAGTTTGGGGTTCACAAGTACAGTAAACGGTATCATAGACGCCATGATGTGATGCCAAGTTGACTTTGGATCACATCAGTCTCAGAAACCATACAAATGAAACTAATTCAAATCACAATTTCATTAATTTAGTCAAAATGTAAATTAAATTTGAGTACAAAAAGCAAAAAAACAAGTTAACTTCGGGCCATATTCAGCCCTAATTGTGCCAGAAGGCCACTGTGATAGCTGGAGGCCAGCGAGATGGCCTATACGGTAGGCCTCTCCTTGCATTCCAATTTGGAAGATGGAGAAAGCGAAAGCGCCTATATGCCGGGGTTATCCATGGATTGTTTCATGGCGCGAGGGGTCACGGACTATCGAGACAACGAGAGAGCCATTCTCTCGACGGTTGCACGTGTACACCCTTACACACTTTTGCTGCCCCGCAACGAAAGTTGCACATTTGTCATCATCGACCCCCGCATCTTTTCTTACTGCGAATGTTGCACTTGCGGACACTTCGCCCGCATCTTCCTTCCCAGCAAACGTTTGGAATCTGTTTAGTCATCGTTTTAAGATCCTGGAGGGGTCAAAGTTGTTGAAAAGGGTGATTTTACGCCTCATTTTGACTAAAATGTCTCCGAAATCAAGCACTTTGCATCTACCAGATGTGTTTTGCATGAATGCGATGAAGCCAACGTTGACATTGGTTCATTGCAAAGGCTTATTTACATCATTGACGCTTGTCTTCAACTCGGAATCTTGCTATTTACAAAGATTACGAACAAATAAACACTGTTGAATCGTATCTTTCACATAATTACACTGAACTTGAGCACTTTTTGTTCACAAATTTCAACTAAATTATCACTAAACACAAGTTATACACTCTCCACGACTGCCATGAATCATGCGCAAGTCCTCGGAGGGCTTCAGAAACCACGAAAGTGCATCTGTTTTGGTGGGTAATGCCCAGAGTTACAGTGTTTCCTTACTGATTGGCACACTTATCAGGTAAAAGCATGCTTACACATGCCTCTTCACTCTAAACATGCCTCTGGGGCACGCACAATAAGCCTAAATGTGCGAACTGATACTTTGACAACATCAGATCAAAGTGTCAGAAGTGGGCTACCGTACTTTAGGTAAATGAAAGTACATAGAAGCCCGCGACAATGAAAGAAATGTGATAAGTGGCTCTCAGGCATCTGTCCCAACCACAATCCAACCGATCTGTGGTGATTCAGATGCCTGATTCTAGTGTTTGAAGGCTAATAAATACATGGAGCAAAACGGATTATAAATCCGGTTGAGGGCGAATTATGATCCGAATATTGAATTTGACGATCGGAAAGCATGTCTGCGGTACTTTTGGACAGTGAATCTTATCATTTTAATCGAAAAAAATTACAAAAATACACAATTTTGGCAACTACCAGAACTCTAAATTGGCGAAATAAGTCGAAAATAGATCTGGTAGCTGTTTTAATACTGTTAATTTGACTCAATGTTTTGCATTTCTTTGACTTTGAATTGATTGGCATAATGTTAACGCTTAACTAACCCTCAATCGACCTTCTGGCAAGGCGTCATGGATTCAGAATCCATGTTTTTTCCCTCGAAAACGCCAAAGTTTCATCTGAAACTTGGAAATCGCACACGCTGATGTGTGGATTTCGGCGGCTACAAAACGCAACCTGGGCACCAGAAACCCTAAAAGCAAGCAGTTGGGATTCCTAGGACCCTAAGAATCAACAACTTAGTGTGTTAATTAGCATTGCCAAAGGCATTGCATTCCAAAATTTAGTTATTATCGCCGCCACATGAAGCTATTCATGAGCAGAACTCATACAAACCTTATGTATGGGTTTTTACACCAACGATGCATGCTCCATCGGCCAAGCTAATGCTCAGGAAAAGCATGCTTTTGGTCGTGTTTTGGCGCAATTAGCCCCCTTTCCGAGAACCATCGTGCTTGGCAGAGACCGCCATACAACTAGAGATAGTTGCTTGCGCGAGATGGAAGCACAGGAAAGCCCTTTAACATACAGTAAATTGTGTTTAATAGGTATTAATAGTGTGCCTGCGCGAGCGCAGCCCAGCAAAGCCCTTTACTATACAGTAAATTGTGTTAAATAGTGTGCTTGCGCGAGATTGCAGCACAGCAAAGCCCTTAGCAACACGCAGATACTTATTATCTGCGCCCTTCTGACAGAATCCATCCCGATTTCGACGGGTCTGTCAGTCCGGATTCGTAAAAAGTTGACTTTTTACCACTGTTTTACCCCTCAAATGGCACAAATTTCCCCCGGGGCTTATTCATTCGTCCCTCTTTAACATTCAGAATCCCATCCAAGACCGCCAACAACATTGCGCGGTCCGTGGTGGGATTCTGAAACCCCCAACTTCACAAATGCCCCTTACTTTTGCTCATTGGCGACTGCAAAGTTGCATTTATTGGCTTATCAAACAGCCTCTTACAACTTTTAACCACCAATTCTAAGTTAAACACGAATAAAAACGAACTACAAACGGCGGATTTCAAACAAAAGCTTACCCAGTTTGGGGTTCACAAGTACAGTAAACGGTATCATAGACGCCATGATGTGATGCCAAGTTGACTTTGGATCACATCAGTCTCAGAAACCATACAAATGAAACTAATTCAAATCACAATTTCATTAATTTAGTCAAAATGTAAATTAAATTTGAGTACAAAAAGCAAAAAAACAAGTTAACTTCGGGCCATATTCAGCCCTAATTGTGCCAGAAGGCCACTGTGATAGCTGGAGGCCAGCGAGATGGCCTATACGGTAGGCCTCTCCTTGCATTCCAATTTGGAAGATGGAGAAAGCGAAAGCGCCTATATGCCGGGGTTATCCATGGATTGTTTCATGGCGCGAGGGGTCACGGACTATCGAGACAACGAGAGAGCCATTCTCTCGACGGTTGCACGTGTACACCCTTACACACTTTTGCTGCCCCGCAACGAAAGTTGCACATTTGTCATCATCGACCCCCGCATCTTTTCTTACTGCGAATGTTGCACTTGCGGACACTTCGCCCGCATCTTCCTTCCCAGCAAACGTTTGGAATCTGTTTAGTCATCGTTTTAAGATCCTGGAGGGGTCAAAGTTGTTGAAAAGGGTGATTTTACGCCTCATTTTGACTAAAATGTCTCCGAAATCAAGCACTTTGCATCTACCAGATGTGTTTTGCATGAATGCGATGAAGCCAACGTTGACATTGGTTCATTGCAAAGGCTTATTTACATCATTGACGCTTGTCTTCAACTCGGAATCTTGCTATTTACAAAGATTACGAACAAATAAACACTGTTGAATCGTATCTTTCACATAATTACACTGAACTTGAGCACTTTTTGTTCACAAATTTCAACTAAATTATCACTAAACACAAGTTATACACTCTCCACGACTGCCATGAATCATGCGCAAGTCCTCGGAGGGCTTCAGAAACCACGAAAGTGCATCTGTTTTGGTGGGTAATGCCCAGAGTTACAGTGTTTCCTTACTGATTGGCACACTTATCAGGTAAAAGCATGCTTACACATGCCTCTTCACTCTAAACATGCCTCTGGGGCACGCACAATAAGCCTAAATGTGCGAACTGATACTTTGACAACATCAGATCAAAGTGTCAGAAGTGGGCTACCGTACTTTAGGTAAATGAAAGTACATAGAAGCCCGCGACAATGAAAGAAATGTGATAAGTGGCTCTCAGGCATCTGTCCCAACCACAATCCAACCGATCTGTGGTGATTCAGATGCCTGATTCTAGTGTTTGAAGGCTAAATACATGGAGCAAAACGGATTATAAATCCGGTTGAGGGCGAATTATGATCCGAATATTGAATTTGACGATCGGAAAGCATGTCTGCGGTACTTTTGGACAGTGAATCTTATCATTTTAATCGAAAAAAATTACAAAAATACACAATTTTGGCAACTACCAGAACTCTAAATTGGCGAAATAAGTCGAAAATAGATCTGGTAGCTGTTTTAATACTGTTAATTTGACTCAATGTTTTGCATTTCTTTGACTTTGAATTGATTGGCATAATGTTAACGCTTAATTAACCCTCAATCGACCTTCTGGCAAGGCGTCATGGATTCAGAATCCATGTTTTTTCCCTCGAAAACGCCAAAGTTTCATCTGAAACTTGGAAATCGCACACGCTGATGTGTGGATTTCGGCGGCTACAAAACGCAACCTGGGCACCAGAAACCCTAAAAGCAAGCAGTTGGGATTCCTAGGACCCTAAGAATCAACAACTTAGTGTGTTAATTAGCATTGCCAAAGGCATTGCATTCCAAAATTTAGTTATTATCGCCGCCACATGAAGCTATTCATGAGCAGAACTCATACAAACCTTATGTATGGGTTTTTACACCAACGATGCATGCTCCATCGGCCAAGCTAATGCTCAGGAAAAGCATGCTTTTGGTCGTGTTTTGGCGCAATTAGCCCCCTTTCCGAGAACCATCGTGCTTGGCAGAGACCGCCATACAACTAGAGATAGTTGCTTGCGCGAGATGGAAGCACAGGAAAGCCCTTTAACATACAGTAAATTGTGTTTAATAGGTATTAATAGTGTGCCTGCGCGAGCGCAGCCCAGCAAAGCCCTTTACTATACAGTAAATTGTGTTAAATAGTGTGCTTGCGCGAGACTGCAGCACAGCAAAGCCCTTAGCAACACGCAGATACTTATTATCTGCGCCCTTCTGACAGAATCCATCCCGATTTCGACGGGTCTGTCAGTCCGGATTCGTAAAAAGTTGACTTTTTACCACTGTTTTACCCCTCAAATGGCACAAATTTCCCCCGGGGCTTATTCATTCGTCCCTCTTTAACATTCAGAATCCCATCCAAGACCGCCAACAACATTGCGCGGTCCGTGGTGGGATTCTGAAACCCCCAACTTCACAAATGCCCCTTACTTTTGCTCATTGGCGACTGCAAAGTTGCATTTATTGGCTTATCAAACAGCCTCTTACAACTTTTAACCACCAATTCTAAGTTAAACACGAATAAAAACGAACTACAAACGGCGGATTTCAAACAAAAGCTTACCCAGTTTGGGGTTCACAAGTACA
The DNA here is from genome assembly GCA_024447225.1 of Panagrellus sp. LJ2284. Classification (NCBI taxonomy): domain Eukaryota; kingdom Metazoa; phylum Nematoda; class Chromadorea; order Rhabditida; family Panagrolaimidae; genus Panagrellus; species Panagrellus sp. LJ2284. The sequence continues at coordinate 155,997 of JAMRYC010000019.1, read as the reverse complement.
GTAAACGGTATCATAGACGCCATGATGTGATGCCAAGTTGACTTTGGATCACATCAGTCTCAGAAACCATACAAATGAAACTAATTCAAATCACAATTTCATTAATTTAGTCAAAATGTAAATTAAATTTGAGTACAAAAAGCAAAAAAACAAGTTAACTTCGGGCCATATTCAGCCCTAATTGTGCCAGAAGGCCACTGTGATAGCTGGAGGCCAGCGAGATGGCCTATACGGTAGGCCTCTCCTTGCATTCCAATTTGGAAGATGGAGAAAGCGAAAGCGCCTATATGCCGGGGTTATCCATGGATTGTTTCATGGCGCGAGGGGTCACGGACTATCGAGACAACGAGAGAGCCATTCTCTCGACGGTTGCACGTGTACACCCTTACACACTTTTGCTGCCCCGCAACGAAAGTTGCACATTTGTCATCATCGACCCCCGCATCTTTTCTTACTGCGAATGTTGCACTTGCGGACACTTCGCCCGCATCTACCTTCCCAGCAAACGTTTGGAATCTGTTTAGTCATCGTTTTAAGATCCTGGAGGGGTCAAAGTTGTTGAAAAGGGTGATTTTACGCCTCATTTTGACTAAAATGTCTCCGAAATCAAGCACTTTGCATCTACCAGATGTGTTTTGCATGAATGCGATGAAGCCAACGTTGACATTGGTTCATTGCAAAGGCTTATTTACATCATTGACGCTTGTCTTCAACTCGGAATCTTGCTATTTACAAAGATTACGAACAAATAAACACTGTTGAATCGTATCTTTCACATAATTACACTGAACTTGAGCACTTTTTGTTCACAAATTTCAACTAAATTATCACTAAACACAAGTTATACACTCTCCACGACTGCCATGAATCATGCGCAAGTCCTCGGAGGGCTTCAGAAACCACGAAAGTGCATCTGTTTTGGTGGGTAATGCCCAGAGTTACAGTGTTTCCTTACTGATTGGCACACTTATCAGGTAAAAGCATGCTTACACATGCCTCTTCACTCTAAACATGCCTCTGGGGCACGCACAATAAGCCTAAATGTGCGAACTGATACTTTGACAACATCAGATCAAAGTGTCAGAAGTGGGCTACCGTACTTTAGGTAAATGAAAGTACATAGAAGCCCGCGACAATGAAAGAAATGTGATAAGTGGCTCTCAGGCATCTGTCCCAACCACAATCCAACCGATCTGTGGTGATTCAGATGCCTGATTCTAGTGTTTGAAGGCTAAATACATGGAGCAAAACGGATTATAAATCCGGTTGAGGGCGAATTATGATCCGAATATTGAATTTGACGATCGGAAAGCATGTCTGCGGTACTTTTGGACAGTGAATCTTATCATTTTAATCGAAAAAAATTACAAAAATACACAATTTTGGCAACTACCAGAACTCTAAATTGGCGAAATAAGTCGAAAATAGATCTGGTAGCTGTTTTAATACTGTTAATTTGACTCAATGTTTTGCATTTCTTAGACTTTGAATTGATTGGCATAATGTTAACGCTTAATTAACCCTCAATCGACCTTCTGGCAAGGCGTCATGGATTCAGAATCCATGTTTTTTCCCTCGAAAACGCCAAAGTTTCATCTGAAACTTGGAAATCGCACACGCTGATGTGTGGATTTCGGCGGCTACAAAACGCAACCTGGGCACCAGAAACCCTAAAAGCAAGCAGTTGGGATTCCTAGGACCCTAAGAATCAACAACTTAGTGTGTTAATTAGCATTGCCAAAGGCATTGCATTCCAAAATTTTGTCTTTATCGCCGCCACATGAAGCAATTCATGAGCAGAACTCATACAAACCTTATGTATGGGTTTTTACACCAACGAAACATGCTCCATCGGTCAAGCTAATGCCCAGGAAAAGCATGCTTTTGGTCGTGTTTTGGCGCAATTAGCCCCCTTTCCGAGAACCATCGTGCTTGGCAGAGACCGCCATACAACTAGAGATAGTTGCTTGCGCGAGATGGAAGCACAGGAAAGCCCTTTAACATACAGTAAATTGTGTTTAATAGGTATTAATAGTGTGCCTGCGCGAGCGCAGCCCAGCAAAGCCCTTTACTATACAGTAAATTGTGTTAAATAGTGTGCTTGCGCGAGATTGCAGCACAGCAAAGCCCTTAGCAACACGCAGATACTTATTATCTGCGCCCTTCTGACAGAATCCGTCCCGATTTCGACGGGTCTGTCAGTCCGGATTCGTAAAAAGTTGACTTTTTACCACTGTTTTACCCCTCAAATGGCACAAATTTCCCCCGGGGCTTATTCATTCGTCCCTCTTTAACATTCAGAATCCCATCCAAGACCGCCAACAACATTGCGCGGTCCGTGGTGGGATTCTGAAACCCCCAACTTCACAAATGCCCCTTACTTTTGCTCATTGGCGACTGCAAAGTTGCATTTATTGGCTTATCAAACAGCCTCTTACAACTTTTAACCACCAATTCTAAGTTAAACACGAATAAAAACGAACTACAAACGGCGGATTTCAAACAAAAGCTTACCCAGTTTGGGGTTCACAAGTACAGTAAACGGTATCATAGACGCCATGATGTGATGCCAAGTTGACTTTGGATCACATCAGTCTCAGAAACCATACAAATGAAACTAATTCAAATCACAATTTCATTAATTTAGTCAAAATGTAAATTAAATTTGAGTACAAAAAGCAAAAAAACAAGTTAACTTCGGGCCATATTCAGCCCTAATTGTGCCAGAAGGCCACTGTGATAGCTGGAGGCCAGCGAGATGGCCTATACGGTAGGCCTCTCCTTGCATTCCAATTTGGAAGATGGAGAAAGCGAAAGCGCCTATATGCCGGGGTTATCCATGGATTGTTTCATGGCGCGAGGGGTCACGGACTATCGAGACAACGAGAGAGCCATTCTCTCGACGGTTGCACGTGTACACCCTTACACACTTTTGCTGCCCCGCAACGAAAGTTGCACATTTGTCATCATCGACCCCCGCATCTTTTCTTACTGCGAATGTTGCACTTGCGGACACTTCGCCCGCATCTTCCTTCCCAGCAAACGTTTGGAATCTGTTTAGTCATCGTTTTAAGATCCTGGAGGGGTCAAAGTTGTTGAAAAGGGTGATTTTACGCCTCATTTTGACTAAAATGTCTCCGAAATCAAGCACTTTGCATCTACCAGATGTGTTTTGCATGAATGCGATGAAGCCAACGTTGACATTGGTTCATTGCAAAGGCTTATTTACATCATTGACGCTTGTCTTCAACTCGGAATCTTGCTATTTACAAAGATTACGAACAAATAAACACTGTTGAATCGTATCTTTCACATAATTACACTGAACTTGAGCACTTTTTGTTCACAAATTTCAACTAAATTATCACTAAACACAAGTTATACACTCTCCACGACTGCCATGAATCATGCGCAAGTCCTCGGAGGGCTTCAGAAACCACGAAAGTGCATCTGTTTTGGTGGGTAATGCCCAGAGTTACAGTGTTTCCTTACTGATTGGCACACTTATCAGGTAAAAGCATGCTTACACATGCCTCTTCACTCTAAACATGCCTCTGGGGCACGCACAATAAGCCTAAATGTGCGAACTGATACTTTGACAACATCAGATCAAAGTGTCAGAAGTGGGCTACCGTACTTTAGGTAAATGAAAGTACATAGAAGCCCGCGACAATGAAAGAAATGTGATAAGTGGCTCTCAGGCATCTGTCCCAACCACAATCCAACCGATCTGTGGTGATTCAGATGCCTGATTCTAGTGTTTGAAGGCTAAATACATGGAGCAAAACGGATTATAAATCCGGTTGAGGGCGAATTATGATCCGAATATTGAATTTGACGATCGGAAAGCATGTCTGCGGTACTTTTGGACAGTGAATCTTATCATTTTAATCGAAAAAAATTACAAAAATACACAATTTTGGCAACTACCAGAACTCTAAATTGGCGAAATAAGTCGAAAATAGATCTGGTAGCTGTTTTAATACTGTTAATTTGACTCAATGTTTTGCATTTCTTTGACTTTGAATTGATTGGCATAATGTTAACGCTTAATTAACCCTCAATCGACCTTCTGGCAAGGCGTCATGGATTCAGAATCCATGTTTTTTCCCTCGAAAACGCCAAAGTTTCATCTGAAACTTGGAAATCGCACACGCTGATGTGTGGATTTCGGCGGCTACAAAACGCAACCTGGGCACCAGAAACCCTAAAAGCAAGCAGTTGGGATTCCTAGGACCCTAAGAATCAACAACTTAGTGTGTTAATTAGCATTGCCAAAGGCATTGCATTCCAAAATTTAGTTATTATCGCCGCCACATGAAGCTATTCATGAGCAGAACTCATACAAACCTTATGTATGGGTTTTTACACCAACGATGCATGCTCCATCGGCCAAGCTAATGCTCAGGAAAAGCATGCTTTTGGTCGTGTTTTGGCGCAATTAGCCCCCTTTCCGAGAACCATCGTGCTTGGCAGAGACCGCCATACAACTAGAGATAGTTGCTTGCGCGAGATGGAAGCACAGGAAAGCCCTTTAACATACAGTAAATTGTGTTTAATAGGTATTAATAGTGTGCCTGCGCGAGCGCAGCCCAGCAAAGCCCTTTACTATACAGTAAATTGTGTTAAATAGTGTGCTTGCGCGAGACTGCAGCACAGCAAAGCCCTTAGCAACACGCAGATACTTATTATCTGCGCCCTTCTGACAGAATCCATCCCGATTTCGACGGGTCTGTCAGTCCGGATTCGTAAAAAGTTGACTTTTTACCACTGTTTTACCCCTCAAATGGCACAAATTTCCCCCGGGGCTTATTCATTCGTCCCTCTTTAACATTCAGAATCCCATCCAAGACCGCCAACAACATTGCGCGGTCCGTGGTGGGATTCTGAAACCCCCAACTTCACAAATGCCCCTTACTTTTGCTCATTGGCGACTGCAAAGTTGCATTTATTGGCTTATCAAACAGCCTCTTACAACTTTTAACCACCAATTCTAAGTTAAACACGAATAAAAACGAACTACAAACGGCGGATTTCAAACAAAAGCTTACCCAGTTTGGGGTTCACAAGTACAGTAAACGGTATCATAGACGCCATGATGTGATGCCAAGTTGACTTTGGATCACATCAGTCTCAGAAACCATACAAATGAAACTAATTCAAATCACAATTTCATTAATTTAGTCAAAATGTAAATTAAATTTGAGTACAAAAAGCAAAAAAACAAGTTAACTTCGGGCCATATTCAGCCCTAATTGTGCCAGAAGGCCACTGTGATAGCTGGAGGCCAGCGAGATGGCCTATACGGTAGGCCTCTCCTTGCATTCCAATTTGGAAGATGGAGAAAGCGAAAGCGCCTATATGCCGGGGTTATCCATGGATTGTTTCATGGCGCGAGGGGTCACGGACTATCGAGACAACGAGAGAGCCATTCTCTCGACGGTTGCACGTGTACACCCTTACACACTTTTGCTGCCCCGCAACGAAAGTTGCACATTTGTCATCATCGACCCCCGCATCTTTTCTTACTGCGAATGTTGCACTTGCGGACACTTCGCCCGCATCTTCCTTCCCAGCAAACGTTTGGAATCTGTTTAGTCATCGTTTTAAGATCCTGGAGGGGTCAAAGTTGTTGAAAAGGGTGATTTTACGCCTCATTTTGACTAAAATGTCTCCGAAATCAAGCACTTTGCATCTACCAGATGTGTTTTGCATGAATGCGATGAAGCCAACGTTGACATTGGTTCATTGCAAAGGCTTATTTACATCATTGACGCTTGTCTTCAACTCGGAATCTTGCTATTTACAAAGATTACGAACAAATAAACACTGTTGAATCGTATCTTTCACATAATTACACTGAACTTGAGCACTTTTTGTTCACAAATTTCAACTAAATTATCACTAAACACAAGTTATACACTCTCCACGACTGCCATGAATCATGCGCAAGTCCTCGGAGGGCTTCAGAAACCACGAAAGTGCATCTGTTTTGGTGGGTAATGCCCAGAGTTACAGTGTTTCCTTACTGATTGGCACACTTATCAGGTAAAAGCATGCTTACACATGCCTCTTCACTCTAAACATGCCTCTGGGGCACGCACAATAAGCCTAAATGTGCGAACTGATACTTTGACAACATCAGATCAAAGTGTCAGAAGTGGGCTACCGTACTTTAGGTAAATGAAAGTACATAGAAGCCCGCGACAATGAAAGAAATGTGATAAGTGGCTCTCAGGCATCTGTCCCAACCACAATCCAACCGATCTGTGGTGATTCAGATGCCTGATTCTAGTGTTTGAAGGCTAAATACATGGAGCAAAACGGATTATAAATCCGGTTGAGGGCGAATTATGATCCGAATATTGAATTTGACGATCGGAAAGCATGTCTGCGGTACTTTTGGACAGTGAATCTTATCATTTTAATCGAAAAAAATTACAAAAATACACAATTTTGGCAACTACCAGAACTCTAAATTGGCGAAATAAGTCGAAAATAGATCTGGTAGCTGTTTTAATACTGTTAATTTGACTCAATGTTTTGCATTTCTTTGACTTTGAATTGATTGGCATAATGTTAACGCTTAATTAACCCTCAATCGACCTTCTGGCAAGGCGTCATGGATTCAGAATCCATGTTTTTTCCCTCGAAAACGCCAAAGTTTCATCTGAAACTTGGAAATCGCACACGCTGATGTGTGGATTTCGGCGGCTACAAAACGCAACCTGGGCACCAGAAACCCTAAAAGCAAGCAGTTGGGATTCCTAGGACCCTAAGAATCAACAACTTAGTGTGTTAATTAGCATTGCCAAAGGCATTGCATTCCAAAATTTAGTTATTATCGCCGCCACATGAAGCTATTCATGAGCAGAACTCATACAAACCTTATGTATGGGTTTTTACACCAACGATGCATGCTCCATCGGCCAAGCTAATGCTCAGGAAAAGCATGCTTTTGGTCGTGTTTTGGCGCAATTAGCCCCCTTTCCGAGAACCATCGTGCTTGGCAGAGACCGCCATACAACTAGAGATAGTTGCTTGCGCGAGATGGAAGCACAGGAAAGCCCTTTAACATACAGTAAATTGTGTTTAATAGGTATTAATAGTGTGCCTGCGCGAGCGCAGCCCAGCAAAGCCCTTTACTATACAGTAAATTGTGTTAAATAGTGTGCTTGCGCGAGATTGCAGCACAGCAAAGCCCTTAGCAACACGCAGATACTTATTATCTGCGCCCTTCTGACAGAATCCATCCCGATTTCGACGGGTCTGTCAGTCCGGATTCGTAAAAAGTTGACTTTTTACCACTGTTTTACCCCTCAAATGGCACAAATTTCCCCCGGGGCTTATTCATTCGTCCCTCTTTAACATTCAGAATCCCATCCAAGACCGCCAACAACATTGCGCGGTCCGTGGTGGGATTCTGAAACCCCCAACTTCACAAATGCCCCTTACTTTTGCTCATTGGCGACTGCAAAGTTGCATTTATTGGCTTATCAAACAGCCTCTTACAACTTTTAACCACCAATTCTAAGTTAAACACGAATAAAAACGAACTACAAACGGCGGATTTCAAACAAAAGCTTACCCAGTTTGGGGTTCACAAGTACAGTAAACGGTATCATAGACGCCATGATGTGATGCCAAGTTGACTTTGGATCACATCAGTCTCAGAAACCATACAAATGAAACTAATTCAAATCACAATTTCATTAATTTAGTCAAAATGTAAATTAAATTTGAGTACAAAAAGCAAAAAAACAAGTTAACTTCGGGCCATATTCAGCCCTAATTGTGCCAGAAGGCCACTGTGATAGCTGGAGGCCAGCGAGATGGCCTATACGGTAGGCCTCTCCTTGCATTCCAATTTGGAAGATGGAGAAAGCGAAAGCGCCTATATGCCGGGGTTATCCATGGATTGTTTCATGGCGCGAGGGGTCACGGACTATCGAGACAACGAGAGAGCCATTCTCTCGACGGTTGCACGTGTACACCCTTACACACTTTTGCTGCCCCGCAACGAAAGTTGCACATTTGTCATCATCGACCCCCGCATCTTTTCTTACTGCGAATGTTGCACTTGCGGACACTTCGCCCGCATCTTCCTTCCCAGCAAACGTTTGGAATCTGTTTAGTCATCGTTTTAAGATCCTGGAGGGGTCAAAGTTGTTGAAAAGGGTGATTTTACGCCTCATTTTGACTAAAATGTCTCCGAAATCAAGCACTTTGCATCTACCAGATGTGTTTTGCATGAATGCGATGAAGCCAACGTTGACATTGGTTCATTGCAAAGGCTTATTTACATCATTGACGCTTGTCTTCAACTCGGAATCTTGCTATTTACAAAGATTACGAACAAATAAACACTGTTGAATCGTATCTTTCACATAATTACACTGAACTTGAGCACTTTTTGTTCACAAATTTCAACTAAATTATCACTAAACACAAGTTATACACTCTCCACGACTGCCATGAATCATGCGCAAGTCCTCGGAGGGCTTCAGAAACCACGAAAGTGCATCTGTTTTGGTGGGTAATGCCCAGAGTTACAGTGTTTCCTTACTGATTGGCACACTTATCAGGTAAAAGCATGCTTACACATGCCTCTTCACTCTAAACATGCCTCTGGGGCACGCACAATAAGCCTAAATGTGCGAACTGATACTTTGACAACATCAGATCAAAGTGTCAGAAGTGGGCTACCGTACTTTAGGTAAATGAAAGTACATAGAAGCCCGCGACAATGAAAGAAATGTGATAAGTGGCTCTCAGGCATCTGTCCCAACCACAATCCAACCGATCTGTGGTGATTCAGATGCCTGATTCTAGTGTTTGAAGGCTAAATACATGGAGCAAAACGGATTATAAATCCGGTTGAGGGCGAATTATGATCCGAATATTGAATTTGACGATCGGAAAGCATGTCTGCGGTACTTTTGGACAGTGAATCTTATCATTTTAATCGAAAAAAATTACAAAAATACACAATTTTGGCAACTACCAGAACTCTAAATTGGCGAAATAAGTCGAAAATAGATCTGGTAGCTGTTTTAATACTGTTAATTTGACTCAATGTTTTGCATTTCTTTGACTTTGAATTGATTGGCATAATGTTAACGCTTAATTAACCCTCAATCGACCTTCTGGCAAGGCGTCATGGATTCAGAATCCATGTTTTTTCCCTCGAAAACGCCAAAGTTTCATCTGAAACTTGGAAATCGCACACGCTGATGTGTGGATTTCGGCGGCTACAAAACGCAACCTGGGCACCAGAAACCCTAAAAGCAAGCAGTTGGGATTCCTAGGACCCTAAGAATCAACAACTTAGTGTGTTAATTAGCATTGCCAAAGGCATTGCATTCCAAAATTTAGTTATTATCGCCGCCACATGAAGCTATTCATGAGCAGAACTCATACAAACCTTATGTATGGGTTTTTACACCAACGATGCATGCTCCATCGGCCAAGCTAATGCTCAGGAAAAGCATGCTTTTGGTCGTGTTTTGGCGCAATTAGCCCCCTTTCCGAGAACCATCGTGCTTGGCAGAGACCGCCATACAACTAGAGATAGTTGCTTGCGCGAGATGGAAGCACAGGAAAGCCCTTTAACATACAGTAAATTGTGTTTAATAGGTATTAATAGTGTGCCTGCGCGAGCGCAGCCCAGCAAAGCCCTTTACTATACAGTAAATTGTGTTAAATAGTGTGCTTGCGCGAGATTGCAGCACAGCAAAGCCCTTAGCAACACGCAGATACTTATTATCTGCGCCCTTCTGACAGAATCCATCCCGATTTCGACGGGTCTGTCAGTCCGGATTCGTAAAAAGTTGACTTTTTACCACTGTTTTACCCCTCAAATGGCACAAATTTCCCCCGGGGCTTATTCATTCGTCCCTCTTTAACATTCAGAATCCCATCCAAGACCGCCAACAACATTGCGCGGTCCGTGGTGGGATTCTGAAACCCCCAACTTCACAAATGCCCCTTACTTTTGCTCATTGGCGACTGCAAAGTTGCATTTATTGGCTTATCAAACAGCCTCTTACAACTTTTAACCACCAATTCTAAGTTAAACACGAATAAAAACGAACTACAAACGGCGGATTTCAAACAAAAGCTTACCCAGTTTGGGGTTCACAAGTACAGTAAACGGTATCATAGACGCCATGATGTGATGCCAAGTTGACTTTGGATCACATCAGTCTCAGAAACCATACAAATGAAACTAATTCAAATCACAATTTCATTAATTTAGTCAAAATGTAAATTAAATTTGAGTACAAAAAGCAAAAAAACAAGTTAACTTCGGGCCATATTCAGCCCTAATTGTGCCAGAAGGCCACTGTGATAGCTGGAGGCCAGCGAGATGGCCTATACGGTAGGCCTCTCCTTGCATTCCAATTTGGAAGATGGAGAAAGCGAAAGCGCCTATATGCCGGGGTTATCCATGGATTGTTTCATGGCGCGAGGGGTCACGGACTATCGAGACAACGAGAGAGCCATTCTCTCGACGGTTGCACGTGTACACCCTTACACACTTTTGCTGCCCCGCAACGAAAGTTGCACATTTGTCATCATCGACCCCCGCATCTTTTCTTACTGCGAATGTTGCACTTGCGGACACTTCGCCCGCATCTTCCTTCCCAGCAAACGTTTGGAATCTGTTTAGTCATCGTTTTAAGATCCTGGAGGGGTCAAAGTTGTTGAAAAGGGTGATTTTACGCCTCATTTTGACTAAAATGTCTCCGAAATCAAGCACTTTGCATCTACCAGATGTGTTTTGCATGAATGCGATGAAGCCAACGTTGACATTGGTTCATTGCAAAGGCTTATTTACATCATTGACGCTTGTCTTCAACTCGGAATCTTGCTATTTACAAAGATTACGAACAAATAAACACTGTTGAATCGTATCTTTCACATAATTACACTGAACTTGAGCACTTTTTGTTCACAAATTTCAACTAAATTATCACTAAACACAAGTTATACACTCTCCACGACTGCCATGAATCATGCGCAAGTCCTCGGAGGGCTTCAGAAACCACGAAAGTGCATCTGTTTTGGTGGGTAATGCCCAGAGTTACAGTGTTTCCTTACTGATTGGCACACTTATCAGGTAAAAGCATGCTTACACATGCCTCTTCACTCTAAACATGCCTCTGGGGCACGCACAATAAGCCTAAATGTGCGAACTGATACTTTGACAACATCAGATCAAAGTGTCAGAAGTGGGCTACCGTACTTTAGGTAAATGAAAGTACATAGAAGCCCGCGACAATGAAAGAAATGTGATAAGTGGCTCTCAGGCATCTGTCCCAACCACAATCCAACCGATCTGTGGTGATTCAGATGCCTGATTCTAGTGTTTGAAGGCTAAATACATGGAGCAAAACGGATTATAAATCCGGTTGAGGGCGAATTATGATCCGAATATTGAATTTGACGATCGGAAAGCATGTCTGCGGTACTTTTGGACAGTGAATCTTATCATTTTAATCGAAAAAAATTACAAAAATACACAATTTTGGCAACTACCAGAACTCTAAATTGGCGAAATAAGTCGAAAATAGATCTGGTAGCTGTTTTAATACTGTTAATTTGACTCAATGTTTTGCATTTCTTTGACTTTGAATTGAATAGCATAATGTTGGCGCTTAATGAACCCTCAATCGACCTTCTGGCAAGGCGTTATGGATTCAGAATCCATGTTTTTTTCATCAAAAACGCCGAGGTTTCATCTGAAACTTGGAAATCGTACACGCTGATGTGTGGATTTCGGCGGCTACAAAACGCAATCTGGGCACCAGACACCCTTAAAAGCAAGCAGTTGGGATTGCTAGGACCCTAAGAATGACCAACTTAGTGTGTTAATTAGCATTGCCAAAGGCATTGCATTCCAAAATTTAGTTATTATCGCCGCCACATGAAGCAATTCATGAGCAGAACTCATACAAACCTTATGTATGGGTTTTTACACCAACGAAACATGCTCCATCGGTCAAGCTAATGCCCAGGAAAAGCATGCTTTTGGTCGTGTTTTGGCGCAATTAGCCCCCTTTCCGAGAACCATCGTGCTTGGCAGAGACCGCCATACAACTAGAGATAGTTGCTTGCGCGAGATGGAAGCACAGGAAAGCCCTTTAACATACAGTAAATTGTGTTTAATAGGTATTAATAGTGTGCCTGCGCGAGCGCAGCCCAGCAAAGCCCTTTACTATACAGTAAATTGTGTTAAATAGTGTGCTTGCGCGAGATTGCAGCACAGCAAAGCCCTTAGCAACACGCAGATACTTATTATCTGCGCCCTTCTGACAGAATCCATCCCGATTTCGACGGGTCTGTCAGTCCGGATTCGTAAAAAGTTGACTTTTTACCACTGTTTTACCCCTCAAATGGCACAAATTTCCCCCGGGGCTTATTCATTTGTCCCTCTTCAACATTCAGAATCCCATCCAAGACCGCCAACAACATTGCGCGGTCCGTGGTGGGATTCTGAAGCCCCCAACTTCACAAATACCCATCACTTTTGCTCATTGGCGACCGCAAGGTTGCATTCATTGGCTTATCAAACACCCTTTTACAACTTTTAACCACCAATTTTAAGTTAAACACCAATAAAACGAACTACAAACGGCGGATTTCAAACAAAAGCTTACCCAGTTTGGGGTTCACAAGTACAGTAAACGGTATCATAGACGCCATGATGTGATGCCAAGTTGACTTTGGATCACATCAGTCTCAGAAACCATACAAATGAAACTAATTCAAATCACAATTTCATTAATTTAGTCAAAATGTAAATTAAATTTGAGTTAAAAAAGCAAAAAAACAACTTAACTTCGGGCCATCTCGAGCCCTGATTGTACTAGAAGGCCACTATAATAGCTGAATGCTAGCGAGATGGCCTATACGGTAGGCCGCCCTTGCATTTCAATTACAAAGTTGGTGAAATCGAGAGCGCCTATATGCTGGGGATATCCATGGATTGTTTCATGGCGCGAGGGTCCACGGACTGTCGAGACAACGAGAGAGCCATTCTCTCGACGGTTGCACGTGTACACCCTTACACACTTTTGCTGCCCCGCAACGAAAGTTGCACATTTGTCATCATCGACCCCCGCATCTTTTCTTACTGCGAATGTTGCACTTGCGGACACTTCGCCCGCATCTTCCTTCCCCGCAAACGTTTGGAATCTGTTTAGTCATCGTTTGGGGATCCTGGAGGGGTCAACGTTGTTGAAACGGGTGATTTTACGGCTCATTTTGACCAAAATATCTCCGAAATCGTGCACTTTGCGTCTACCAGATGTGTTTTGCATGAATGCGATGAAGCCAACGTTGACATTGGTTCATTGCAAAGGCTTATTTACATCATTGACGCTTGTCTTCAACTCGGAATCTTGCTATTTACAAAGATTACGAACAAATCAACACTGTTGAATCGTATCTTTCACATAATTACACTGAAGTTAAGCACTTTTTGTTCACAAATTTCAACTGAATTATCACTAAACACAAGTTATACACCCTCCACGACTGCCATGAATCATGCGCAAGTCCTTGGAGGGATTCAGAAACCCCGAAAATGCATCTGTTTTTGTGGGTAATGCCCAGAGTTTCAGTGTTTCCTTACTAATTGGCACACTTATCAGGTAAAAGCATGTTTACACAAGCTTCTTCACTCTAAACATGCCTCTGGGGCACGCACAATAAGCCTAAATGTGCGAAGTGGCACTTTGACAACGTCGGATCAAAGTGTCAGAAGTGGGCTACCGTACTTTGGGCAAATGAAAGTACATTGAAGCCCGCGACAATGAAAGAAATGTGATAAGTGGCTCTCAGGCATCTGTCCCAACCACAATCCAACCGATCTGTGGTGATTCAGATGCCTGATTCTAGTGTTTGAAGGCTAAATACATGGAGCAAAACGGATTATGAATCCGGTTGAGGGCGAATTATGATCCGAATATTGAATTTGACGATCGGAAATCATGTCTGGGGTACTTTTGGACAGTGAATCTTATCATTTTGATCAAAAAAAATTTCAAAAATACACAATTTTGGCAACTACCAGAACTCTAAATTGGCGAAATAAGCCGAAAATGGTTCTGGTAGCTGTTTCAATACTGTTAATTCGACATAATGTTTTGCATTTCTTTGACTTTGAATTGAATAGCATAATGTTGGCGCTTAATGAACCCTCAATCGACCTTCTGGCAAGGCGTTATGGATTCAGAATCCATGTTTTTTTCATCAAAAACGCCGAGGTTTCATCTGAAACTTGGAAATCGTACACGCTGATGTGTGGATTTCGGCGGCTACAAAACGCAATCTGGGCACCAGACACCCTTAAAAGCAAGCAGTTGGGATTGCTAGGACCCTAAGAATGACCAACTTAGTGTGTTAATTAGCATTGCCAAAGGCATTGCATTCCAAAATTTAGTTATTATCGCCGCCACATGAAGCAATTCATGAGCAGAACTCATACAAACCTTATGTATGGGTTTTTACACCAACGAAACATGCTCCATCGGTCAAGCTAATGCCCAGGAAAAGCATGCTTTTGGTCGTGTTTTGGCGCAATTAGCCCCCTTTCCGAGAACCATCGTGCTTGGCAGAGACCGCCATACAACTAGAGATAGTTGCTTGCGCGAGATGGAAGCACAGGAAAGCCCTTTAACATACAGTAAATTGTGTTTAATAGGTATTAATAGTGTGCCTGCGCGAGCGCAGCCCAGCAAAGCCCTTTACTATACAGTAAATTGTGTTAAATAGTGTGCTTGCGCGAGATTGCAGCACAGCAAAGCCCTTAGCAACACGCAGATACTTATTATCTGCGCCCTTCTGACAGAATCCATCCCGATTTCGACGGGTCTGTCAGTCCGGATTCGTAAAAAGTTGACTTTTTACCACTGTTTTACCCCTCAAATGGCACAAATTTCCCCCGGGGCTTATTCATTTGTCCCTCTTCAACATTCAGAATCCCATCCAAGACCGCCAACAACATTGCGCGGTCCGTGGTGGGATTCTGAAGCCCCCAACTTCACAAATACCCATCACTTTTGCTCATTGGCGACCGCAAGGTTGCATTCATTGGCTTATCAAACACCCTTTTACAACTTTTAACCACCAATTTTAAGTTAAACACCAATAAAACGAACTACAAACGGCGGATTTCAAACAAAAGCTTACCCAGTTTGGGGTTCACAAGTACAGTAAACGGTATCATAGACGCCATGATGTGATGCCAAGTTGACTTTGGATCACATCAGTCTCAGAAACCATACAAATGAAACTAATTCAAATCACAATTTCATTAATTTAGTCAAAATGTAAATTAAATTTGAGTTAAAAAAGCAAAAAAACAACTTAACTTCGGGCCATCTCGAGCCCTGATTGTACTAGAAGGCCACTATAATAGCTGAATGCTAGCGAGATGGCCTATACGGTAGGCCGCCCTTGCATTTCAATTACAAAGTTGGTGAAATCGAGAGCGCCTATATGCTGGGGATATCCATGGATTGTTTCATGGCGCGAGGGTCCACGGACTGTCGAGACAACGAGAGAGCCATTCTCTCGACGGTTGCACGTGTACACCCTTACACACTTTTGCTGCCCCGCAACGAAAGTTGCACATTTGTCATCATCGACCCCCGCATCTTTTCTTACTGCAAATGTTGCACTTGCGGACACTTCGCCCGCATCTTCCTTCCCCGCAAACGTTTGGAATCTGTTTAGTCATCGTTTGGGGATCCTGGAGGGGTCAACGTTGTTGAAACGGGTGATTTTACGGCTCATTTTGACCAAAATATCTCCGAAATCGTGCACTTTGCGTCTACCAGATGTGTTTTGCATGAATGCGATGAAGCCAACGTTGACATTGGTTCATTGCAAAGGCTTATTTACATCATTGACGCTTGTCTTCAACTCGGAATCTTGCTATTTACAAAGATTACGAACAAATCAACACTGTTGAATCGTATCTTTCACATAATTACACTGAAGTTAAGCACTTTTTGTTCACAAATTTCAACTGAATTATCACTAAACACAAGTTATACACCCTCCACGACTGCCATGAATCATGCGCAAGTCCTTGGAGGGATTCAGAAACCCCGAAAATGCATCTGTTTTTGTGGGTAATGCCCAGAGTTTCAGTGTTTCCTTACTAATTGGCACACTTATCAGGTAAAAGCATGTTTACACAAGCTTCTTCACTCTAAACATGCCTCTGGGGCACGCACAATAAGCCTAAATGTGCGAAGTGGCACTTTGACAACGTCGGATCAAAGTGTCAGAAGTGGGCTACCGTACTTTGGGCAAATGAAAGTACATTGAAGCCCGCGACAATGAAAGAAATGTGATAAGTGGCTCTCAGGCATCTGTCCCAACCACAATCCAACCGATCTGTGGTGATTCAGATGCCTGATTCTAGTGTTTGAAGGCTAAATACATGGAGCAAAACGGATTATGAATCCGGTTGAGGGCGAATTATGATCCGAATATTGAATTTGACGATCGGAAATCATGTCTGGGGTACTTTTGGACAGTGAATCTTATCATTTTGATCAAAAAAAATTTCAAAAATACACAATTTTGGCAACTACCAGAACTCTAAATTGGCGAAATAAGCCGAAAATGGTTCTGGTAGCTGTTTCAATACTGTTAATTCGACATAATGTTTTGCATTTCTTTGACTTTGAATTGAATAGCATAATGTTGGCGCTTAATGAACCCTCAATCGACCTTCTGGCAAGGCGTTATGGATTCAGAATCCATGTTTTTTTCATCAAAAACGCCGAGGTTTCATCTGAAACTTGGAAATCGTACACGCTGATGTGTGGATTTCGGCGGCTACAAAACGCAATCTGGGCACCAGACACCCTTAAAAGCAAGCAGTTGGGATTGCTAGGACCCTAAGAATGACCAACTTAGTGTGTTAATTAGCATTGCCAAAGGCATTGCATTCCAAAATTTAGTTATTATCGCCGCCACATGAAGCAATTCATGAGCAGAACTCATACAAACCTTATGTATGGGTTTTTACACCAACGAAACATGCTCCATCGGTCAAGCTAATGCCCAGGAAAAGCATGCTTTTGGTCGTGTTTTGGCGCAATTAGCCCCCTTTCCGAGAACCATCGTGCTTGGCAGAGACCGCCATACAACTAGAGATAGTTGCTTGCGCGAGATGGAAGCACAGGAAAGCCCTTTAACATACAGTAAATTGTGTTTAATAGGTATTAATAGTGTGCCTGCGCGAGCGCAGCCCAGCAAAGCCCTTTACTATACAGTAAATTGTGTTAAATAGTGTGCTTGCGCGAGATTGCAGCACAGCAAAGCCCTTAGCAACACGCAGATACTTATTATCTGCGCCCTTCTGACAGAATCCATCCCGATTTCGACGGGTCTGTCAGTCCGGATTCGTAAAAAGTTGACTTTTTACCACTGTTTTACCCCTCAAATGGCACAAATTTCCCCCGGGGCTTATTCATTTGTCCCTCTTCAACATTCAGAATCCCATCCAAGACCGCCAACAACATTGCGCGGTCCGTGGTGGGATTCTGAAGCCCCCAACTTCACAAATACCCATCACTTTTGCTCATTGGCGACCGCAAGGTTGCATTCATTGGCTTATCAAACACCCTTTTACAACTTTTAACCACCAATTTTAAGTTAAACACCAATAAAACGAACTACAAACGGCGGATTTCAAACAAAAGCTTACCCAGTTTGGGGTTCACAAGTACAGTAAACGGTATCATAGACGCCATGATGTGATGCCAAGTTGACTTTGGATCACATCAGTCTCAGAAACCATACAAATGAAACTAATTCAAATCACAATTTCATTAATTTAGTCAAAATGTAAATTAAATTTGAGTTAAAAAAGCAAAAAAACAACTTAACTTCGGGCCATCTCGAGCCCTGATTGTACTAGAAGGCCACTATAATAGCTGAATGCTAGCGAGATGGCCTATACGGTAGGCCGCCCTTGCATTTCAATTACAAAGTTGGTGAAATCGAGAGCGCCTATATGCTGGGGATATCCATGGATTGTTTCATGGCGCGAGGGTCCACGGACTGTCGAGACAACGAGAGAGCCATTCTCTCGACGGTTGCACGTGTACACCCTTACACACTTTTGCTGCCCCGCAACGAAAGTTGCACATTTGTCATCATCGACCCCCGCATCTTTTCTTACTGCGAATGTTGCACTTGCGGACACTTCGCCCGCATCTTCCTTCCCCGCAAACGTTTGGAATCTGTTTAGTCATCGTTTGGGGATCCTGGAGGGGTCAACGTTGTTGAAACGGGTGATTTTACGGCTCATTTTGACCAAAATATCTCCGAAATCGTGCACTTTGCGTCTACCAGATGTGTTTTGCATGAATGCGATGAAGCCAACGTTGACATTGGTTCATTGCAAAGGCTTATTTACATCATTGACGCTTGTCTTCAACTCGGAATCTTGCTATTTACAAAGATTACGAACAAATCAACACTGTTGAATCGTATCTTTCACATAATTACACTGAAGTTAAGCACTTTTTGTTCACAAATTTCAACTGAATTATCACTAAACACAAGTTATACACCCTCCACGACTGCCATGAATCATGCGCAAGTCCTTGGAGGGATTCAGAAACCCCGAAAATGCATCTGTTTTTGTGGGTAATGCCCAGAGTTTCAGTGTTTCCTTACTAATTGGCACACTTATCAGGTAAAAGCATGTTTACACAAGCTTCTTCACTCTAAACATGCCTCTGGGGCACGCACAATAAGCCTAAATGTGCGAAGTGGCACTTTGACAACGTCGGATCAAAGTGTCAGAAGTGGGCTACCGTACTTTGGGCAAATGAAAGTACATTGAAGCCCGCGACAATGAAAGAAATGTGATAAGTGGCTCTCAGGCATCTGTCCCAACCACAATCCAACCGATCTGTGGTGATTCAGATGCCTGATTCTAGTGTTTGAAGGCTAAATACATGGAGCAAAACGGATTATGAATCCGGTTGAGGGCGAATTATGATCCGAATATTGAATTTGACGATCGGAAATCATGTCTGGGGTACTTTTGGACAGTGAATCTTATCATTTTGATCAAAAAAAATTTCAAAAATACACAATTTTGGCAACTACCAGAACTCTAAATTGGCGAAATAAGCCGAAAATGGTTCTGGTAGCTGTTTCAATACTGTTAATTCGACATAATGTTTTGCATTTCTTTGACTTTGAATTGAATAGCATAATGTTGGCGCTTAATGAACCCTCAATCGACCTTCTGGCAAGGCGTTATGGATTCAGAATCCATGTTTTTTTCATCAAAAACGCCGAGGTTTCATCTGAAACTTGGAAATCGTACACGCTGATGTGTGGATTTCGGCGGCTACAAAACGCAATCTGGGCACCAGACACCCTTAAAAGCAAGCAGTTGGGATTGCTAGGACCCTAAGAATGACCAACTTAGTGTGTTAATTAGCATTGCCAAAGGCATTGCATTCCAAAATTTAGTTATTATCGCCGCCACATGAAGCAATTCATGAGCAGAACTCATACAAACCTTATGTATGGGTTTTTACACCAACGAAACATGCTCCATCGGTCAAGCTAATGCCCAGGAAAAGCATGCTTTTGGTCGTGTTTTGGCGCAATTAGCCCCCTTTCCGAGAACCATCGTGCTTGGCAGAGACCGCCATACAACTAGAGATAGTTGCTTGCGCGAGATGGAAGCACAGGAAAGCCCTTTAACATACAGTAAATTGTGTTTAATAGGTATTAATAGTGTGCCTGCGCGAGCGCAGCCCAGCAAAGCCCTTTACTATACAGTAAATTGTGTTAAATAGTGTGCTTGCGCGAGATTGCAGCACAGCAAAGCCCTTAGCAACACGCAGATACTTATTATCTGCGCCCTTCTGACAGAATCCATCCCGATTTCGACGGGTCTGTCAGTCCGGATTCGTAAAAAGTTGACTTTTTACCACTGTTTTACCCCTCAAATGGCACAAATTTCCCCCGGGGCTTATTCATTTGTCCCTCTTCAACATTCAGAATCCCATCCAAGACCGCCAACAACATTGCGCGGTCCGTGGTGGGATTCTGAAGCCCCCAACTTCACAAATACCCATCACTTTTGCTCATTGGCGACCGCAAGGTTGCATTCATTGGCTTATCAAACACCCTTTTACAACTTTTAACCACCAATTTTAAGTTAAACACCAATAAAACGAACTACAAACGGCGGATTTCAAACAAAAGCTTACCCAGTTTGGGGTTCACAAGTACAGTAAACGGTATCATAGACGCCATGATGTGATGCCAAGTTGACTTTGGATCACATCAGTCTCAGAAACCATACAAATGAAACTAATTCAAATCACAATTTCATTAATTTAGTCAAAATGTAAATTAAATTTGAGTTAAAAAAGCAAAAAAACAACTTAACTTCGGGCCATCTCGAGCCCTGATTGTACTAGAAGGCCACTATAATAGCTGAATGCTAGCGAGATGGCCTATACGGTAGGCCGCCCTTGCATTTCAATTACAAAGTTGGTGAAATCGAGAGCGCCTATATGCTGGGGATATCCATGGATTGTTTCATGGCGCGAGGGTCCACGGACTGTCGAGACAACGAGAGAGCCATTCTCTCGACGGTTGCACGTGTACACCCTTACACACTTTTGCTGCCCCGCAACGAAAGTTGCACATTTGTCATCATCGACCCCCGCATCTTTTCTTACTGCAAATGTTGCACTTGCGGACACTTCGCCCGCATCTTCCTTCCCCGCAAACGTTTGGAATCTGTTTAGTCATCGTTTGGGGATCCTGGAGGGGTCAACGTTGTTGAAACGGGTGATTTTACGGCTCATTTTGACCAAAATATCTCCGAAATCGTGCACTTTGCGTCTACCAGATGTGTTTTGCATGAATGCGATGAAGCCAACGTTGACATTGGTTCATTGCAAAGGCTTATTTACATCATTGACGCTTGTCTTCAACTCGGAATCTTGCTATTTACAAAGATTACGAACAAATCAACACTGTTGAATCGTATCTTTCACATAATTACACTGAAGTTAAGCACTTTTTGTTCACAAATTTCAACTGAATTATCACTAAACACAAGTTATACACCCTCCACGACTGCCATGAATCATGCGCAAGTCCTTGGAGGGATTCAGAAACCCCGAAAATGCATCTGTTTTTGTGGGTAATGCCCAGAGTTTCAGTGTTTCCTTACTAATTGGCACACTTATCAGGTAAAAGCATGTTTACACAAGCTTCTTCACTCTAAACATGCCTCTGGGGCACGCACAATAAGCCTAAATGTGCGAAGTGGCACTTTGACAACGTCGGATCAAAGTGTCAGAAGTGGGCTACCGTACTTTGGGCAAATGAAAGTACATTGAAGCCCGCGACAATGAAAGAAATGTGATAAGTGGCTCTCAGGCATCTGTCCCAACCACAATCCAACCGATCTGTGGTGATTCAGATGCCTGATTCTAGTGTTTGAAGGCTAAATACATGGAGCAAAACGGATTATGAATCCGGTTGAGGGCGAATTATGATCCGAATATTGAATTTGACGATCGGAAATCATGTCTGGGGTACTTTTGGACAGTGAATCTTATCATTTTGATCAAAAAAAATTTCAAAAATACACAATTTTGGCAACTACCAGAACTCTAAATTGGCGAAATAAGCCGAAAATGGTTCTGGTAGCTGTTTCAATACTGTTAATTCGACATAATGTTTTGCATTTCTTTGACTTTGAATTGAATAGCATAATGTTGGCGCTTAATGAACCCTCAATCGACCTTCTGGCAAGGCGTTATGGATTCAGAATCCATGTTTTTTTCATCAAAAACGCCGAGGTTTCATCTGAAACTTGGAAATCGTACACGCTGATGTGTGGATTTCGGCGGCTACAAAACGCAATCTGGGCACCAGACACCCTTAAAAGCAAGCAGTTGGGATTGCTAGGACCCTAAGAATGACCAACTTAGTGTGTTAATTAGCATTGCCAAAGGCATTGCATTCCAAAATTTAGTTATTATCGCCGCCACATGAAGCAATTCATGAGCAGAACTCATACAAACCTTATGTATGGGTTTTTACACCAACGAAACATGCTCCATCGGTCAAGCTAATGCCCAGGAAAAGCATGCTTTTGGTCGTGTTTTGGCGCAATTAGCCCCCTTTCCGAGAACCATCGTGCTTGGCAGAGACCGCCATACAACTAGAGATAGTTGCTTGCGCGAGATGGAAGCACAGGAAAGCCCTTTAACATACAGTAAATTGTGTTTAATAGGTATTAATAGTGTGCCTGCGCGAGCGCAGCCCAGCAAAGCCCTTTACTATACAGTAAATTGTGTTAAATAGTGTGCTTGCGCGAGATTGCAGCACAGCAAAGCCCTTAGCAACACGCAGATACTTATTATCTGCGCCCTTCTGACAGAATCCATCCCGATTTCGACGGGTCTGTCAGTCCGGATTCGTAAAAAGTTGACTTTTTACCACTGTTTTACCCCTCAAATGGCACAAATTTCCCCCGGGGCTTATTCATTTGTCCCTCTTCAACATTCAGAATCCCATCCAAGACCGCCAACAACATTGCGCGGTCCGTGGTGGGATTCTGAAGCCCCCAACTTCACAAATACCCATCACTTTTGCTCATTGGCGACCGCAAGGTTGCATTCATTGGCTTATCAAACACCCTTTTACAACTTTTAACCACCAATTTTAAGTTAAACACCAATAAAACGAACTACAAACGGCGGATTTCAAACAAAAGCTTACCCAGTTTGGGGTTCACAAGTACAGTAAACGGTATCATAGACGCCATGATGTGATGCCAAGTTGACTTTGGATCACATCAGTCTCAGAAACCATACAAATGAAACTAATTCAAATCACAATTTCATTAATTTAGTCAAAATGTAAATTAAATTTGAGTTAAAAAAGCAAAAAAACAACTTAACTTCGGGCCATCTCGAGCCCTGATTGTACTAGAAGGCCACTATAATAGCTGAATGCTAGCGAGATGGCCTATACGGTAGGCCGCCCTTGCATTTCAATTACAAAGTTGGTGAAATCGAGAGCGCCTATATGCTGGGGATATCCATGGATTGTTTCATGGCGCGAGGGTCCACGGACTGTCGAGACAACGAGAGAGCCATTCTCTCGACGGTTGCACGTGTACACCCTTACACACTTTTGCTGCCCCGCAACGAAAGTTGCACATTTGTCATCATCGACCCCCGCATCTTTTCTTACTGCGAATGTTGCACTTGCGGACACTTCGCCCGCATCTTCCTTCCCCGCAAACGTTTGGAATCTGTTTAGTCATCGTTTGGGGATCCTGGAGGGGTCAACGTTGTTGAAACGGGTGATTTTACGGCTCATTTTGACCAAAATATCTCCGAAATCGTGCACTTTGCGTCTACCAGATGTGTTTTGCATGAATGCGATGAAGCCAACGTTGACATTGGTTCATTGCAAAGGCTTATTTACATCATTGACGCTTGTCTTCAACTCGGAATCTTGCTATTTACAAAGATTACGAACAAATCAACACTGTTGAATCGTATCTTTCACATAATTACACTGAAGTTAAGCACTTTTTGTTCACAAATTTCAACTGAATTATCACTAAACACAAGTTATACACCCTCCACGACTGCCATGAATCATGCGCAAGTCCTTGGAGGGATTCAGAAACCCCGAAAATGCATATGTTTTTGTGGGTAATGCCCAGAGTTTCAGTGTTTCCTTACTAATTGGCACACTTATCAGGTAAAAGCATGTTTACACAAGCTTCTTCACTCTAAACATGCCTCTGGGGCACGCACAATAAGCCTAAATGTGCGAAGTGGCACTTTGACAACGTCGGATCAAAGTGTCAGAAGTGGGCTACCGTACTTTGGGCAAATGAAAGTACATTGAAGCCCGCGACAATGAAAGAAATGTGATAAGTGGCTCTCAGGCATCTGTCCCAACCACAATCCAACCGATCTGTGGTGATTCAGATGCCTGATTCTAGTGTTTGAAGGCTAAATACATGGAGCAAAACGGATTATGAATCCGGTTGAGGGCGAATTATGATCCGAATATTGAATTTGACGATCGGAAATCATGTCTGGGGTACTTTTGGACAGTGAATCTTATCATTTTGATCAAAAAAAATTTCAAAAATACACAATTTTGGCAACTACCAGAACTCTAAATTGGCGAAATAAGCCGAAAATGGTTCTGGTAGCTGTTTCAATACTGTTAATTCGACATAATGTTTTGCATTTCTTTGACTTTGAATTGAATAGCATAATGTTGGCGCTTAATGAACCCTCAATCGACCTTCTGGCAAGGCGTTATGGATTCAGAATCCATGTTTTTTTCATCAAAAACGCCGAGGTTTCATCTGAAACTTGGAAATCGTACACGCTGATGTGTGGATTTCGGCGGCTACAAAACGCAATCTGGGCACCAGACACCCTTAAAAGCAAGCAGTTGGGATTGCTAGGACCCTAAGAATGACCAACTTAGTGTGTTAATTAGCATTGCCAAAGGCATTGCATTCCAAAATTTAGTTATTATCGCCGCCACATGAAGCAATTCATGAGCAGAACTCATACAAACCTTATGTATGGGTTTTTACACCAACGAAACATGCTCCATCGGTCAAGCTAATGCCCAGGAAAAGCATGCTTTTGGTCGTGTTTTGGCGCAATTAGCCCCCTTTCCGAGAACCATCGTGCTTGGCAGAGACCGCCATACAACTAGAGATAGTTGCTTGCGCGAGATGGAAGCACAGGAAAGCCCTTTAACATACAGTAAATTGTGTTTAATAGGTATTAATAGTGTGCCTGCGCGAGCGCAGCCCAGCAAAGCCCTTTACTATACAGTAAATTGTGTTAAATAGTGTGCTTGCGCGAGATTGCAGCACAGCAAAGCCCTTAGCAACACGCAGATACTTATTATCTGCGCCCTTCTGACAGAATCCATCCCGATTTCGACGGGTCTGTCAGTCCGGATTCGTAAAAAGTTGACTTTTTACCACTGTTTTACCCCTCAAATGGCACAAATTTCCCCCGGGGCTTATTCATTTGTCCCTCTTCAACATTCAGAATCCCATCCAAGACCGCCAACAACATTGCGCGGTCCGTGGTGGGATTCTGAAGCCCCCAACTTCACAAATACCCATCACTTTTGCTCATTGGCGACCGCAAGGTTGCATTCATTGGCTTATCAAACACCCTTTTACAACTTTTAACCACCAATTTTAAGTTAAACACCAATAAAACGAACTACAAACGGCGGATTTCAAACAAAAGCTTACCCAGTTTGGGGTTCACAAGTACAGTAAACGGTATCATAGACGCCATGATGTGATGCCAAGTTGACTTTGGATCACATCAGTCTCAGAAACCATACAAATGAAACTAATTCAAATCACAATTTCATTAATTTAGTCAAAATGTAAATTAAATTTGAGTTAAAAAAGCAAAAAAACAACTTAACTTCGGGCCATCTCGAGCCCTGATTGTACTAGAAGGCCACTATAATAGCTGAATGCTAGCGAGATGGCCTATACGGTAGGCCGCCCTTGCATTTCAATT
The DNA here is from genome assembly GCA_024447225.1 of Panagrellus sp. LJ2284. Taxonomy (NCBI): domain Eukaryota; kingdom Metazoa; phylum Nematoda; class Chromadorea; order Rhabditida; family Panagrolaimidae; genus Panagrellus; species Panagrellus sp. LJ2284. Next base: position 130,375 of record JAMRYC010000019.1, on the reverse strand, counting down.
ACAAAGTTGGTGAAATCGAGAGCGCCTATATGCTGGGGATATCCATGGATTGTTTCATGGCGCGAGGGTCCACGGACTGTCGAGACAACGAGAGAGCCATTCTCTCGACGGTTGCACGTGTACACCCTTACACACTTTTGCTGCCCCGCAACGAAAGTTGCACATTTGTCATCATCGACCCCCGCATCTTTTCTTACTGCGAATGTTGCACTTGCGGACACTTCGCCCGCATCTTCCTTCCCCGCAAACGTTTGGAATCTGTTTAGTCATCGTTTGGGGATCCTGGAGGGGTCAACGTTGTTGAAACGGGTGATTTTACGGCTCATTTTGACCAAAATATCTCCGAAATCGTGCACTTTGCGTCTACCAGATGTGTTTTGCATGAATGCGATGAAGCCAACGTTGACATTGGTTCATTGCAAAGGCTTATTTACATCATTGACGCTTGTCTTCAACTCGGAATCTTGCTATTTACAAAGATTACGAACAAATCAACACTGTTGAATCGTATCTTTCACATAATTACACTGAAGTTAAGCACTTTTTGTTCACAAATTTCAACTGAATTATCACTAAACACAAGTTATACACCCTCCACGACTGCCATGAATCATGCGCAAGTCCTTGGAGGGATTCAGAAACCCCGAAAATGCATCTGTTTTTGTGGGTAATGCCCAGAGTTTCAGTGTTTCCTTACTAATTGGCACACTTATCAGGTAAAAGCATGTTTACACAAGCTTCTTCACTCTAAACATGCCTCTGGGGCACGCACAATAAGCCTAAATGTGCGAAGTGGCACTTTGACAACGTCGGATCAAAGTGTCAGAAGTGGGCTACCGTACTTTGGGCAAATGAAAGTACATTGAAGCCCGCGACAATGAAAGAAATGTGATAAGTGGCTCTCAGGCATCTGTCCCAACCACAATCCAACCGATCTGTGGTGATTCAGATGCCTGATTCTAGTGTTTGAAGGCTAAATACATGGAGCAAAACGGATTATGAATCCGGTTGAGGGCGAATTATGATCCGAATATTGAATTTGACGATCGGAAATCATGTCTGGGGTACTTTTGGACAGTGAATCTTATCATTTTGATCAAAAAAAATTTCAAAAATACACAATTTTGGCAACTACCAGAACTCTAAATTGGCGAAATAAGCCGAAAATGGTTCTGGTAGCTGTTTCAATACTGTTAATTCGACATAATGTTTTGCATTTCTTTGACTTTGAATTGAATAGCATAATGTTGGCGCTTAATGAACCCTCAATCGACCTTCTGGCAAGGCGTTATGGATTCAGAATCCATGTTTTTTTCATCAAAAACGCCGAGGTTTCATCTGAAACTTGGAAATCGTACACGCTGATGTGTGGATTTCGGCGGCTACAAAACGCAATCTGGGCACCAGACACCCTTAAAAGCAAGCAGTTGGGATTGCTAGGACCCTAAGAATGACCAACTTAGTGTGTTAATTAGCATTGCCAAAGGCATTGCATTCCAAAATTTAGTTATTATCGCCGCCACATGAAGCAATTCATGAGCAGAACTCATACAAACCTTATGTATGGGTTTTTACACCAACGAAACATGCTCCATCGGTCAAGCTAATGCCCAGGAAAAGCATGCTTTTGGTCGTGTTTTGGCGCAATTAGCCCCCTTTCCGAGAACCATCGTGCTTGGCAGAGACCGCCATACAACTAGAGATAGTTGCTTGCGCGAGATGGAAGCACAGGAAAGCCCTTTAACATACAGTAAATTGTGTTTAATAGGTATTAATAGTGTGCCTGCGCGAGCGCAGCCCAGCAAAGCCCTTTACTATACAGTAAATTGTGTTAAATAGTGTGCTTGCGCGAGATTGCAGCACAGCAAAGCCCTTAGCAACACGCAGATACTTATTATCTGCGCCCTTCTGACAGAATCCATCCCGATTTCGACGGGTCTGTCAGTCCGGATTCGTAAAAAGTTGACTTTTTACCACTGTTTTACCCCTCAAATGGCACAAATTTCCCCCGGGGCTTATTCATTTGTCCCTCTTCAACATTCAGAATCCCATCCAAGACCGCCAACAACATTGCGCGGTCCGTGGTGGGATTCTGAAGCCCCCAACTTCACAAATACCCATCACTTTTGCTCATTGGCGACCGCAAGGTTGCATTCATTGGCTTATCAAACACCCTTTTACAACTTTTAACCACCAATTTTAAGTTAAACACCAATAAAACGAACTACAAACGGCGGATTTCAAACAAAAGCTTACCCAGTTTGGGGTTCACAAGTACAGTAAACGGTATCATAGACGCCATGATGTGATGCCAAGTTGACTTTGGATCACATCAGTCTCAGAAACCATACAAATGAAACTAATTCAAATCACAATTTCATTAATTTAGTCAAAATGTAAATTAAATTTGAGTTAAAAAAGCAAAAAAACAACTTAACTTCGGGCCATCTCGAGCCCTGATTGTACTAGAAGGCCACTATAATAGCTGAATGCTAGCGAGATGGCCTATACGGTAGGCCGCCCTTGCATTTCAATTACAAAGTTGGTGAAATCGAGAGCGCCTATATGCTGGGGATATCCATGGATTGTTTCATGGCGCGAGGGTCCACGGACTGTCGAGACAACGAGAGAGCCATTCTCTCGACGGTTGCACGTGTACACCCTTACACACTTTTGCTGCCCCGCAACGAAAGTTGCACATTTGTCATCATCGACCCCCGCATCTTTTCTTACTGCGAATGTTGCACTTGCGGACACTTCGCCCGCATCTTCCTTCCCCGCAAACGTTTGGAATCTGTTTAGTCATCGTTTGGGGATCCTGGAGGGGTCAACGTTGTTGAAACGGGTGATTTTACGGCTCATTTTGACCAAAATATCTCCGAAATCGTGCACTTTGCGTCTACCAGATGTGTTTTGCATGAATGCGATGAAGCCAACGTTGACATTGGTTCATTGCAAAGGCTTATTTACATCATTGACGCTTGTCTTCAACTCGGAATCTTGCTATTTACAAAGATTACGAACAAATCAACACTGTTGAATCGTATCTTTCACATAATTACACTGAAGTTAAGCACTTTTTGTTCACAAATTTCAACTGAATTATCACTAAACACAAGTTATACACCCTCCACGACTGCCATGAATCATGCGCAAGTCCTTGGAGGGATTCAGAAACCCCGAAAATGCATCTGTTTTTGTGGGTAATGCCCAGAGTTTCAGTGTTTCCTTACTAATTGGCACACTTATCAGGTAAAAGCATGTTTACACAAGCTTCTTCACTCTAAACATGCCTCTGGGGCACGCACAATAAGCCTAAATGTGCGAAGTGGCACTTTGACAACGTCGGATCAAAGTGTCAGAAGTGGGCTACCGTACTTTGGGCAAATGAAAGTACATTGAAGCCCGCGACAATGAAAGAAATGTGATAAGTGGCTCTCAGGCATCTGTCCCAACCACAATCCAACCGATCTGTGGTGATTCAGATGCCTGATTCTAGTGTTTGAAGGCTAAATACATGGAGCAAAACGGATTATGAATCCGGTTGAGGGCGAATTATGATCCGAATATTGAATTTGACGATCGGAAATCATGTCTGGGGTACTTTTGGACAGTGAATCTTATCATTTTGATCAAAAAAAATTTCAAAAATACACAATTTTGGCAACTACCAGAACTCTAAATTGGCGAAATAAGCCGAAAATGGTTCTGGTAGCTGTTTCAATACTGTTAATTCGACATAATGTTTTGCATTTCTTTGACTTTGAATTGAATAGCATAATGTTGGCGCTTAATGAACCCTCAATCGACCTTCTGGCAAGGCGTTATGGATTCAGAATCCATGTTTTTTTCATCAAAAACGCCGAGGTTTCATCTGAAACTTGGAAATCGTACACGCTGATGTGTGGATTTCGGCGGCTACAAAACGCAATCTGGGCACCAGACACCCTTAAAAGCAAGCAGTTGGGATTGCTAGGACCCTAAGAATGACCAACTTAGTGTGTTAATTAGCATTGCCAAAGGCATTGCATTCCAAAATTTAGTTATTATCGCCGCCACATGAAGCAATTCATGAGCAGAACTCATACAAACCTTATGTATGGGTTTTTACACCAACGAAACATGCTCCATCGGTCAAGCTAATGCCCAGGAAAAGCATGCTTTTGGTCGTGTTTTGGCGCAATTAGCCCCCTTTCCGAGAACCATCGTGCTTGGCAGAGACCGCCATACAACTAGAGATAGTTGCTTGCGCGAGATGGAAGCACAGGAAAGCCCTTTAACATACAGTAAATTGTGTTTAATAGGTATTAATAGTGTGCCTGCGCGAGCGCAGCCCAGCAAAGCCCTTTACTATACAGTAAATTGTGTTAAATAGTGTGCTTGCGCGAGATTGCAGCACAGCAAAGCCCTTAGCAACACGCAGATACTTATTATCTGCGCCCTTCTGACAGAATCCATCCCGATTTCGACGGGTCTGTCAGTCCGGATTCGTAAAAAGTTGACTTTTTACCACTGTTTTACCCCTCAAATGGCACAAATTTCCCCCGGGGCTTATTCATTTGTCCCTCTTCAACATTCAGAATCCCATCCAAGACCGCCAACAACATTGCGCGGTCCGTGGTGGGATTCTGAAGCCCCCAACTTCACAAATACCCATCACTTTTGCTCATTGGCGACCGCAAGGTTGCATTCATTGGCTTATCAAACACCCTTTTACAACTTTTAACCACCAATTTTAAGTTAAACACCAATAAAACGAACTACAAACGGCGGATTTCAAACAAAAGCTTACCCAGTTTGGGGTTCACAAGTACAGTAAACGGTATCATAGACGCCATGATGTGATGCCAAGTTGACTTTGGATCACATCAGTCTCAGAAACCATACAAATGAAACTAATTCAAATCACAATTTCATTAATTTAGTCAAAATGTAAATTAAATTTGAGTTAAAAAAGCAAAAAAACAACTTAACTTCGGGCCATCTCGAGCCCTGATTGTACTAGAAGGCCACTATAATAGCTGAATGCTAGCGAGATGGCCTATACGGTAGGCCGCCCTTGCATTTCAATTACAAAGTTGGTGAAATCGAGAGCGCCTATATGCTGGGGATATCCATGGATTGTTTCATGGCGCGAGGGTCCACGGACTGTCGAGACAACGAGAGAGCCATTCTCTCGACGGTTGCACGTGTACACCCTTACACACTTTTGCTGCCCCGCAACGAAAGTTGCACATTTGTCATCATCGACCCCCGCATCTTTTCTTACTGCGAATGTTGCACTTGCGGACACTTCGCCCGCATCTTCCTTCCCCGCAAACGTTTGGAATCTGTTTAGTCATCGTTTGGGGATCCTGGAGGGGTCAACGTTGTTGAAACGGGTGATTTTACGGCTCATTTTGACCAAAATATCTCCGAAATCGTGCACTTTGCGTCTACCAGATGTGTTTTGCATGAATGCGATGAAGCCAACGTTGACATTGGTTCATTGCAAAGGCTTATTTACATCATTGACGCTTGTCTTCAACTCGGAATCTTGCTATTTACAAAGATTACGAACAAATCAACACTGTTGAATCGTATCTTTCACATAATTACACTGAAGTTAAGCACTTTTTGTTCACAAATTTCAACTGAATTATCACTAAACACAAGTTATACACCCTCCACGACTGCCATGAATCATGCGCAAGTCCTTGGAGGGATTCAGAAACCCCGAAAATGCATCTGTTTTTGTGGGTAATGCCCAGAGTTTCAGTGTTTCCTTACTAATTGGCACACTTATCAGGTAAAAGCATGTTTACACAAGCTTCTTCACTCTAAACATGCCTCTGGGGCACGCACAATAAGCCTAAATGTGCGAAGTGGCACTTTGACAACGTCGGATCAAAGTGTCAGAAGTGGGCTACCGTACTTTGGGCAAATGAAAGTACATTGAAGCCCGCGACAATGAAAGAAATGTGATAAGTGGCTCTCAGGCATCTGTCCCAACCACAATCCAACCGATCTGTGGTGATTCAGATGCCTGATTCTAGTGTTTGAAGGCTAAATACATGGAGCAAAACGGATTATGAATCCGGTTGAGGGCGAATTATGATCCGAATATTGAATTTGACGATCGGAAATCATGTCTGGGGTACTTTTGGACAGTGAATCTTATCATTTTGATCAAAAAAAATTTCAAAAATACACAATTTTGGCAACTACCAGAACTCTAAATTGGCGAAATAAGCCGAAAATGGTTCTGGTAGCTGTTTCAATACTGTTAATTCGACATAATGTTTTGCATTTCTTTGACTTTGAATTGAATAGCATAATGTTGGCGCTTAATGAACCCTCAATCGACCTTCTGGCAAGGCGTTATGGATTCAGAATCCATGTTTTTTTCATCAAAAACGCCGAGGTTTCATCTGAAACTTGGAAATCGTACACGCTGATGTGTGGATTTCGGCGGCTACAAAACGCAATCTGGGCACCAGACACCCTTAAAAGCAAGCAGTTGGGATTGCTAGGACCCTAAGAATGACCAACTTAGTGTGTTAATTAGCATTGCCAAAGGCATTGCATTCCAAAATTTAGTTATTATCGCCGCCACATGAAGCAATTCATGAGCAGAACTCATACAAACCTTATGTATGGGTTTTTACACCAACGAAACATGCTCCATCGGTCAAGCTAATGCCCAGGAAAAGCATGCTTTTGGTCGTGTTTTGGCGCAATTAGCCCCCTTTCCGAGAACCATCGTGCTTGGCAGAGACCGCCATACAACTAGAGATAGTTGCTTGCGCGAGATGGAAGCACAGGAAAGCCCTTTAACATACAGTAAATTGTGTTTAATAGGTATTAATAGTGTGCCTGCGCGAGCGCAGCCCAGCAAAGCCCTTTACTATACAGTAAATTGTGTTAAATAGTGTGCTTGCGCGAGATTGCAGCACAGCAAAGCCCTTAGCAACACGCAGATACTTATTATCTGCGCCCTTCTGACAGAATCCATCCCGATTTCGACGGGTCTGTCAGTCCGGATTCGTAAAAAGTTGACTTTTTACCACTGTTTTACCCCTCAAATGGCACAAATTTCCCCCGGGGCTTATTCATTTGTCCCTCTTCAACATTCAGAATCCCATCCAAGACCGCCAACAACATTGCGCGGTCCGTGGTGGGATTCTGAAGCCCCCAACTTCACAAATACCCATCACTTTTGCTCATTGGCGACCGCAAGGTTGCATTCATTGGCTTATCAAACACCCTTTTACAACTTTTAACCACCAATTTTAAGTTAAACACCAATAAAACGAACTACAAACGGCGGATTTCAAACAAAAGCTTACCCAGTTTGGGGTTCACAAGTACAGTAAACGGTATCATAGACGCCATGATGTGATGCCAAGTTGACTTTGGATCACATCAGTCTCAGAAACCATACAAATGAAACTAATTCAAATCACAATTTCATTAATTTAGTCAAAATGTAAATTAAATTTGAGTTAAAAAAGCAAAAAAACAACTTAACTTCGGGCCATCTCGAGCCCTGATTGTACTAGAAGGCCACTATAATAGCTGAATGCTAGCGAGATGGCCTATACGGTAGGCCGCCCTTGCATTTCAATTACAAAGTTGGTGAAATCGAGAGCGCCTATATGCTGGGGATATCCATGGATTGTTTCATGGCGCGAGGGTCCACGGACTGTCGAGACAACGAGAGAGCCATTCTCTCGACGGTTGCACGTGTACACCCTTACACACTTTTGCTGCCCCGCAACGAAAGTTGCACATTTGTCATCATCGACCCCCGCATCTTTTCTTACTGCGAATGTTGCACTTGCGGACACTTCGCCCGCATCTTCCTTCCCCGCAAACGTTTGGAATCTGTTTAGTCATCGTTTGGGGATCCTGGAGGGGTCAACGTTGTTGAAACGGGTGATTTTACGGCTCATTTTGACCAAAATATCTCCGAAATCGTGCACTTTGCGTCTACCAGATGTGTTTTGCATGAATGCGATGAAGCCAACGTTGACATTGGTTCATTGCAAAGGCTTATTTACATCATTGACGCTTGTCTTCAACTCGGAATCTTGCTATTTACAAAGATTACGAACAAATCAACACTGTTGAATCGTATCTTTCACATAATTACACTGAAGTTAAGCACTTTTTGTTCACAAATTTCAACTGAATTATCACTAAACACAAGTTTCACCTTCGTCGCTCCGTTTCGCAGGGCCTGCGGCCCTGCTCCTCCGCTCCTTCGGCAAAACACCCGTTTCCGCTTCCTTCTACGTAAAGTACTAGCTCGGTCAATAACCGAGTAAAAACACAATACAAACGCCAAGTTTTAGAAAAGGTTTATTAGGCAAAAGAGTTGTAATTAGACAACGAAGTGGAATTAAAATGCTACTTAATGTTGGCCTAGGGGTAGAGAATAGTAAAGCGTGACGTGAGAAAAAACCGCTACCACAGCCTAGAGAGTAGGCTGTCTGCTCCCTGTAGGACCTTCCGGGACCGCTTGATGTAGGGCTCGGTTGACGAAGTGTTGTTCCAGCGACCGGCTCGCGCGATGGCGTCGATGGGGATCCCCTGTTCCGCTGCTGCTGTAGCTGCCCCTCCTCGGAAACTGTGGGCTGAAAAAGTCGACGGAAGAATGCCCTGGGCGATTTTCTGCTTGATATGGCTTCTAAGCGCATTGTATGACCAGTGGGTCTGAGCTCTTAGAGCTGGGAACAGCCAGGGCGACTGCCCATGCTGATTAGACTGGCTCCATTTACGCACATACTCGACTGGACAGAAACCGCTTTGGGCTCCACGAGCTATCCAGACGACCTCTGGTGGCCCTACTTGGTTCCGCTTGGAACGCCGCACTTCGGCTCGTAAACCCTCCGTCGTGAACGAAAGATCAGCAATCTTGAGTTTGAGGGCTTCGACAGGACGGTAAAACCCCGCGAAAGCTAAGACAGCAAAAACCGAGAACTTGACGTCATTAAGCCCCTTGGACGCTTCTGCATGCTCGACGATACTACGGACCAGAGCCGGGGGTGCTTTTGCTCTGTGAATCGGAGCTGGTGCGGATCTGGCAACGGAGTCCACTGCCATAGACACTATCGGTGAAGCCGCGGGGTTGGGAGAGATTCCTTGAACATCGTAATGCCATAGAAGAGCAGCCTTAGCCAGACGAGACGACGGCGCCGACGTTGCGTGACAGTCCAAGATGAAGGCGGCAATTGCCGCGTCAAGATCGGCGGTTGGCGACAAGACCTCCGCCCTGTACTTTTGGAAGCGATTGGCCACTGACTTGTAGCGGTTAATCGTGGGGGTAGATTTGCATCCGAAGATGATAGCATCTGCTAATTGACCAGCTTCAGGATGCCCAGTGTCAAAGAGCTTCTGCCGGAATGACATCCTGAAAAGCTGAGTAAAAAACTGCGCGACTTGCCTCGCCCTAATTATACGCTGGGGTTGGGTGGGATGGTACTTTGGGGATAATGAAATATATAAAAAAGTGGAAAAATATGGCAATGAAATTCCACTACGCTGTGAAAAACGCAGAATGAAGCTCCCCCGAGCTCTATCCCTAGCTGGGGCTAGCGAGTACAGTATGGAGCGCTCTTTCGCGCCGAGACCCTCGCTGCGCGCTCGTTCAAAAAACCCGAGCTCTGCACTGACAGTCCTCGCTGCGTACTTTCTTCGCAGTTCGCGGACGAACGGTGTGTTTCACCTTCGTCGCTCCGTTTCGCAGGGCCTGCGGCCCTGCTCCTCCGCTCCTTCGGCAAAACACCCGTTTCCGCTTCCTTCTACGTAAAGTACTAGCTCGGTCAATAACCGAGTAAAAACACAATACAAACGCCAAGTTTTAGAAAAGGTTTATTAGGCAAAAGAGTTGTAATTAGACAACGAAGCAGAAAAAAGAGTGAAGGTGTTAAATTGAACGCATAGAAGTTTGAAACGTAATCTAGGATCTTGGAAGGCTCCGCCTGCGACAGGAGGGGGTGTGATGACAGGGGTTCCCGGTACTGTTTCTTCGACGATTCGGGCCCAACCCTGATTGACAGCCTCCACGAAGAGTGGCCATGCCGAATGAGATGGCCAATTTGGGACTACGAGAATTCCCCTGCACTGGTGGGAGCGGATATGCCGAAGGCATTGGGCTAGCTCGTCTACTGGAGGGCAGCACCAGCTAATCTCCCGCGACCAGGTCACCGAGAAAGAATCAACTCCTGCTGTACCAGGACATGGAACGCTTGAGAAGAAACGGGGAAGCTGAGCAGTGACGTGAGAGGCGAACCTGTCCACGGAACAGGGACCATATCGCTCGTTCCACAAGGCAAAAAGTGATGGACTTAAACGCCAGTCCCCTGGGTCCATGTCCCTAGATGCCGCGTCTGCCGCCTCGTTTAGGTTGCGCGGGACCCAATTTGGACATAAGCGAATCTGATGGGCAGATGCAAGCTGTGTGATTTCGAGCGCCGCTTTCTGAACCGGCTTGGACATGGATCCTTTTCTGAGGGCCGCTACCGCATTTTTGCTGTCCGTAGATATATGCAACGAGACCGGCCCCTTACCGACGACAAGCGCCTGAATCGCGAATTGGATTGCATACAACTCCCTTGCCGTGCTCGACTGGGCCATCTCTTCAAAACTGAGCCTGCGCGACACCGACTTCACGACCTGGGTTCTATCGCTGTTTGTAAGAACTGCCCCAAGGCCGACAGCCGACGCATCCGAAGACACTGAGATAGAGGGCCAGCTCCTGGAATTGAGATCAAATGACACCTCCTTGTTTAATCGGGGCATCCACCCCTTCAGCTCCTCTACTTCCTCGCCAGAAAGAGGCACTTTTTTGTTCCAGAGAGGAGCAAAGCTTGCTACCACTTCAAAGGACTTCTTCAAACCCATGGGGGCCAAGGGACCGATGACGTGATACATGGACACAACGCAACCGGTGAATTCCAGACGTTGTCTGATTGTGGGGGAGGGATTTTCCAATAAACTATTGAGCCGGGCTTTGGCCTTGTCGAGCCTTTGAGGCTGGATATATAATTTGGATCGGTCTAAGTCGATATTCACTCCGAGCCAAGAAAAGAATTTGTTTGGGGACAAGGAGGATTTCTCTGCATTAAGCACAATACCGGCACCGACTGTTGCTTCCTTGATAACCTGCGCAGCTCGCTCAAAGAAATGAAGATCTTCATGAAAAAACACAAAATCATCAAAATAAAGAGCGCATGGGATAGCTCTTGCCCTAAGGTACGCCAAAAAGGGCCGAAACACTTTCGTAAAGATCTCCGGAGCCGCCGCGAGACCGAAGGGAAGTGCGAGCATAGCAAAACTGCGGTCTTTCCAGGCAAAACCTAGATAGGGAGAGTCCTCAGGGTGGATCATAATGTGGTGATAGCCCCGCTTCATGTCAAAACCCCCGACATAGCCTTTGGCTGGGATTAGGGAAAGGACATCGTCCCAGTTTTCGCACTTAAATTTGTGTGTGAAAGTAAACTCATTGAGTTGTTTCAGGTTGTGGATCAATCGGGGCTTTCCTTTGGAATTGTAGTTCACTAACAGGGGACTTATGCATCGAAGGGAGGCCTTCTGCGGCCCTTTGAGCTCGACTGCCGCTCCAGTCTGTATTAACTCATTAATCTCGGAGTCTACAAAGGCCTCAGCTTGGAGGGCTGTAATGTGGTTGGGGAGGTTAAAACATGGACGGGAGTCGTCTTTCCAAGGGATACGAAAACCATATTTTATTATAGAAAGGACATATGGTGGAGCATCAAGTGTATTTAACCAAAAATTGAAACATGCTGACAGACCGCCTGCCGAAAAACTATTACTTTGGGATGAGGGGCTGGGGCTGCTGGAGGGAGGGGTAGGACCGAACTCGGGGCTGGTAGCCAAATCCGCCGCCATAGACCGATGGACAGTTGTTGGCATAATGGCCTCGACCGTAACAGGCATTGCAGACCGGGCCTTGGGGGTAGAAAGGTGGGGCGGTGTATTGGTGCTGGGGCTGGGGAGTCGAGTAGCGACGCTTGAAGGCCTGAGCCGACTTGAGGGGCTTGCCTTGCTTGGCCTTGGACAACTCAATAATCTGGAAAATATAACTGAGTCAGAGCAAAAAGACAGATCCAGCCTTGGCTGTATATACGAATCGGAAGATATAAAATGGTAAAAAAAATATACCGCCTTGACCATGTCCGCGTCCTTCGTCACACCCTGGACCGCTTCCATCTTATCCAGAACGTCGAGGCTTCCGGGAATCTGGTCCGCGAGCTTGAGCTCCGCCAGTCTTTTGTCGATGAGAGCGAGGGCTTCCTTGATCTTTCCGGCCAAGAGAGCCTTCCGGACCCCGGCGAAAACCTCGGCCTGCTTCACAATAAAGCGGGCGGAGAGCGTTTTCCCCTCAAGGGGCGACTTCGGGCTGGACTTGAGCAGCATCGAGACGGCCTTTTCGACAGGCTCCCAGAGACCCTCATCACGATTCTCCTGGGCTTGAGGCTGCGGCGGCTGGTATCTAGCCACGACCGCGTCCAAGCGACGAACGCCTTCCTCCGCGACCTGATCCTGACGAGCCTCAAGCTGCTCAATTCGCTCATTAATAGCCTGGGCGTAGATGGCGATGTCCTGCGGAGGCTCGGGATTGTTAGGGGGTTGGTTCTGCTCCTGGACCGGCTGAACTGGAGCCTGACGTCGGCGATTGCGAGTTGGGGCCATAACGGAGAAAAACTGTAAAGAATTTTAGCAAAGCACGCTCGAAATGTTAAAACTACTTAAGGGGTAATGGAACGCGACTTTAGGGATAATGAAATATATAAAAAAGTGGAAAAATATGGCAATGAAATTCCACTACGCTGTGAAAAACGCAGAATGAAGCTCCCCCGAGCTCTATCCCTAGCTGGGGCTAGCGAGTACAGTATGGAGCGCTCTTTCGCGCCGAGACCCTCGCTGCGCGCTCGTTCAAAAAACCCGAGCTCTGCACTGACAGTCCTCGCTGCGTACTTTCTTCGCAGTTCGCGGACGAACGGTGTGTTATACACCCTCCACGACTGCCATGAATCATGCGCAAGTCCTTGGAGGGATTCAGAAACCCCGAAAATGCATCTGTTTTTGTGGGTAATGCCCAGAGTTTCAGTGTTTCCTTACTAATTGGCACACTTATCAGGTAAAAGCATGTTTACACAAGCTTCTTCACTCTAAACATGCCTCTGGGGCACGCACAATAAGCCTAAATGTGCGAAGTGGCACTTTGACAACGTCGGATCAAAGTGTCAGAAGTGGGCTACCGTACTTTGGGCAAATGAAAGTACATTGAAGCCCGCGACAATGAAAGAAATGTGATAAGTGGCTCTCAGGCATCTGTCCCAACCACAATCCAACCGATCTGTGGTGATTCAGATGCCTGATTCTAGTGTTTGAAGGCTAAATACATGGAGCAAAACGGATTATGAATCCGGTTGAGGGCGAATTATGATCCGAATATTGAATTTGACGATCGGAAATCATGTCTGGGGTACTTTTGGACAGTGAATCTTATCATTTTGATCAAAAAAAATTTCAAAAATACACAATTTTGGCAACTACCAGAACTCTAAATTGGCGAAATAAGCCGAAAATGGTTCTGGTAGCTGTTTCAATACTGTTAATTCGACATAATGTTTTGCATTTCTTTGACTTTGAATTGAATAGCATAATGTTGGCGCTTAATGAACCCTCAATCGACCTTCTGGCAAGGCGTTATGGATTCAGAATCCATGTTTTTTTCATCAAAAACGCCGAGGTTTCATCTGAAACTTGGAAATCGTACACGCTGATGTGTGGATTTCGGCGGCTACAAAACGCAATCTGGGCACCAGACACCCTTAAAAGCAAGCAGTTGGGATTGCTAGGACCCTAAGAATGACCAACTTAGTGTGTTAATTAGCATTGCCAAAGGCATTGCATTCCAAAATTTAGTTATTATCGCCGCCACATGAAGCAATTCATGAGCAGAACTCATACAAACCTTATGTATGGGTTTTTACACCAACGAAACATGCTCCATCGGTCAAGCTAATGCCCAGGAAAAGCATGCTTTTGGTCGTGTTTTGGCGCAATTAGCCCCCTTTCCGAGAACCATCGTGCTTGGCAGAGACCGCCATACAACTAGAGATAGTTGCTTGCGCGAGATGGAAGCACAGGAAAGCCCTTTAACATACAGTAAATTGTGTTTAATAGGTATTAATAGTGTGCCTGCGCGAGCGCAGCCCAGCAAAGCCCTTTACTATACAGTAAATTGTGTTAAATAGTGTGCTTGCGCGAGATTGCAGCACAGCAAAGCCCTTAGCAACACGCAGATACTTATTATCTGCGCCCTTCTGACAGAATCCATCCCGATTTCGACGGGTCTGTCAGTCCGGATTCGTAAAAAGTTGACTTTTTACCACTGTTTTACCCCTCAAATGGCACAAATTTCCCCCGGGGCTTATTCATTTGTCCCTCTTCAACATTCAGAATCCCATCCAAGACCGCCAACAACATTGCGCGGTCCGTGGTGGGATTCTGAAGCCCCCAACTTCACAAATACCCATCACTTTTGCTCATTGGCGACCGCAAGGTTGCATTCATTGGCTTATCAAACACCCTTTTACAACTTTTAACCACCAATTTTAAGTTAAACACCAATAAAACGAACTACAAACGGCGGATTTCAAACAAAAGCTTACCCAGTTTGGGGTTCACAAGTACAGTAAACGGTATCATAGACGCCATGATGTGATGCCAAGTTGACTTTGGATCACATCAGTCTCAGAAACCATACAAATGAAACTAATTCAAATCACAATTTCATTAATTTAGTCAAAATGTAAATTAAATTTGAGTTAAAAAAGCAAAAAAACAACTTAACTTCGGGCCATCTCGAGCCCTGATTGTACTAGAAGGCCACTATAATAGCTGAATGCTAGCGAGATGGCCTATACGGTAGGCCGCCCTTGCATTTCAATTACAAAGTTGGTGAAATCGAGAGCGCCTATATGCTGGGGATATCCATGGATTGTTTCATGGCGCGAGGGTCCACGGACTGTCGAGACAACGAGAGAGCCATTCTCTCGACGGTTGCACGTGTACACCCTTACACACTTTTGCTGCCCCGCAACGAAAGTTGCACATTTGTCATCATCGACCCCCGCATCTTTTCTTACTGCGAATGTTGCACTTGCGGACACTTCGCCCGCATCTTCCTTCCCCGCAAACGTTTGGAATCTGTTTAGTCATCGTTTGGGGATCCTGGAGGGGTCAACGTTGTTGAAACGGGTGATTTTACGGCTCATTTTGACCAAAATATCTCCGAAATCGTGCACTTTGCGTCTACCAGATGTGTTTTGCATGAATGCGATGAAGCCAACGTTGACATTGGTTCATTGCAAAGGCTTATTTACATCATTGACGCTTGTCTTCAACTCGGAATCTTGCTATTTACAAAGATTACGAACAAATCAACACTGTTGAATCGTATCTTTCACATAATTACACTGAAGTTAAGCACTTTTTGTTCACAAATTTCAACTGAATTATCACTAAACACAAGTTATACACCCTCCACGACTGCCATGAATCATGCGCAAGTCCTTGGAGGGATTCAGAAACCCCGAAAATGCATCTGTTTTTGTGGGTAATGCCCAGAGTTTCAGTGTTTCCTTACTAATTGGCACACTTATCAGGTAAAAGCATGTTTACACAAGCTTCTTCACTCTAAACATGCCTCTGGGGCACGCACAATAAGCCTAAATGTGCGAAGTGGCACTTTGACAACGTCGGATCAAAGTGTCAGAAGTGGGCTACCGTACTTTGGGCAAATGAAAGTACATTGAAGCCCGCGACAATGAAAGAAATGTGATAAGTGGCTCTCAGGCATCTGTCCCAACCACAATCCAACCGATCTGTGGTGATTCAGATGCCTGATTCTAGTGTTTGAAGGCTAAATACATGGAGCAAAACGGATTATGAATCCGGTTGAGGGCGAATTATGATCCGAATATTGAATTTGACGATCGGAAATCATGTCTGGGGTACTTTTGGACAGTGAATCTTATCATTTTGATCAAAAAAAATTTCAAAAATACACAATTTTGGCAACTACCAGAACTCTAAATTGGCGAAATAAGCCGAAAATGGTTCTGGTAGCTGTTTTAATACTGTTAATTCGACATAATGTTTTGCATTTCTTTGACTTTGAATTGAATAGCATAATGTTGGCGCTTAATGAACCCTCAATCGACCTTCTGGCAAGGCGTTATGGATTCAGAATCCATGTTTTTTTCATCAAAAACGCCGAGGTTTCATCTGAAACTTGGAAATCGTACACGCTGATGTGTGGATTTCGGCGGCTACAAAACGCAATCTGGGCACCAGACACCCTTAAAAGCAAGCAGTTGGGATTGCTAGGACCCTAAGAATGACCAACTTAGTGTGTTAATTAGCATTGCCAAAGGCATTGCATTCCAAAATTTAGTTATTATCGCCGCCACATGAAGCAATTCATGAGCAGAACTCATACAAACCTTATGTATGGGTTTTTACACCAACGAAACATGCTCCATCGGTCAAGCTAATGCCCAGGAAAAGCATGCTTTTGGTCGTGTTTTGGCGCAATTAGCCCCCTTTCCGAGAACCATCGTGCTTGGCAGAGACCGCCATACAACTAGAGATAGTTGCTTGCGCGAGATGGAAGCACAGGAAAGCCCTTTAACATACAGTAAATTGTGTTTAATAGGTATTAATAGTGTGCCTGCGCGAGCGCAGCCCAGCAAAGCCCTTTACTATACAGTAAATTGTGTTAAATAGTGTGCTTGCGCGAGATTGCAGCACAGCAAAGCCCTTAGCAACACGCAGATACTTATTATCTGCGCCCTTCTGACAGAATCCATCCCGATTTCGACGGGTCTGTCAGTCCGGATTCGTAAAAAGTTGACTTTTTACCACTGTTTTACCCCTCAAATGGCACAAATTTCCCCCGGGGCTTATTCATTTGTCCCTCTTCAACATTCAGAATCCCATCCAAGACCGCCAACAACATTGCGCGGTCCGTGGTGGGATTCTGAAGCCCCCAACTTCACAAATACCCATCACTTTTGCTCATTGGCGACCGCAAGGTTGCATTCATTGGCTTATCAAACACCCTTTTACAACTTTTAACCACCAATTTTAAGTTAAACACCAATAAAACGAACTACAAACGGCGGATTTCAAACAAAAGCTTACCCAGTTTGGGGTTCACAAGTACAGTAAACGGTATCATAGACGCCATGATGTGATGCCAAGTTGACTTTGGATCACATCAGTCTCAGAAACCATACAAATGAAACTAATTCAAATCACAATTTCATTAATTTAGTCAAAATGTAAATTAAATTTGAGTTAAAAAAGCAAAAAAACAACTTAACTTCGGGCCATCTCGAGCCCTGATTGTACTAGAAGGCCACTATAATAGCTGAATGCTAGCGAGATGGCCTATACGGTAGGCCGCCCTTGCATTTCAATTACAAAGTTGGTGAAATCGAGAGCGCCTATATGCTGGGGATATCCATGGATTGTTTCATGGCGCGAGGGTCCACGGACTGTCGAGACAACGAGAGAGCCATTCTCTCGACGGTTGCACGTGTACACCCTTACACACTTTTGCTGCCCCGCAACGAAAGTTGCACATTTGTCATCATCGACCCCCGCATCTTTTCTTACTGCGAATGTTGCACTTGCGGACACTTCGCCCGCATCTTCCTTCCCCGCAAACGTTTGGAATCTGTTTAGTCATCGTTTGGGGATCCTGGAGGGGTCAACGTTGTTGAAACGGGTGATTTTACGGCTCATTTTGACCAAAATATCTCCGAAATCGTGCACTTTGCGTCTACCAGATGTGTTTTGCATGAATGCGATGAAGCCAACGTTGACATTGGTTCATTGCAAAGGCTTATTTACATCATTGACGCTTGTCTTCAACTCGGAATCTTGCTATTTACAAAGATTACGAACAAATCAACACTGTTGAATCGTATCTTTCACATAATTACACTGAAGTTAAGCACTTTTTGTTCACAAATTTCAACTGAATTATCACTAAACACAAGTTATACACCCTCCACGACTGCCATGAATCATGCGCAAGTCCTTGGAGGGATTCAGAAACCCCGAAAATGCATCTGTTTTTGTGGGTAATGCCCAGAGTTTCAGTGTTTCCTTACTAATTGGCACACTTATCAGGTAAAAGCATGTTTACACAAGCTTCTTCACTCTAAACATGCCTCTGGGGCACGCACAATAAGCCTAAATGTGCGAAGTGGCACTTTGACAACGTCGGATCAAAGTGTCAGAAGTGGGCTACCGTACTTTGGGCAAATGAAAGTACATTGAAGCCCGCGACAATGAAAGAAATGTGATAAGTGGCTCTCAGGCATCTGTCCCAACCACAATCCAACCGATCTGTGGTGATTCAGATGCCTGATTCTAGTGTTTGAAGGCTAAATACATGGAGCAAAACGGATTATGAATCCGGTTGAGGGCGAATTATGATCCGAATATTGAATTTGACGATCGGAAATCATGTCTGGGGTACTTTTGGACAGTGAATCTTATCATTTTGATCAAAAAAAATTTCAAAAATACACAATTTTGGCAACTACCAGAACTCTAAATTGGCGAAATAAGCCGAAAATGGTTCTGGTAGCTGTTTCAATACTGTTAATTCGACATAATGTTTTGCATTTCTTTGACTTTGAATTGAATAGCATAATGTTGGCGCTTAATGAACCCTCAATCGACCTTCTGGCAAGGCGTTATGGATTCAGAATCCATGTTTTTTTCATCAAAAACGCCGAGGTTTCATCTGAAACTTGGAAATCGTACACGCTGATGTGTGGATTTCGGCGGCTACAAAACGCAATCTGGGCACCAGACACCCTTAAAAGCAAGCAGTTGGGATTGCTAGGACCCTAAGAATGACCAACTTAGTGTGTTAATTAGCATTGCCAAAGGCATTGCATTCCAAAATTTAGTTATTATCGCCGCCACATGAAGCAATTCATGAGCAGAACTCATACAAACCTTATGTATGGGTTTTTACACCAACGAAACATGCTCCATCGGTCAAGCTAATGCCCAGGAAAAGCATGCTTTTGGTCGTGTTTTGGCGCAATTAGCCCCCTTTCCGAGAACCATCGTGCTTGGCAGAGACCGCCATACAACTAGAGATAGTTGCTTGCGCGAGATGGAAGCACAGGAAAGCCCTTTAACATACAGTAAATTGTGTTTAATAGGTATTAATAGTGTGCCTGCGCGAGCGCAGCCCAGCAAAGCCCTTTACTATACAGTAAATTGTGTTAAATAGTGTGCTTGCGCGAGATTGCAGCACAGCAAAGCCCTTAGCAACACGCAGATACTTATTATCTGCGCCCTTCTGACAGAATCCATCCCGATTTCGACGGGTCTGTCAGTCCGGATTCGTAAAAAGTTGACTTTTTACCACTGTTTTACCCCTCAAATGGCACAAATTTCCCCCGGGGCTTATTCATTTGTCCCTCTTCAACATTCAGAATCCCATCCAAGACCGCCAACAACATTGCGCGGTCCGTGGTGGGATTCTGAAGCCCCCAACTTCACAAATACCCATCACTTTTGCTCATTGGCGACCGCAAGGTTGCATTCATTGGCTTATCAAACACCCTTTTACAACTTTTAACCACCAATTTTAAGTTAAACACCAATAAAACGAACTACAAACGGCGGATTTCAAACAAAAGCTTACCCAGTTTGGGGTTCACAAGTACAGTAAACGGTATCATAGACGCCATGATGTGATGCCAAGTTGACTTTGGATCACATCAGTCTCAGAAACCATACAAATGAAACTAATTCAAATCACAATTTCATTAATTTAGTCAAAATGTAAATTAAATTTGAGTTAAAAAAGCAAAAAAACAACTTAACTTCGGGCCATCTCGAGCCCTGATTGTACTAGAAGGCCACTATAATAGCTGAATGCTAGCGAGATGGCCTATACGGTAGGCCGCCCTTGCATTTCAATTACAAAGTTGGTGAAATCGAGAGCGCCTATATGCTGGGGATATCCATGGATTGTTTCATGGCGCGAGGGTCCACGGACTGTCGAGACAACGAGAGAGCCATTCTCTCGACGGTTGCACGTGTACACCCTTACACACTTTTGCTGCCCCGCAACGAAAGTTGCACATTTGTCATCATCGACCCCCGCATCTTTTCTTACTGCGAATGTTGCACTTGCGGACACTTCGCCCGCATCTTCCTTCCCCGCAAACGTTTGGAATCTGTTTAGTCATCGTTTGGGGATCCTGGAGGGGTCAACGTTGTTGAAACGGGTGATTTTACGGCTCATTTTGACCAAAATATCTCCGAAATCGTGCACTTTGCGTCTACCAGATGTGTTTTGCATGAATGCGATGAAGCCAACGTTGACATTGGTTCATTGCAAAGGCTTATTTACATCATTGACGCTTGTCTTCAACTCGGAATCTTGCTATTTACAAAGATTACGAACAAATCAACACTGTTGAATCGTATCTTTCACATAATTACACTGAAGTTAAGCACTTTTTGTTCACAAATTTCAACTGAATTATCACTAAACACAAGTTATACACCCTCCACGACTGCCATGAATCATGCGCAAGTCCTTGGAGGGATTCAGAAACCCCGAAAATGCATCTGTTTTTGTGGGTAATGCCCAGAGTTTCAGTGTTTCCTTACTAATTGGCACACTTATCAGGTAAAAGCATGTTTACACAAGCTTCTTCACTCTAAACATGCCTCTGGGGCACGCACAATAAGCCTAAATGTGCGAAGTGGCACTTTGACAACGTCGGATCAAAGTGTCAGAAGTGGGCTACCGTACTTTGGGCAAATGAAAGTACATTGAAGCCCGCGACAATGAAAGAAATGTGATAAGTGGCTCTCAGGCATCTGTCCCAACCACAATCCAACCGATCTGTGGTGATTCAGATGCCTGATTCTAGTGTTTGAAGGCTAAATACATGGAGCAAAACGGATTATGAATCCGGTTGAGGGCGAATTATGATCCGAATATTGAATTTGACGATCGGAAATCATGTCTGGGGTACTTTTGGACAGTGAATCTTATCATTTTGATCAAAAAAAATTTCAAAAATACACAATTTTGGCAACTACCAGAACTCTAAATTGGCGAAATAAGCCGAAAATGGTTCTGGTAGCTGTTTCAATACTGTTAATTCGACATAATGTTTTGCATTTCTTTGACTTTGAATTGAATAGCATAATGTTGGCGCTTAATGAACCCTCAATCGACCTTCTGGCAAGGCGTTATGGATTCAGAATCCATGTTTTTTTCATCAAAAACGCCGAGGTTTCATCTGAAACTTGGAAATCGTACACGCTGATGTGTGGATTTCGGCGGCTACAAAACGCAATCTGGGCACCAGACACCCTTAAAAGCAAGCAGTTGGGATTGCTAGGACCCTAAGAATGACCAACTTAGTGTGTTAATTAGCATTGCCAAAGGCATTGCATTCCAAAATTTAGTTATTATCGCCGCCACATGAAGCAATTCATGAGCAGAACTCATACAAACCTTATGTATGGGTTTTTACACCAACGAAACATGCTCCATCGGTCAAGCTAATGCCCAGGAAAAGCATGCTTTTGGTCGTGTTTTGGCGCAATTAGCCCCCTTTCCGAGAACCATCGTGCTTGGCAGAGACCGCCATACAACTAGAGATAGTTGCTTGCGCGAGATGGAAGCACAGGAAAGCCCTTTAACATACAGTAAATTGTGTTTAATAGGTATTAATAGTGTGCCTGCGCGAGCGCAGCCCAGCAAAGCCCTTTACTATACAGTAAATTGTGTTAAATAGTGTGCTTGCGCGAGATTGCAGCACAGCAAAGCCCTTAGCAACACGCAGATACTTATTATCTGCGCCCTTCTGACAGAATCCATCCCGATTTCGACGGGTCTGTCAGTCCGGATTCGTAAAAAGTTGACTTTTTACCACTGTTTTACCCCTCAAATGGCACAAATTTCCCCCGGGGCTTATTCATTTGTCCCTCTTCAACATTCAGAATCCCATCCAAGACCGCCAACAACATTGCGCGGTCCGTGGTGGGATTCTGAAGCCCCCAACTTCACAAATACCCATCACTTTTGCTCATTGGCGACCGCAAGGTTGCATTCATTGGCTTATCAAACACCCTTTTACAACTTTTAACCACCAATTTTAAGTTAAACACCAATAAAACGAACTACAAACGGCGGATTTCAAACAAAAGCTTACCCAGTTTGGGGTTCACAAGTACAGTAAACGGTATCATAGACGCCATGATGTGATGCCAAGTTGACTTTGGATCACATCAGTCTCAGAAACCATACAAATGAAACTAATTCAAATCACAATTTCATTAATTTAGTCAAAATGTAAATTAAATTTGAGTTAAAAAAGCAAAAAAACAACTTAACTTCGGGCCATCTCGAGCCCTGATTGTACTAGAAGGCCACTATAATAGCTGAATGCTAGCGAGATGGCCTATACGGTAGGCCGCCCTTGCATTTCAATTACAAAGTTGGTGAAATCGAGAGCGCCTATATGCTGGGGATATCCATGGATTGTTTCATGGCGCGAGGGTCCACGGACTGTCGAGACAACGAGAGAGCCATTCTCTCGACGGTTGCACGTGTACACCCTTACACACTTTTGCTGCCCCGCAACGAAAGTTGCACATTTGTCATCATCGACCCCCGCATCTTTTCTTACTGCGAATGTTGCACTTGCGGACACTTCGCCCGCATCTTCCTTCCCCGCAAACGTTTGGAATCTGTTTAGTCATCGTTTGGGGATCCTGGAGGGGTCAACGTTGTTGAAACGGGTGATTTTACGGCTCATTTTGACCAAAATATCTCCGAAATCGTGCACTTTGCGTCTACCAGATGTGTTTTGCATGAATGCGATGAAGCCAACGTTGACATTGGTTCATTGCAAAGGCTTATTTACATCATTGACGCTTGTCTTCAACTCGGAATCTTGCTATTTACAAAGATTACGAACAAATCAACACTGTTGAATCGTATCTTTCACATAATTACACTGAAGTTAAGCACTTTTTGTTCACAAATTTCAACTGAATTATCACTAAACACAAGTTATACACCCTCCACGACTGCCATGAATCATGCGCAAGTCCTTGGAGGGATTCAGAAACCCCGAAAATGCATCTGTTTTTGTGGGTAATGCCCAGAGTTTCAGTGTTTCCTTACTAATTGGCACACTTATCAGGTAAAAGCATGTTTACACAAGCTTCTTCACTCTAAACATGCCTCTGGGGCACGCACAATAAGCCTAAATGTGCGAAGTGGCACTTTGACAACGTCGGATCAAAGTGTCAGAAGTGGGCTACCGTACTTTGGGCAAATGAAAGTACATTGAAGCCCGCGACAATGAAAGAAATGTGATAAGTGGCTCTCAGGCATCTGTCCCAACCACAATCCAACCGATCTGTGGTGATTCAGATGCCTGATTCTAGTGTTTGAAGGCTAAATACATGGAGCAAAACGGATTATGAATCCGGTTGAGGGCGAATTATGATCCGAATATTGAATTTGACGATCGGAAATCATGTCTGGGGTACTTTTGGACAGTGAATCTTATCATTTTGATCAAAAAAAATTTCAAAAATACACAATTTTGGCAACTACCAGAACTCTAAATTGGCGAAATAAGCCGAAAATGGTTCTGGTAGCTGTTTCAATACTGTTAATTCGACATAATGTTTTGCATTTCTTTGACTTTGAATTGAATAGCATAATGTTGGCGCTTAATGAACCCTCAATCGACCTTCTGGCAAGGCGTTATGGATTCAGAATCCATGTTTTTTTCATCAAAAACGCCGAGGTTTCATCTGAAACTTGGAAATCGTACACGCTGATGTGTGGATTTCGGCGGCTACAAAACGCAATCTGGGCACCAGACACCCTTAAAAGCAAGCAGTTGGGATTGCTAGGACCCTAAGAATGACCAACTTAGTGTGTTAATTAGCATTGCCAAAGGCATTGCATTCCAAAATTTAGTTATTATCGCCGCCACATGAAGCAATTCATGAGCAGAACTCATACAAACCTTATGTATGGGTTTTTACACCAACGAAACATGCTCCATCGGTCAAGCTAATGCCCAGGAAAAGCATGCTTTTGGTCGTGTTTTGGCGCAATTAGCCCCCTTTCCGAGAACCATCGTGCTTGGCAGAGACCGCCATACAACTAGAGATAGTTGCTTGCGCGAGATGGAAGCACAGGAAAGCCCTTTAACATACAGTAAATTGTGTTTAATAGGTATTAATAGTGTGCCTGCGCGAGCGCAGCCCAGCAAAGCCCTTTACTATACAGTAAATTGTGTTAAATAGTGTGCTTGCGCGAGATTGCAGCACAGCAAAGCCCTTAGCAACACGCAGATACTTATTATCTGCGCCCTTCTGACAGAATCCATCCCGATTTCGACGGGTCTGTCAGTCCGGATTCGTAAAAAGTTGACTTTTTACCACTGTTTTACCCCTCAAATGGCACAAATTTCCCCCGGGGCTTATTCATTTGTCCCTCTTCAACATTCAGAATCCCATCCAAGACCGCCAACAACATTGCGCGGTCCGTGGTGGGATTCTGAAGCCCCCAACTTCACAAATACCCATCACTTTTGCTCATTGGCGACCGCAAGGTTGCATTCATTGGCTTATCAAACACCCTTTTACAACTTTTAACCACCAATTTTAAGTTAAACACCAATAAAACGAACTACAAACGGCGGATTTCAAACAAAAGCTTACCCAGTTTGGGGTTCACAAGTACAGTAAACGGTATCATAGACGCCATGATGTGATGCCAAGTTGACTTTGGATCACATCAGTCTCAGAAACCATACAAATGAAACTAATTCAAATCACAATTTCATTAATTTAGTCAAAATGTAAATTAAATTTGAGTTAAAAAAGCAAAAAAACAACTTAACTTCGGGCCATCTCGAGCCCTGATTGTACTAGAAGGCCACTATAATAGCTGAATGCTAGCGAGATGGCCTATACGGTAGGCCGCCCTTGCATTTCAATTACAAAGTTGGTGAAATCGAGAGCGCCTATATGCTGGGGATATCCATGGATTGTTTCATGGCGCGAGGGTCCACGGACTGTCGAGACAACGAGAGAGCCATTCTCTCGACGGTTGCACGTGTACACCCTTACACACTTTTGCTGCCCCGCAACGAAAGTTGCACATTTGTCATCATCGACCCCCGCATCTTTTCTTACTGCGAATGTTGCACTTGCGGACACTTCGCCCGCATCTTCCTTCCCCGCAAACGTTTGGAATCTGTTTAGTCATCGTTTGGGGATCCTGGA
The DNA here is from genome assembly GCA_024447225.1 of Panagrellus sp. LJ2284. Classification (NCBI taxonomy): domain Eukaryota; kingdom Metazoa; phylum Nematoda; class Chromadorea; order Rhabditida; family Panagrolaimidae; genus Panagrellus; species Panagrellus sp. LJ2284. The sequence continues at coordinate 104,977 of JAMRYC010000019.1, read as the reverse complement.
GGGGTCAACGTTGTTGAAACGGGTGATTTTACGGCTCATTTTGACCAAAATATCTCCGAAATCGTGCACTTTGCGTCTACCAGATGTGTTTTGCATGAATGCGATGAAGCCAACGTTGACATTGGTTCATTGCAAAGGCTTATTTACATCATTGACGCTTGTCTTCAACTCGGAATCTTGCTATTTACAAAGATTACGAACAAATCAACACTGTTGAATCGTATCTTTCACATAATTACACTGAAGTTAAGCACTTTTTGTTCACAAATTTCAACTGAATTATCACTAAACACAAGTTATACACCCTCCACGACTGCCATGAATCATGCGCAAGTCCTTGGAGGGATTCAGAAACCCCGAAAATGCATCTGTTTTTGTGGGTAATGCCCAGAGTTTCAGTGTTTCCTTACTAATTGGCACACTTATCAGGTAAAAGCATGTTTACACAAGCTTCTTCACTCTAAACATGCCTCTGGGGCACGCACAATAAGCCTAAATGTGCGAAGTGGCACTTTGACAACGTCGGATCAAAGTGTCAGAAGTGGGCTACCGTACTTTGGGCAAATGAAAGTACATTGAAGCCCGCGACAATGAAAGAAATGTGATAAGTGGCTCTCAGGCATCTGTCCCAACCACAATCCAACCGATCTGTGGTGATTCAGATGCCTGATTCTAGTGTTTGAAGGCTAAATACATGGAGCAAAACGGATTATGAATCCGGTTGAGGGCGAATTATGATCCGAATATTGAATTTGACGATCGGAAATCATGTCTGGGGTACTTTTGGACAGTGAATCTTATCATTTTGATCAAAAAAAATTTCAAAAATACACAATTTTGGCAACTACCAGAACTCTAAATTGGCGAAACAAGCCTTAGGTCGCCCCTTCGGGGCTCCCCAGGCTTGTACAACTACCCATCAACGTACCAACACTACTACAAACACAAACCACAAAACCGACGCGCGCAACACCCAAAACCAAAACAAACGCACAAATCTAAACAAACCACATGCACAATCACAAACGTGCACTTCACAACTTCATTATCTTCAACATTAGATAAACATGTGAGTTAACTTTTATTGATCTTTAAAACTTAAATACGGATTTTAATTTCATGTCAATAATTATTTACTCAAAACTCAAAATAATCATACTATTATAAAAAGTATCAACTCAAACACCTACGCCTACTCATCAACTCCTATCCTACGCATGAAACATAACCACTCAAGTCCTAAGCGCGACTTTCACAGCTCGTGGGAGGGGGGAATTATGTCATCAACATACATGACGGGGTTCTGTTCAAACTCGATGTCGCTGGCATCAACTTTGGTGATGTCGAAGATTGATGTGTCACCAACCGACAGAATCAGCGCCTGTTTTCCGGCTTCACCGAAATCGCCAAAAAGGCCGGAAACATCGTCTGCAATGAAACGTGGTTTGTAAAAGTTTTTAAAATTGTGTATGAAAAAACTTACCGAAACTGTAATCGAATCCTGCGCCTTCGATCAGAACATCTTTGTCATCGCCTCCAGAAATCGGTTCCATCTTCAGCGGGAAACAAATAATAGCTTTGCTAAATCCGTCGGAGATAACATAAGCAGCGAGGCCCTTGAATTCGCAGTTGTCGGAAAGGACATAGGCACGGAAAGGAACTGCAAAAAACAATGAAGGGTGGCAAAAGAATATAAGGATAGTTAACTTACTTGATGCGGTATCACGGAAGTTTTTTCGCATTAGCGAAATGTGCTCAGAGAGAGGGTAGTAGTTGACTTGGGTCTTCTTCAAGAGAAAAAGCCTCCGGGCGGCGCAATTAACGATGTAGCCGGGAGCGATATCTTCCACGTTGGGGCAAGCCAGAACGGGGTCTCGCGCACGATCGCCCATGGAGAATCGGCGATCCCGAAACCAGATGTTTTCGGGACAAAAACCTTTAGTGATGGTAGAGAGCTTCAAGGATGGCTGATAAAACTTGAAGACGGGGTCAACTTCTTTGTCGACGGATTTGAGGGCCGTGGCCATCGCTTTTCCGCGATCGCCCCAACAGGTTCCATGGAAGGTTAGACCGTCCCGGTCCCCAAGAATCATATTAAGCGGCACGGAGCTGTCAGTGGGTACGGTGTATTTAATAACCACCAGCGTGTAGATCCTGAAAACAGATCATTTTTATATAATTTTCTTTTGTAAAAAGTACAAAAAGGTTCTTACTTGTCCTCCTGCGTCTGCTCGACAATCTCTCGCATGGTTGACAGTCGAATGACTGGATTGGACAGAGCAAGATGCGGCACGGACTTGTAGATGGATGAGGCTCTGCGCTTCTTCGGAGAAGGTTCTCCCTTCATGTTGGAGGCGCTTTTGATGACGATAGCAGTCGTTTCTCCGCGATTCTTCGCCATGATTGAGATTCAAGTTGGAAAAGTGGTTTCTGAAAAAGAAGAAAAAGTTCAAAACAAAGAAGAAGGAAGTGGAAACAAACAAAACGCGTCAAAAGGAGACGAAAATTAAAGCAAAAAGGGAGCAGCGAGCAGAGCCAGCTAGGACAGTGAGCCCAAACCTTATTTACGGTAGAAAGCTTTCGCGGTAAGACCGCTTAACCGTGGGCTTACCGCTGCAAGCAAACTGCCTCCGGTTTTCGACCCCTAGGGGAGCGTGACGGCCAACTTTTTCGTGTCGAAACCTCTTTTGGGAGTTATGTTAGCAAAAGAGTAAACTGACCTGTGCTGCTTGCTATCTTGATGTGGGATATATAACTTCTTGAGTTGATGCGCGACTTCTTGTTATTACGGGCAGCGTTACCGGCGAGTTCGAGGATCTCAGCGGCGAGGTATTCGAGGACGGCAGTTAGGTAGACGGAGGCACCGCCACCGACACGCGGAGCGTAGTTATCCTTGCGGAGGAGACGATGAAGACGGCCAAAGGGGAATTGGAGACCAGCTCGGGATGAGCGGGACGTTGCTTTACCGCCGGTCATGGCCTTGGCACCCTTTCCACATCCAGAAATGATAAGTTCGAAGACACACTGCTTGAGCACTGTCGAACTGAAAAACACAAATTTATATATGCACACAATGTAACAAATTTTGGTTAACAAATCACTCACTTTTAACGGCAGGCAGCGAATGAGGCACACCAGGATGGGGCCACAGTCGACTGTTGTCAGCGCAGAAAGATGCCGGTCACACTTCGCGCGCTCTTGCCGACAGAGTCAATGGCGACCAGGGAGGCAGATCGTCGTGTCCAAGATCGAGTTTGATGGCTCGATCCTCGGATATGCCTAAAGATTCAGTTTTCATTCCACAGAATTTGAATAAATGCATGAAAAACTCACTTTTCTAAATTGTTCAAAAACAACGGCTTCGTCAGTTTCATTGGTCGGTGGAGCATAGTAGAAGGTCGTGCGGAATCGTTAGGCTGTCGGCGACGGAGGGGAAGAGAACTTTTCTTTTTCTCTGTAAGCAGCATCGTGCTCATGTCGAGATAAGGGACATCTGGGACGGCTTTGAGCATCACTGAAATTCCAGTTTTGTAAAATTATATATAAAATTTAACTCAAAACTCACACAAAGCATCATAATGTTGGACAACCTTCGCAAACGGAGTCAAAACCAAACTATCAATGCACAGCAATGAAAGATTGTCCGATTTGGGCAGTTCGTAGTAGTCATTGTCCAGTTTGCGGTTCTTCTTCGACTCTTTCGGGTATTCACTGCCATTATGAAGTGTAATAGGATTGAGCCTTTATCTACCAGGATGCAGCCGTTGAGAATTCTAAAGTACACCTAGTTTAAAACTTGAAAGACACCAATAATATATATATATAAACTTACGATTTGAACTCGTCTTCAAAAAAGGCTTCTGCAAGTTCACGGTCAGTGTCATGGCCGACGACTTCAAAAAGTAGCGTTCGATTGGGGACGGCGACAACGACGAAGAAGCCGCATCTAGCCGGCACCGCAGCCGCCTGTCCGAAGGCGCCGGCAAGGCCGGCAGCCTTCACATTTTGCGCACTCAAAAACTAATTTGTTTGGCGTTGTGTCCTGAACATCGAACATGGACGGAAAAACAGCCATAGCCACTCAGCGACAAATTTTTGGTTCAAAATCGACAAATTCAATGTCGCAATTTAAGACAGTTTGGCTACCCCCTAATCGACACTTAATTTGAGTACGGTAACAATAGTTATTATTTGTTTTGCATCAATAAACGTCATTTGTTGCAAAATTTTGTACAAACCTTACGTTAGTTTGTATACACGGGTCATCTGAATGAGTTATGTTGTCGAAGGTGACTGAAAGATACTTGTAACGGGTGCATCGGTAAAAATTTGCACTCTTTACCTTTTGAAACTTCATTGGGTGCCTTATAGGTGTCGAGGAACGGTGAGTGGAGGGTGACGTGATGATGAATGATGGAAACAATATCTGCTAATCACTCCCGCTCCTGGACCTCATATAGAAAATTAATTAGGTAAAACAGCAAAAACAAAGTTTTTCCAAAACGTTTGAAAACAAAAAATGTTTTTCTAGTCATTTAAAACAGCGCGTGCTACAATGTTTAATGTTTTTCCGTCAATGTTATCATCAGGCAACTGGACTTTCAGTGAATTCCAAGACCTTACCCGTGAGCATGCTACATACAGTTGACCATGACTGAAAACGTCTTGTCTTAGATCAAGACCAACCTTGTTCAAAGTTTGGCCTTGAGACTTGTTAATAGTCATGGCAAACGCTGGTCTAACCGGAAACTGATTGCGATAGATTACCCGTACACCATTCTTTTCATCTTTTAACGTGATTCTAGGAATGACTGTAGAAACGTTACTTGGTCGACCATCTTGAATCACACGTCCAATGATAACGTTGTTAAGGAGACGGTCGATCACTAATCTTGTGCCATTGCAAAGACCATCGTCAATGTTTAAGTTGCGAATCAACATGACCACACTCTTTTCACGAAGCCGAAGACGCGATCGTGCAAAGTTGGGGGAAGTAATGTTTTGTAGGACCGAATCATCCATTAGTTGGTCGTCACCATTAATTGCTTCTGTTCTGTCAATAGCTAGATAAAATTTGTCTTCACCTGGCAACAAATTCATGACTTCCTCGTTGATAGCATCGACTTGTTCGTTCGTTGGGGCCAAAATGCATACATTGTAAATGTCTTCAAATCGAGCTTCACGGATTGGGGCCCCAAAACATTCCTGAACCAAAGTGTTTTTTGGTACAATGCATTGCGGTGGGATAGAAACCATGTCATTTTCATCATTCAAAGTTGCGTTTCCGATGCCCTTCAACGTTTCGACAAAATCGATTTCATTCGGCAAAGCTCGCATGTTTTTTGTAAGTTTGAGCGTTTTAAAGAAATGCCAAAAAGTGTAGTTCTTCAATGAAAGATTTACAATTTCATTGGTGGTTCCACCTTCTTTGATAGGTAACACTTGTCGGAAATCTCCAGCCAACAAAATGAGTTTGCCACCAAAAGGATAACCATTGCGCATAATGTCTGACAGGGTTTCGTGAATCTTGTGCAATGCAAACTTTGGAATCATTGAGCATTCATCAAAGACAAAAACGTCAACATCGCGTAAGAAAAGACCTTGTGCTTGGTCGGGTTGAACACTTGACGATGATTGTTCGTCAAAGGGGACGGGAAACTTGAAAACGTTGTGAATTGTCCGTCCTTTCGGATACAATGCTGCTGCAATCCCACTCCATGCTGCTACGCAAACCTTCTTACCATCGCCCAAAAGATCGTGAATAAGAGCCTTGATTGTGAACGTTTTTCCAGAACCACCAGGGCCATCGATAAAATACAACGGATAAACATGTCCGGGCGGGCCATCAATACCATGGGCAATTCGTTCTTTCACTTCATCAATGATAACTCGCTGTTCGTCGTTCATTGAACCGTACATTTGTTGAGCATGAATTTGATGCATAGCGATGTCCATATCATCGTCATCATTATTTCCAAGTCCACCAATTGCTTCTAAATATTCGGCAAGTGTGGGATACACGGACAAATCTTTATCCATTCTTTGCATACGTTTGACGACAAAGCGAAGAGCAATAAGTTCAGCCATTTTCTTCACTTCGTCTTCAAAGTTATTGCTTGCATCAATGTCAGCGGCAACGTTTAAAGTTCCATCAGGATTGAGGTCAACTTCAATATCATCGTTGGTTTCATCGACATCGCGTGGAATGGTTTCAAGCGAGACAACGTTTTCACGGCGGAATCGTCGAACAATGTCAAGAACCATGTAACGACGGAACTTGTGCCACAGGTCAACGGGATCATCGACAACACAATGAGCCAACAGTTGAGCAAAAAACATTCGCAGTTCACGGCCTTTGCAATAGTGGATGGCTTCGTTCATGGTTTCAATGTACAACTTGTCTTCCTGAATAAGGTTGTATTCGACACATGCCTCGTAGTAAGTTTCATACACAACGCCATCAATTGTACGCAAATCAGTCCAGCTCAACGGCCCAGGAACGTGCAACAACAACTTTCGCAAATAAAACAGAGGATTTGCGGGATAGGGTCGTGGCATTCGTCCGATTGCATTTCCTTGTTTTCTTTTTCGGAAACCACGACTCTTGTGATACGTGTAATACGTTGGAAGCTCATGATAGCGATACTGACGCGCATCCTCATCCTCGTTCCACAATTCAAAAGCGTGTTCAAGCGTTGTTTTTTGACTTTCAATGGCTTCCTCGATTTCAACTTCTCCGGCGTCTTCAGGCACAAACGTACAAACTTCACCATCATCGTGTAATTTGAGCCTTACGATTGTATGACTGCAGTCAAAAAGGCCGTACTCATTGATGCGATAATCAGCTTCATGTGCGCTAACATATCGACCTTCAACATGCTGTTTTGGTTCATCCAAATCAAGAATGTTGACTTCATTCCCGTCATCATCCACCCTCGTAGACTTGACTACAGCTTTATCAGGACCCTTTGTCATGTACTTGAAAATGTAAGCTAGCGAACCGTCAGATCCGATGACAGTCAAATTCAAATGGCATACCATACGAAGAAGCAAATATGGATTGTAAGGAACGACCCAACGATTGTCAATATCATGCTCTGAATCGTCAATTTTGACTTTGAAGGTGTTGGCACACGCTTGAGGGCGTCGAAATTCCGTGAAACCACGATCATTGATATGTGTTGCATCGCAAAAAGCCATTGGAAAATGACGCTTACATACTCCGTCCACCATGCACTGAGCTTTTGGATTGAGTTCACCACATGGACCATGAATCATGAATTTTAAAACTAATTCGTACAACTCAGGATATACGTTCTTGTCCGGTATAAAGGCCCAAATGTATTCATCGTAATCGGATAAGCTCAACACTTGATCAAGAGAAATCAACATGTGTGCATGCGGGGGACCTCGCTTTTGAAATTCAACAACGGAACAATATGCTTTTATTTTGCCAAAAATTTGACCCTTACAAATTTCCTTGATAAGAGCATCCTTTTTTTTTGCGAAAACTTTGTTGTGCATCCATACGGCGAATGAAGGTTCTTGTCCGGCAGCGACATTTTCCGTAATATCATCCCAGGTAGTGTTGCAAGTCATTGTGAGAAAAAAATGAGGACGTCCAATGTGCAAAAACAGCGATGTAATATCGTCGAACCGTTCTTTGTACCAACGGGGTCCACCTGTATACGAACTTGGAAGAACTACGATTCGACCTGGTTGCATGCCTTCTGCTTGAGCTCGACGTTCAACATAATTCTGAAGACTTTTATAATTTAAGGCTTTCAGTTTTATTTGGTTAAGCCGAATAAACTTCAAATTGTTCGATTCGATGCGAACCCACATATCGACCAAATATCTTAATGATAACTTACGGCCGTACAAAATAGGATTAAACTCAGTTTGTCTATCATTATCACGCCTTGCAAACAAAAACCTTGTATATTCAGCCAATGAAATGCGTTTGCCATTGTTGTCTTTCATGTTGATATGCCAGGAATGATTTAAACCGTTGACATAAAACATTGGGTACAACAGTGCGTCAATGCATGGATTATCGTAAAAAACTCGTTCACCATAATACTGGCGTTCGCCATTAGGACCATTGGCACGAACTTCAGGGGTGTCTTTACGCCACACAATGACATCACGCAAATTGATTTCATTGTTCTTGTCAAGATCAACCACAACAGCAACTTCATTTTGGTAGTCATGTATGTCATAGTTTCGTGAGGCCCCATCTTTACGCTTTAAAGCCATAATATGTCGTGTCAATTGACCGCCTGGCGGTACCAACGCATCTTCTTCTTCCAAAATTTTGCCAAATCGATAAAAACTATCTGCCAGTGCATTTTCGTCACGCATTATTGTTTCAAACTCCTTTACCACAGTGTCTTTCAAATCCGCTATTAGACTTTGACGACGTGTCGTTGCAGTGTCAGCATCCAAATGATAAATTTGACCACCATACGGTTGTTCATTATCATCCCTTGGTAAGATAAACTTTTTCATGTTGAAATGAACATTTCCTTGAATTTTAAACATGGGCACACCATGATGGAATGAGACATCATTGTATTTGGTTGTTGCAAAGGCAAACGCTGCATTGTAACTGGGCAGCTTTTCTCGAAAGTTTCTCAACTCAGCTGTGACAGTATGCATTCCTAGATATAAATCCTTCATATACGGTGGCACACTAAAGATGTCCTGACCAGGTTTGCCCGTAATTACTTCAGCATTTATGGTTCCAAAACCACAGCACTTATGATATTTGCCATCAACATTGTAGTCGTCGCGATGGTGATAACCCTTACAACTTATGCAAAGCGGTTCATATGGAGGAAGGCGATGGGATTCAACGTCACTTTTTTTCTTTCCAAACTCAAACTTGTCTCCGCGCTTGTCTTGACGTAAACGATTGGCTTGAAGTCGAATTTGCCTTTGCTCTTCACTCTCATTGTTTCTGCGATCATTACGATTTTGTGTTTCATTATTCCGACGTTCAACTTGTTCCTCTTCTGTTCCTTGTGTACGATTACGACGATGACTTAGTGCATTTGCGTTCAACCTTGCGTTTCTTTCTTCAATATTTTCATTTGCTTGAGTATTTAAAATTCGTTCTCGATTACTTGCCAGTCTTTGAGATCGTCGTTCTTCACCTTCATCTTGCCTTGACTGACTTTCTTCATCTGCATGTAAACGCCGTCGCTTTGAAGTTGAACTGGAAGGAGCCACACTGTTGTCACGTCGTAGCGCAAGTAAAGCGCGTCTTTCTTCAAGCTGTGTTAACCTTTCTTCTTCTGTAACATTGGCTCGTCTGTCTCGATTGCGTTGACTATTTACGTGTCTTTCCTCCTCCAAACGGTCAGGATACTTTTCTTGCATAAATTGACTATAGTATTTACGATTCTTGCTTGATTTTTTCTTACTTTTACACCATTCAACATACTGAGCGTTAAGATTTACATTTGTGTCCACATTTCTTGCATAATTCTGATCATCAACTACCATCAAAGCTTCATTAACTTCTTGACTATTGCTTCTTACATGACTCGATTCACTGTTGTTTACCTCAAGAGGTTCTGTGTTATTAGAGCCACTAATACAGTTCCTTTCATTTGTTTCAACCGAACCACTAATTGCATAATTATTATTTATTCTAACTGAATTCACGTTAACAAAACTTGAATCAGACGACCTTGGGTCCACATTACTAACACAACTTGCACTAACAAAACTTGAATCAACAAACGGCCTATGGCCCAATAAATCAAACGGCCTATGGCCCAGTAAATCAAACGGCCTTGGGCCCAATAAATCTAACGGCCTTTGGCCCAATAAATCTAACGGCCTCTGGCCCACTGTATGCTCAGTTGACGGGGAGGCATCTGAAGAACTCGTCTCCAGACCCTGCCCCGCCGGCGGCAGATTTGGATCAGGTACATTGCCGGCCAGCAATGCGTTACTATGCACTGACCGGGTTGGAGAACACCTGGGGTTGTCTGGCAATGCGAACTGAAAGTAAACAATTAAAACACAATTTGGAAAGGGGCACGGATGCGCAGAGACGCGCTTAACCACGACAACTTTTGTAAATCTAACATAAACACGACACGATGTGATAACGGACTGTATGAAACTATGGCAGCTTTTAACAGGTTCAAAATGGGCGAAATATCCATGCACACGGAAAAGAAAAACAGACTAAAGATTCGGCGCAAGAGAGAGGGGACTGAAGGCCCCTTGGTAAGGTGCACATCCAAAAACGCGAAATTGTTGACAATTATTATGATACCAACAGCCATTCTAGCGTGCAGAAGCATGGGGATACGTATATTTAAAACTGTTCACCTGAAATTACAACTGATTACTCTCAAAAAAGCAAAACAACAATGCAACCCGCCAAAAATATATATAAAATAAGGAAGAGTAATAAAAAGTTTTCATAAAATCACATTACCTCACATTTCTAAAGCTTCCGATACGTAACGACATCAGATGACATGTTGTGGATAATGCACACCTGTAAAAACGTTTGATTAACCTTGGTAAACCGACAATTACGTATACAAAGTTTCCACAGTCGAAACAGTCCACAATAACATCAAAATTATATATAAATAAAGGAACGACCAAGGAAAGTCGTTCCTCCCAAAGTTAAGGTCTATGGATTCATTACGACACGAAAACCGGGTCCGACACGTATAGGGGCAACACACTATGATGTACTAACATACCAGACGTGACGGTAAGAATCACGTTAAAAGTAAAACGGTAACAATAAGACTTATGAATGAAAAGACGTGAGAAAGAAGAGTAAACGACGCCACAGGCTTTGTCGGAAGATTGACACGCACTTGATGTTGGACACACAACGCCAACGAACCGAAAAAAGGTCATTCACTTTGGTGATACAAATTCGTTTGAAGAAGACTGTATTTACCTAATTTACGCAGTAAAGCTAATAAATATACTTGACAAACGAAAAGCACAACAAAAAAGATAGAAACAAAAAATTTTGACTCACCTGACCTCGAACCCGACCCACCTCAACCACACAACCCCCACACACTAACCACTCGACCATGCAAAAACACGCAGCGACCCGACAAAAAAAGACAGCAAAAAACCGCAAAATGCCAACTTTAACACTCCAAAAACGGCACTTGCCGGCGAGACCGCGGCACGGTGGACAGGATTCATAACCTACATGCCAAACTCAACATCTCCACCAAAAATCAGCTCACAAAATCATGCCACACAGACACACATAAGGACGGACACAAACAGTACAACATATTGGGGGGACAAGCCTTAGGTCGCCCCTTCGGGGCTCCCCCGGCTTGTACAACTACCCATCAACGTACCAACACTACTACAAACACAAATCACAACCTAACCCCATACCAAATCCACCTTTACCAACCAACCCCAACACACACACGCACACACCACTAACGCAACGCCAAACAACACTAACCCCACCACAACACCACAAACAAAAACCAAACCTTACCATAACAAACCAAAACTAACCTAAAATATAAACCTAAAACAGCAAAAACGAACAAAACTCACACCTATGAAGCAGTCAAAACCACAATAACGTGCACTTACAACTGAACCTATATAACCTCAGAAGTACACTTACAAATGACACAGTTTGTCTAAACCGCTCCAATTACAAACAGTATACGTCTAACCAAAAAATACAAACACATTCTACCACAAACATTATTAATTTACTTTCTGGGGATTAGGGCCCTTCGGGCCCCATCCCCATCTGCAGAACCTTTACTTTAACAAAACCACCTCACAAAACTGCACCAAACCTCAAGCCGACCCCCCAAAACACCACACACACATTAACCACGTGACTGTACACACGTATACAGTACCAGAAAAAAAGAAAGAAAACGTTTTGACCTGCCTGCCCCCGAAGAATAACTATAAGGACAAAAACAAATCTACAATTACAAAACAACTGAAGCAGTTCATTAAGACCAATCCAACTGCCAGCGGCTAACATCGAAACCTATCAAAAAATACCGACACATTCACTAAACTAAAATGCTTGCTTTCTGGGGATTGGGGCCCTTCGGGCCCCATCCCCGTCTTTGGAACCTCTACTTTAACCAAACCACCCTACAAAACCAAACCAAACCCAACCAACCCCGAACCAACCCTACAAAACTTGACACACACTATCTACGTGACTGTACACACGTCTACAGTACCAGAAAAAAAGAAACAAAAAATTTTGACCCACCCGACCTCGAACCCGACCCACCTCAACCACACAACCCCCACACACTAACCACTCGATCATGCAAAAACACGCAGCGACCCGACAAAAAAAGACAGCAAAAAGCCCCAAAATGCCAACTTTGGCACCCCAAAAACGGCACTTGCCGGCGAGACCGCGGCACGGTGGACAGGATTCATGACCTACATGCCAAACCCAACATCTCCACCAAAAATCAGCTCACAAAATCATGCCACACAGACACACATAAGGACGGACACAAACGCTACAACATATTGGAGGGATAAGCCGAAAATGGTTCTGGTAGCTGTTTCAATACTGTTAATTCGACATAATGTTTTGCATTTCTTTGACTTTGAATTGAATAGCATAATGTTGGCGCTTAATGAACCCTCAATCGACCTTCTGGCAAGGCGTTATGGATTCAGAATCCATGTTTTTTTCATCAAAAACGCCGAGGTTTCATCTGAAACTTGGAAATCGTACACGCTGATGTGTGGATTTCGGCGGCTACAAAACGCAATCTGGGCACCAGACACCCTTAAAAGCAAGCAGTTGGGATTGCTAGGACCCTAAGAATGACCAACTTAGTGTGTTAATTAGCATTGCCAAAGGCATTGCATTCCAAAATTTAGTTATTATCGCCGCCACATGAAGCAATTCATGAGCAGAACTCATACAAACCTTATGTATGGGTTTTTACACCAACGAAACATGCTCCATCGGTCAAGCTAATGCCCAGGAAAAGCATGCTTTTGGTCGTGTTTTGGCGCAATTAGCCCCCTTTCCGAGAACCATCGTGCTTGGCAGAGACCGCCATACAACTAGAGATAGTTGCTTGCGCGAGATGGAAGCACAGGAAAGCCCTTTAACATACAGTAAATTGTGTTTAATAGGTATTAATAGTGTGCCTGCGCGAGCGCAGCCCAGCAAAGCCCTTTACTATACAGTAAATTGTGTTAAATAGTGTGCTTGCGCGAGATTGCAGCACAGCAAAGCCCTTAGCAACACGCAGATACTTATTATCTGCGCCCTTCTGACAGAATCCATCCCGATTTCGACGGGTCTGTCAGTCCGGATTCGTAAAAAGTTGACTTTTTACCACTGTTTTACCCCTCAAATAGCACAAATTTCCCCCGGGGCTTATTCATTTGTCCCTCTTCAACATTCAGAATCCCATCCAAGACCGCCAACAACATTGCGCGGTCCGTGGTGGGATTCTGAAGCCCCCAACTTCACAAATACCCATCACTTTTGCTCATTGGCGACCGCAAGGTTGCATTCATTGGCTTATCAAACACCCTTTTACAACTTTTAACCACCAATTTTAAGTTAAACACCAATAAAACGAACTACAAACGGCGGATTTCAAACAAAAGCTTACCCAGTTTGGGGTTCACAAGTACAGTAAACGGTATCATAGACGCCATGATGTGATGCCAAGTTGACTTTGGATCACATCAGTCTCAGAAACCATACAAATGAAACTAATTCAAATCACAATTTCATTAATTTAGTCAAAATGTAAATTAAATTTGAGTTAAAAAAGCAAAAAAACAACTTAACTTCGGGCCATCTCGAGCCCTGATTGTACTAGAAGGCCACTATAATAGCTGAATGCTAGCGAGATGGCCTATACGGTAGGCCGCCCTTGCATTTCAATTACAAAGTTGGTGAAATCGAGAGCGCCTATATGCTGGGGATATCCATGGATTGTTTCATGGCGCGAGGGTCCACGGACTGTCGAGACAACGAGAGAGCCATTCTCTCGACGGTTGCACGTGTACACCCTTACACACTTTTGCTGCCCCGCAACGAAAGTTGCACATTTGTCATCATCGACCCCCGCATCTTTTCTTACTGCGAATGTTGCACTTGCGGACACTTCGCCCGCATCTTCCTTCCCCGCAAACGTTTGGAATCTGTTTAGTCATCGTTTGGGGATCCTGGAGGGGTCAACGTTGTTGAAACGGGTGATTTTACGGCTCATTTTGACCAAAATATCTCCGAAATCGTGCACTTTGCGTCTACCAGATGTGTTTTGCATGAATGCGATGAAGCCAACGTTGACATTGGTTCATTGCAAAGGCTTATTTACATCATTGACGCTTGTCTTCAACTCGGAATCTTGCTATTTACAAAGATTACGAACAAATCAACACTGTTGAATCGTATCTTTCACATAATTACACTGAAGTTAAGCACTTTTTGTTCACAAATTTCAACTGAATTATCACTAAACACAAGTTATACACCCTCCACGACTGCCATGAATCATGCGCAAGTCCTTGGAGGGATTCAGAAACCCCGAAAATGCATCTGTTTTTGTGGGTAATGCCCAGAGTTTCAGTGTTTCCTTACTAATTGGCACACTTATCAGGTAAAAGCATGTTTACACAAGCTTCTTCACTCTAAACATGCCTCTGGGGCACGCACAATAAGCCTAAATGTGCGAAGTGGCACTTTGACAACGTCGGATCAAAGTGTCAGAAGTGGGCTACCGTACTTTGGGCAAATGAAAGTACATTGAAGCCCGCGACAATGAAAGAAATGTGATAAGTGGCTCTCAGGCATCTGTCCCAACCACAATCCAACCGATCTGTGGTGATTCAGATGCCTGATTCTAGTGTTTGAAGGCTAAATACATGGAGCAAAACGGATTATGAATCCGGTTGAGGGCGAATTATGATCCGAATATTGAATTTGACGATCGGAAATCATGTCTGGGGTACTTTTGGACAGTGAATCTTATCATTTTGATCAAAAAAAATTTCAAAAATACACAATTTTGGCAACTACCAGAACTCTAAATTGGCGAAATAAGCCGAAAATGGTTCTGGTAGCTGTTTCAATACTGTTAATTCGACATAATGTTTTGCATTTCTTTGACTTTGAATTGAATAGCATAATGTTGGCGCTTAATGAACCCTCAATCGACCTTCTGGCAAGGCGTTATGGATTCAGAATCCATGTTTTTTTCATCAAAAACGCCGAGGTTTCATCTGAAACTTGGAAATCGTACACGCTGATGTGTGGATTTCGGCGGCTACAAAACGCAATCTGGGCACCAGACACCCTTAAAAGCAAGCAGTTGGGATTGCTAGGACCCTAAGAATGACCAACTTAGTGTGTTAATTAGCATTGCCAAAGGCATTGCATTCCAAAATTTAGTTATTATCGCCGCCACATGAAGCAATTCATGAGCAGAACTCATACAAACCTTATGTATGGGTTTTTACACCAACGAAACATGCTCCATCGGTCAAGCTAATGCCCAGGAAAAGCATGCTTTTGGTCGTGTTTTGGCGCAATTAGCCCCCTTTCCGAGAACCATCGTGCTTGGCAGAGACCGCCATACAACTAGAGATAGTTGCTTGCGCGAGATGGAAGCACAGGAAAGCCCTTTAACATACAGTAAATTGTGTTTAATAGGTATTAATAGTGTGCCTGCGCGAGCGCAGCCCAGCAAAGCCCTTTACTATACAGTAAATTGTGTTAAATAGTGTGCTTGCGCGAGATTGCAGCACAGCAAAGCCCTTAGCAACACGCAGATACTTATTATCTGCGCCCTTCTGACAGAATCCATCCCGATTTCGACGGGTCTGTCAGTCCGGATTCGTAAAAAGTTGACTTTTTACCACTGTTTTACCCCTCAAATAGCACAAATTTCCCCCGGGGCTTATTCATTTGTCCCTCTTCAACATTCAGAATCCCATCCAAGACCGCCAACAACATTGCGCGGTCCGTGGTGGGATTCTGAAGCCCCCAACTTCACAAATACCCATCACTTTTGCTCATTGGCGACCGCAAGGTTGCATTCATTGGCTTATCAAACACCCTTTTACAACTTTTAACCACCAATTTTAAGTTAAACACCAATAAAACGAACTACAAACGGCGGATTTCAAACAAAAGCTTACCCAGTTTGGGGTTCACAAGTACAGTAAACGGTATCATAGACGCCATGATGTGATGCCAAGTTGACTTTGGATCACATCAGTCTCAGAAACCATACAAATGAAACTAATTCAAATCACAATTTCATTAATTTAGTCAAAATGTAAATTAAATTTGAGTTAAAAAAGCAAAAAAACAACTTAACTTCGGGCCATCTCGAGCCCTGATTGTACTAGAAGGCCACTATAATAGCTGAATGCTAGCGAGATGGCCTATACGGTAGGCCGCCCTTGCATTTCAATTACAAAGTTGGTGAAATCGAGAGCGCCTATATGCTGGGGATATCCATGGATTGTTTCATGGCGCGAGGGTCCACGGACTGTCGAGACAACGAGAGAGCCATTCTCTCGACGGTTGCACGTGTACACCCTTACACACTTTTGCTGCCCCGCAACGAAAGTTGCACATTTGTCATCATCGACCCCCGCATCTTTTCTTACTGCGAATGTTGCACTTGCGGACACTTCGCCCGCATCTTCCTTCCCCGCAAACGTTTGGAATCTGTTTAGTCATCGTTTGGGGATCCTGGAGGGGTCAACGTTGTTGAAACGGGTGATTTTACGGCTCATTTTGACCAAAATATCTCCGAAATCGTGCACTTTGCGTCTACCAGATGTGTTTTGCATGAATGCGATGAAGCCAACGTTGACATTGGTTCATTGCAAAGGCTTATTTACATCATTGACGCTTGTCTTCAACTCGGAATCTTGCTATTTACAAAGATTACGAACAAATCAACACTGTTGAATCGTATCTTTCACATAATTACACTGAAGTTAAGCACTTTTTGTTCACAAATTTCAACTGAATTATCACTAAACACAAGTTATACACCCTCCACGACTGCCATGAATCATGCGCAAGTCCTTGGAGGGATTCAGAAACCCCGAAAATGCATCTGTTTTTGTGGGTAATGCCCAGAGTTTCAGTGTTTCCTTACTAATTGGCACACTTATCAGGTAAAAGCATGTTTACACAAGCTTCTTCACTCTAAACATGCCTCTGGGGCACGCACAATAAGCCTAAATGTGCGAAGTGGCACTTTGACAACGTCGGATCAAAGTGTCAGAAGTGGGCTACCGTACTTTGGGCAAATGAAAGTACATTGAAGCCCGCGACAATGAAAGAAATGTGATAAGTGGCTCTCAGGCATCTGTCCCAACCACAATCCAACCGATCTGTGGTGATTCAGATGCCTGATTCTAGTGTTTGAAGGCTAAATACATGGAGCAAAACGGATTATGAATCCGGTTGAGGGCGAATTATGATCCGAATATTGAATTTGACGATCGGAAATCATGTCTGGGGTACTTTTGGACAGTGAATCTTATCATTTTGATCAAAAAAAATTTCAAAAATACACAATTTTGGCAACTACCAGAACTCTAAATTGGCGAAATAAGCCGAAAATGGTTCTGGTAGCTGTTTCAATACTGTTAATTCGACATAATGTTTTGCATTTCTTTGACTTTGAATTGAATAGCATAATGTTGGCGCTTAATGAACCCTCAATCGACCTTCTGGCAAGGCGTTATGGATTCAGAATCCATGTTTTTTTCATCAAAAACGCCGAGGTTTCATCTGAAACTTGGAAATCGTACACGCTGATGTGTGGATTTCGGCGGCTACAAAACGCAATCTGGGCACCAGACACCCTTAAAAGCAAGCAGTTGGGATTGCTAGGACCCTAAGAATGACCAACTTAGTGTGTTAATTAGCATTGCCAAAGGCATTGCATTCCAAAATTTAGTTATTATCGCCGCCACATGAAGCAATTCATGAGCAGAACTCATACAAACCTTATGTATGGGTTTTTACACCAACGAAACATGCTCCATCGGTCAAGCTAATGCCCAGGAAAAGCATGCTTTTGGTCGTGTTTTGGCGCAATTAGCCCCCTTTCCGAGAACCATCGTGCTTGGCAGAGACCGCCATACAACTAGAGATAGTTGCTTGCGCGAGATGGAAGCACAGGAAAGCCCTTTAACATACAGTAAATTGTGTTTAATAGGTATTAATAGTGTGCCTGCGCGAGCGCAGCCCAGCAAAGCCCTTTACTATACAGTAAATTGTGTTAAATAGTGTGCTTGCGCGAGATTGCAGCACAGCAAAGCCCTTAGCAACACGCAGATACTTATTATCTGCGCCCTTCTGACAGAATCCATCCCGATTTCGACGGGTCTGTCAGTCCGGATTCGTAAAAAGTTGACTTTTTACCACTGTTTTACCCCTCAAATGGCACAAATTTCCCCCGGGGCTTATTCATTTGTCCCTCTTCAACATTCAGAATCCCATCCAAGACCGCCAACAACATTGCGCGGTCCGTGGTGGGATTCTGAAGCCCCCAACTTCACAAATACCCATCACTTTTGCTCATTGGCGACCGCAAGGTTGCATTCATTGGCTTATCAAACACCCTTTTACAACTTTTAACCACCAATTTTAAGTTAAACACCAATAAAACGAACTACAAACGGCGGATTTCAAACAAAAGCTTACCCAGTTTGGGGTTCACAAGTACAGTAAACGGTATCATAGACGCCATGATGTGATGCCAAGTTGACTTTGGATCACATCAGTCTCAGAAACCATACAAATGAAACTAATTCAAATCACAATTTCATTAATTTAGTCAAAATGTAAATTAAATTTGAGTTAAAAAAGCAAAAAAACAACTTAACTTCGGGCCATCTCGAGCCCTGATTGTACTAGAAGGCCACTATAATAGCTGAATGCTAGCGAGATGGCCTATACGGTAGGCCGCCCTTGCATTTCAATTACAAAGTTGGTGAAATCGAGAGCGCCTATATGCTGGGGATATCCATGGATTGTTTCATGGCGCGAGGGTCCACGGACTGTCGAGACAACGAGAGAGCCATTCTCTCGACGGTTGCACGTGTACACCCTTACACACTTTTGCTGCCCCGCAACGAAAGTTGCACATTTGTCATCATCGACCCCCGCATCTTTTCTTACTGCGAATGTTGCACTTGCGGACACTTCGCCCGCATCTTCCTTCCCCGCAAACGTTTGGAATCTGTTTAGTCATCGTTTGGGGATCCTGGAGGGGTCAACGTTGTTGAAACGGGTGATTTTACGGCTCATTTTGACCAAAATATCTCCGAAATCGTGCACTTTGCGTCTACCAGATGTGTTTTGCATGAATGCGATGAAGCCAACGTTGACATTGGTTCATTGCAAAGGCTTATTTACATCATTGACGCTTGTCTTCAACTCGGAATCTTGCTATTTACAAAGATTACGAACAAATCAACACTGTTGAATCGTATCTTTCACATAATTACACTGAAGTTAAGCACTTTTTGTTCACAAATTTCAACTGAATTATCACTAAACACAAGTTATACACCCTCCACGACTGCCATGAATCATGCGCAAGTCCTTGGAGGGATTCAGAAACCCCGAAAATGCATCTGTTTTTGTGGGTAATGCCCAGAGTTTCAGTGTTTCCTTACTAATTGGCACACTTATCAGGTAAAAGCATGTTTACACAAGCTTCTTCACTCTAAACATGCCTCTGGGGCACGCACAATCAGCCTAAATGTGCGAAGTGGCACTTTGACAACGTCGGATCAAAGTGTCAGAAGTGGGCTACCGTACTTTGGGCAAATGAAAGTACATTGAAGCCCGCGACAATGAAAGAAATGTGATAAGTGGCTCTCAGGCATCTGTCCCAACCACAATCCAACCGATCTGTGGTGATTCAGATGCCTGATTCTAGTGTTTGAAGGCTAAATACATGGAGCAAAACGGATTATGAATCCGGTTGAGGGCGAATTATGATCCGAATATTGAATTTGACGATCGGAAATCATGTCTGGGGTACTTTTGGACAGTGAATCTTATCATTTTGATCAAAAAAAATTTCAAAAATACACAATTTTGGCAACTACCAGAACTCTAAATTGGCGAAATAAGCCGAAAATGGTTCTGGTAGCTGTTTCAATACTGTTAATTCGACATAATGTTTTGCATTTCTTTGACTTTGAATTGAATAGCATAATGTTGGCGCTTAATGAACCCTCAATCGACCTTCTGGCAAGGCGTTATGGATTCAGAATCCATGTTTTTTTCATCAAAAACGCCGAGGTTTCATCTGAAACTTGGAAATCGTACACGCTGATGTGTGGATTTCGGCGGCTACAAAACGCAATCTGGGCACCAGACACCCTTAAAAGCAAGCAGTTGGGATTGCTAGGACCCTAAGAATGACCAACTTAGTGTGTTAATTAGCATTGCCAAAGGCATTGCATTCCAAAATTTAGTTATTATCGCCGCCACATGAAGCAATTCATGAGCAGAACTCATACAAACCTTATGTATGGGTTTTTACACCAACGAAACATGCTCCATCGGTCAAGCTAATGCCCAGGAAAAGCATGCTTTTGGTCGTGTTTTGGCGCAATTAGCCCCCTTTCCGAGAACCATCGTGCTTGGCAGAGACCGCCATACAACTAGAGATAGTTGCTTGCGCGAGATGGAAGCACAGGAAAGCCCTTTAACATACAGTAAATTGTGTTTAATAGGTATTAATAGTGTGCCTGCGCGAGCGCAGCCCAGCAAAGCCCTTTACTATACAGTAAATTGTGTTAAATAGTGTGCTTGCGCGAGATTGCAGCACAGCAAAGCCCTTAGCAACACGCAGATACTTATTATCTGCGCCCTTCTGACAGAATCCATCCCGATTTCGACGGGTCTGTCAGTCCGGATTCGTAAAAAGTTGACTTTTTACCACTGTTTTACCCCTCAAATGGCACAAATTTCCCCCGGGGCTTATTCATTTGTCCCTCTTCAACATTCAGAATCCCATCCAAGACCGCCAACAACATTGCGCGGTCCGTGGTGGGATTCTGAAGCCCCCAACTTCACAAATACCCATCACTTTTGCTCATTGGCGACCGCAAGGTTGCATTCATTGGCTTATCAAACACCCTTTTACAACTTTTAACCACCAATTTTAAGTTAAACACCAATAAAACGAACTACAAACGGCGGATTTCAAACAAAAGCTTACCCAGTTTGGGGTTCACAAGTACAGTAAACGGTATCATAGACGCCATGATGTGATGCCAAGTTGACTTTGGATCACATCAGTCTCAGAAACCATACAAATGAAACTAATTCAAATCACAATTTCATTAATTTAGTCAAAATGTAAATTAAATTTGAGTTAAAAAAGCAAAAAAACAACTTAACTTCGGGCCATCTCGAGCCCTGATTGTACTAGAAGGCCACTATAATAGCTGAATGCTAGCGAGATGGCCTATACGGTAGGCCGCCCTTGCATTTCAATTACAAAGTTGGTGAAATCGAGAGCGCCTATATGCTGGGGATATCCATGGATTGTTTCATGGCGCGAGGGTCCACGGACTGTCGAGACAACGAGAGAGCCATTCTCTCGACGGTTGCACGTGTACACCCTTACACACTTTTGCTGCCCCGCAACGAAAGTTGCACATTTGTCATCATCGACCCCCGCATCTTTTCTTACTGCGAATGTTGCACTTGCGGACACTTCGCCCGCATCTTCCTTCCCCGCAAACGTTTGGAATCTGTTTAGTCATCGTTTGGGGATCCTGGAGGGGTCAACGTTGTTGAAACGGGTGATTTTACGGCTCATTTTGACCAAAATATCTCCGAAATCGTGCACTTTGCGTCTACCAGATGTGTTTTGCATGAATGCGATGAAGCCAACGTTGACATTGGTTCATTGCAAAGGCTTATTTACATCATTGACGCTTGTCTTCAACTCGGAATCTTGCTATTTACAAAGATTACGAACAAATCAACACTGTTGAATCGTATCTTTCACATAATTACACTGAAGTTAAGCACTTTTTGTTCACAAATTTCAACTGAATTATCACTAAACACAAGTTATACACCCTCCACGACTGCCATGAATCATGCGCAAGTCCTTGGAGGGATTCAGAAACCCCGAAAATGCATCTGTTTTTGTGGGTAATGCCCAGAGTTTCAGTGTTTCCTTACTAATTGGCACACTTATCAGGTAAAAGCATGTTTACACAAGCTTCTTCACTCTAAACATGCCTCTGGGGCACGCACAATAAGCCTAAATGTGCGAAGTGGCACTTTGACAACGTCGGATCAAAGTGTCAGAAGTGGGCTACCGTACTTTGGGCAAATGAAAGTACATTGAAGCCCGCGACAATGAAAGAAATGTGATAAGTGGCTCTCAGGCATCTGTCCCAACCACAATCCAACCGATCTGTGGTGATTCAGATGCCTGATTCTAGTGTTTGAAGGCTAAATACATGGAGCAAAACGGATTATGAATCCGGTTGAGGGCGAATTATGATCCGAATATTGAATTTGACGATCGGAAATCATGTCTGGGGTACTTTTGGACAGTGAATCTTATCATTTTGATCAAAAAAAATTTCAAAAATACACAATTTTGGCAACTACCAGAACTCTAAATTGGCGAAATAAGCCGAAAATGGTTCTGGTAGCTGTTTCAATACTGTTAATTCGACATAATGTTTTGCATTTCTTTGACTTTGAATTGAATAGCATAATGTTGGCGCTTAATGAACCCTCAATCGACCTTCTGGCAAGGCGTTATGGATTCAGAATCCATGTTTTTTTCATCAAAAACGCCGAGGTTTCATCTGAAACTTGGAAATCGTACACGCTGATGTGTGGATTTCGGCGGCTACAAAACGCAATCTGGGCACCAGACACCCTTAAAAGCAAGCAGTTGGGATTGCTAGGACCCTAAGAATGACCAACTTAGTGTGTTAATTAGCATTGCCAAAGGCATTGCATTCCAAAATTTAGTTATTATCGCCGCCACATGAAGCAATTCATGAGCAGAACTCATACAAACCTTATGTATGGGTTTTTACACCAACGAAACATGCTCCATCGGTCAAGCTAATGCCCAGGAAAAGCATGCTTTTGGTCGTGTTTTGGCGCAATTAGCCCCCTTTCCGAGAACCATCGTGCTTGGCAGAGACCGCCATACAACTAGAGATAGTTGCTTGCGCGAGATGGAAGCACAGGAAAGCCCTTTAACATACAGTAAATTGTGTTTAATAGGTATTAATAGTGTGCCTGCGCGAGCGCAGCCCAGCAAAGCCCTTTACTATACAGTAAATTGTGTTAAATAGTGTGCTTGCGCGAGATTGCAGCACAGCAAAGCCCTTAGCAACACGCAGATACTTATTATCTGCGCCCTTCTGACAGAATCCATCCCGATTTCGACGGGTCTGTCAGTCCGGATTCGTAAAAAGTTGACTTTTTACCACTGTTTTACCCCTCAAATGGCACAAATTTCCCCCGGGGCTTATTCATTTGTCCCTCTTCAACATTCAGAATCCCATCCAAGACCGCCAACAACATTGCGCGGTCCGTGGTGGGATTCTGAAGCCCCCAACTTCACAAATACCCATCACTTTTGCTCATTGGCGACCGCAAGGTTGCATTCATTGGCTTATCAAACACCCTTTTACAACTTTTAACCACCAATTTTAAGTTAAACACCAATAAAACGAACTACAAACGGCGGATTTCAAACAAAAGCTTACCCAGTTTGGGGTTCACAAGTACAGTAAACGGTATCATAGACGCCATGATGTGATGCCAAGTTGACTTTGGATCACATCAGTCTCAGAAACCATACAAATGAAACTAATTCAAATCACAATTTCATTAATTTAGTCAAAATGTAAATTAAATTTGAGTTAAAAAAGCAAAAAAACAACTTAACTTCGGGCCATCTCGAGCCCTGATTGTACTAGAAGGCCACTATAATAGCTGAATGCTAGCGAGATGGCCTATACGGTAGGCCGCCCTTGCATTTCAATTACAAAGTTGGTGAAATCGAGAGCGCCTATATGCTGGGGATATCCATGGATTGTTTCATGGCGCGAGGGTCCACGGACTGTCGAGACAACGAGAGAGCCATTCTCTCGACGGTTGCACGTGTACACCCTTACACACTTTTGCTGCCCCGCAACGAAAGTTGCACATTTGTCATCATCGACCCCCGCATCTTTTCTTACTGCGAATGTTGCACTTGCGGACACTTCGCCCGCATCTTCCTTCCCCGCAAACGTTTGGAATCTGTTTAGTCATCGTTTGGGGATCCTGGAGGGGTCAACGTTGTTGAAACGGGTGATTTTACGGCTCATTTTGACCAAAATATCTCCGAAATCGTGCACTTTGCGTCTACCAGATGTGTTTTGCATGAATGCGATGAAGCCAACGTTGACATTGGTTCATTGCAAAGGCTTATTTACATCATTGACGCTTGTCTTCAACTCGGAATCTTGCTATTTACAAAGATTACGAACAAATCAACACTGTTGAATCGTATCTTTCACATAATTACACTGAAGTTAAGCACTTTTTGTTCACAAATTTCAACTGAATTATCACTAAACACAAGTTATACACCCTCCACGACTGCCATGAATCATGCGCAAGTCCTTGGAGGGATTCAGAAACCCCGAAAATGCATCTGTTTTTGTGGGTAATGCCCAGAGTTTCAGTGTTTCCTTACTAATTGGCACACTTATCAGGTAAAAGCATGTTTACACAAGCTTCTTCACTCTAAACATGCCTCTGGGGCACGCACAATAAGCCTAAATGTGCGAAGTGGCACTTTGACAACGTCGGATCAAAGTGTCAGAAGTGGGCTACCGTACTTTGGGCAAATGAAAGTACATTGAAGCCCGCGACAATGAAAGAAATGTGATAAGTGGCTCTCAGGCATCTGTCCCAACCACAATCCAACCGATCTGTGGTGATTCAGATGCCTGATTCTAGTGTTTGAAGGCTAAATACATGGAGCAAAACGGATTATGAATCCGGTTGAGGGCGAATTATGATCCGAATATTGAATTTGACGATCGGAAATCATGTCTGGGGTACTTTTGGACAGTGAATCTTATCATTTTGATCAAAAAAAATTTCAAAAATACACAATTTTGGCAACTACCAGAACTCTAAATTGGCGAAATAAGCCGAAAATGGTTCTGGTAGCTGTTTCAATACTGTTAATTCGACATAATGTTTTGCATTTCTTTGACTTTGAATTGAATAGCATAATGTTGGCGCTTAATGAACCCTCAATCGACCTTCTGGCAAGGCGTTATGGATTCAGAATCCATGTTTTTTTCATCAAAAACGCCGAGGTTTCATCTGAAACTTGGAAATCGTACACGCTGATGTGTGGATTTCGGCGGCTACAAAACGCAATCTGGGCACCAGACACCCTTAAAAGCAAGCAGTTGGGATTGCTAGGACCCTAAGAATGACCAACTTAGTGTGTTAATTAGCATTGCCAAAGGCATTGCATTCCAAAATTTAGTTATTATCGCCGCCAC
The DNA here is from genome assembly GCA_024447225.1 of Panagrellus sp. LJ2284. Taxonomy (NCBI): domain Eukaryota; kingdom Metazoa; phylum Nematoda; class Chromadorea; order Rhabditida; family Panagrolaimidae; genus Panagrellus; species Panagrellus sp. LJ2284. The sequence continues at coordinate 79,381 of JAMRYC010000019.1, read as the reverse complement.
ATGAAGCAATTCATGAGCAGAACTCATACAAACCTTATGTATGGGTTTTTACACCAACGAAACATGCTCCATCGGTCAAGCTAATGCCCAGGAAAAGCATGCTTTTGGTCGTGTTTTGGCGCAATTAGCCCCCTTTCCGAGAACCATCGTGCTTGGCAGAGACCGCCATACAACTAGAGATAGTTGCTTGCGCGAGATGGAAGCACAGGAAAGCCCTTTAACATACAGTAAATTGTGTTTAATAGGTATTAATAGTGTGCCTGCGCGAGCGCAGCCCAGCAAAGCCCTTTACTATACAGTAAATTGTGTTAAATAGTGTGCTTGCGCGAGATTGCAGCACAGCAAAGCCCTTAGCAACACGCAGATACTTATTATCTGCGCCCTTCTGACAGAATCCATCCCGATTTCGACGGGTCTGTCAGTCCGGATTCGTAAAAAGTTGACTTTTTACCACTGTTTTACCCCTCAAATGGCACAAATTTCCCCCGGGGCTTATTCATTTGTCCCTCTTCAACATTCAGAATCCCATCCAAGACCGCCAACAACATTGCGCGGTCCGTGGTGGGATTCTGAAGCCCCCAACTTCACAAATACCCATCACTTTTGCTCATTGGCGACCGCAAGGTTGCATTCATTGGCTTATCAAACACCCTTTTACAACTTTTAACCACCAATTTTAAGTTAAACACCAATAAAACGAACTACAAACGGCGGATTTCAAACAAAAGCTTACCCAGTTTGGGGTTCACAAGTACAGTAAACGGTATCATAGACGCCATGATGTGATGCCAAGTTGACTTTGGATCACATCAGTCTCAGAAACCATACAAATGAAACTAATTCAAATCACAATTTCATTAATTTAGTCAAAATGTAAATTAAATTTGAGTTAAAAAAGCAAAAAAACAACTTAACTTCGGGCCATCTCGAGCCCTGATTGTACTAGAAGGCCACTATAATAGCTGAATGCTAGCGAGATGGCCTATACGGTAGGCCGCCCTTGCATTTCAATTACAAAGTTGGTGAAATCGAGAGCGCCTATATGCTGGGGATATCCATGGATTGTTTCATGGCGCGAGGGTCCACGGACTGTCGAGACAACGAGAGAGCCATTCTCTCGACGGTTGCACGTGTACACCCTTACACACTTTTGCTGCCCCGCAACGAAAGTTGCACATTTGTCATCATCGACCCCCGCATCTTTTCTTACTGCGAATGTTGCACTTGCGGACACTTCGCCCGCATCTTCCTTCCCCGCAAACGTTTGGAATCTGTTTAGTCATCGTTTGGGGATCCTGGAGGGGTCAACGTTGTTGAAACGGGTGATTTTACGGCTCATTTTGACCAAAATATCTCCGAAATCGTGCACTTTGCGTCTACCAGATGTGTTTTGCATGAATGCGATGAAGCCAACGTTGACATTGGTTCATTGCAAAGGCTTATTTACATCATTGACGCTTGTCTTCAACTCGGAATCTTGCTATTTACAAAGATTACGAACAAATCAACACTGTTGAATCGTATCTTTCACATAATTACACTGAAGTTAAGCACTTTTTGTTCACAAATTTCAACTGAATTATCACTAAACACAAGTTATACACCCTCCACGACTGCCATGAATCATGCGCAAGTCCTTGGAGGGATTCAGAAACCCCGAAAATGCATCTGTTTTTGTGGGTAATGCCCAGAGTTTCAGTGTTTCCTTACTAATTGGCACACTTATCAGGTAAAAGCATGTTTACACAAGCTTCTTCACTCTAAACATGCCTCTGGGGCACGCACAATAAGCCTAAATGTGCGAAGTGGCACTTTGACAACGTCGGATCAAAGTGTCAGAAGTGGGCTACCGTACTTTGGGCAAATGAAAGTACATTGAAGCCCGCGACAATGAAAGAAATGTGATAAGTGGCTCTCAGGCATCTGTCCCAACCACAATCCAACCGATCTGTGGTGATTCAGATGCCTGATTCTAGTGTTTGAAGGCTAAATACATGGAGCAAAACGGATTATGAATCCGGTTGAGGGCGAATTATGATCCGAATATTGAATTTGACGATCGGAAATCATGTCTGGGGTACTTTTGGACAGTGAATCTTATCATTTTGATCAAAAAAAATTTCAAAAATACACAATTTTGGCAACTACCAGAACTCTAAATTGGCGAAATAAGCCGAAAATGGTTCTGGTAGCTGTTTCAATACTGTTAATTCGACATAATGTTTTGCATTTCTTTGACTTTGAATTGAATAGCATAATGTTGGCGCTTAATGAACCCTCAATCGACCTTCTGGCAAGGCGTTATGGATTCAGAATCCATGTTTTTTTCATCAAAAACGCCGAGGTTTCATCTGAAACTTGGAAATCGTACACGCTGATGTGTGGATTTCGGCGGCTACAAAACGCAATCTGGGCACCAGACACCCTTAAAAGCAAGCAGTTGGGATTGCTAGGACCCTAAGAATGACCAACTTAGTGTGTTAATTAGCATTGCCAAAGGCATTGCATTCCAAAATTTAGTTATTATCGCCGCCACATGAAGCAATTCATGAGCAGAACTCATACAAACCTTATGTATGGGTTTTTACACCAACGAAACATGCTCCATCGGTCAAGCTAATGCCCAGGAAAAGCATGCTTTTGGTCGTGTTTTGGCGCAATTAGCCCCCTTTCCGAGAACCATCGTGCTTGGCAGAGACCGCCATACAACTAGAGATAGTTGCTTGCGCGAGATGGAAGCACAGGAAAGCCCTTTAACATACAGTAAATTGTGTTTAATAGGTATTAATAGTGTGCCTGCGCGAGCGCAGCCCAGCAAAGCCCTTTACTATACAGTAAATTGTGTTAAATAGTGTGCTTGCGCGAGATTGCAGCACAGCAAAGCCCTTAGCAACACGCAGATACTTATTATCTGCGCCCTTCTGACAGAATCCATCCCAATTTCGACGGGTCTGTCAGTCCGGATTCGTAAAAAGTTGACTTTTTACCACTGTTTTACCCCTCAAATGGCACAATTTCCCCCCCCTGGGCTTGTTCATTTGCCCCTCTTTAACATTCAGAATCCCATCCAAGACCGCCAACAACATTGCGCGGTCCGTGGTGGGATTCTGAAGCCCCCAACTTCACAAATACCCATCACTTTTGGTCATTGGCGACTGCAAAGTTGCATTTATTGCCTTATCAAACAGCCTCTTACAACTTTTAACCACCAATTCTAAGTTAAACACGAATAAAAACGAACTACAAACGGCGAATTTCAAACAAAAGCTTACCCAGTTTGGGGTTCACAAGTACAGTAAACCGTTTCATAGACGCCATGATGTGATGCCAAGTTGACTTTGGATCACATCAGTCTCAGAAACCATACAAATGAAACTAATTGAAATCAAAATGTCGTTAATTCAATCAAAATGTAAATTAAATTTGAGTCGAAAACGCAAAAAAACAAACTAACTTCGAGCTATCTTTAGCCCTATGTGTACCAGAAGGCCACTCTGATAGCTGGATGCTAGCGAGATGACCTATACGGTAGGCCGCTCTTGCATTCCAATTTGGAAGATGGTGAAATCGAGAGCGCCTATATGCTGGGGATATCCATGGATTGTTTCATGGCGCGAGGGTCCACGGACTGTCGAGACAACGAGAGAGCCATTCTCTCGACGGTTGCACGTGTACACCCTTACACACTTTTGCTGCCCCACAGCGAAAGTTGCACCCTCGCCCACTCCTACTCACTTTACCTCCCCCGCAACGAAAGTTGCACATTTGTCATCATCGACCCCCGCATCTTTTCTTACTGCGAATGTTGCACTTGCGGACACTTCGCCCTCATCTTCCTTCTCAGCAAACGTCTGGAATCTGTTTAGTCATCGTTTGGGGATCCTGGAGGGGTCAAAGTTGTTGAAAAGGGTGATTTTACGCCTCATTTTGACTAAAATGTCTCCGAAATTGTGCACTTTGCATCTACCAGATGTGTTTTGCATGAATGCGATGAAGCCAACGTTGACATTGGTTCATTGCAAAGGCTTATTTACATCATTGACGCTTGTCTTCAACTCGGAATCTTGCTATTTACAAAGATTACGAACAAATAAACACTGTTGAATCGTATCTTTCACATAATTACACTGAACTTGACCACTTTTTGTTCACAAATTTCAACTAAATTATCACTAAACACAAGTTATACACTCTCCACGACTGCCATGAATCATGCGCAAGTTCTTGGAGGGCTTCAGAAACCACGAAAGTGCATCTGTTTTGGTGGGTAATGCCCAGAGTTACAGTGTTTCCTTACTGATTGGCACACTTATCAGGTAAAAGCATGCTTACACATGCCTCTTCACTCTAAACATGCCTCTGGGGCACGCACAATAAGCCTAAATGTGCGAACTGATACTTTGACAACGTCGGATCAAAGTGTCAGAAGCGGGCTACCGTACTTTGGGCAAATGAAAGTACATTGAAGCCCGCGACAATGAAAGAAATGTGTTAAGTGGCTCTCAGGCATCTGTCCCAACCACAATCCAACCGATCTGTGGTGATTCAGATGCCTGATTCTAGTGTTTGAAGGCTAAATACATGGAGCAAAACGGATTATGAATCCGATTGAGGGCGAATTATGATCCGAATTTTGAATTTGACGATCGGAAATCATGTCTGCGGTACTTTTGGACAGTGAATCTTATCATTTTGATCGAAAAAAATTACAAAAATACACAATTTTGGCAACTACCAGAACTCTAAATTGGCGAAATAAGCCGAAAATAGTTCTGGTAGCTGTTTCAATACTGTTAATTTGACTCAATGTTTTGCATTTCTTTGACTTTGAATTGAATAGCATAATGTTGGCGCTTAATTAACCCTCAATCGACCTTCTGGCAAGGCGTTATGGATTCAGAATCCATGTTTTTTTCATCAAAAACGCCGAGGTTTCATCTGAAACTTGGAAATCGTACACGCTGATGTGTGGATTTCGGCGGCTACAAAACGCAATCTGGGCACCAGACACCCTTAAAAGCAAGCAGTTGGGATTGCTAGGACCCTAAGAATGACCAACTTAGTGTGTTAATTAGCATTGCCAAAGGCACTGCATTCCAAAATTTAGTTATTATCGCCGCCACATGAAGCAACTCATGAGCAGAACTCATACAAACCTTATGTATGGGTTTTTACACCAACGATGCATGCTCCATCGGCCAAGCTAATGCTCAGGAAAAGCATGCTTTTGGTCGTGTTTTGGCGCAATTAGCCCCCTTTCCGAGAACCATCGTGCTTGGCAGAGACCGCCATACAACTAGAGATAGTTGCTTGCGCGAGATGGAAGCACAGGAAAGCCCTTTAACATACAGTAAATTGTGTTTAATAGGTATTAATAGTGTGCCTGCGCGAGCGCAGCCCAGCAAAGCCCTTTACTATACAGTAAATTGTGTTAAATAGTGTGCTTGCGCGAGATTGCAGCACAGCAAAGCCCTTAGCAACACGCAGATACTTATTATCTGCGCCCTTCTGACAGAATCCATCCCGATTTCGACGGGTCTGTCAGTCCGGATTCGTAAAAAGTTGACTTTTTACCACTGTTTTACCCCTCAAATGGCACAAATTTCCCCCGGGGCTTATTCATTCGTCCCTCTTTAACATTCAGAATCCCATCCAAGACCGCCAACAACATTGCGCGGTCCGTGGTGGGATTCTGAAGCCCCCAACTTCACAAATACCCATCACTTTTGGTCATTGGCGACCGCAAGGTTGCATTCATTGGCTTATCAAACAGCCTCTTACAACTTTTAAATACCAATTTTAAGTTAAACACCAATAAAAACGAACTACAAACGGCGGATTTCAAACAAAAGCTTACCCAGTTTGGGGTTTACAAGTACAGTAAACCGTTTCATAGACGCCATGATGTGATGCCAAGTTGACTTTGGATCACATCAGTCTCAGAAACCATACAAATGAAACTAATTCAAATCAAAATTTCATTAATTTAGTCAAAATGTAAATTAAATTTGAGTACAAAAAGCAAAAAAACAAGTTAACTTCGGGCCATATTCAGCCCTAATTGTACCAGAAGGCCACTGTGATAGCTGGAGGCCAGCGAGATGGCCTATACGGTAGGCCTCTCCTTGCATTCCAATTTGGAAGATGGAGAAAGCGAAAGCGCCTATATGCTGGGGATATCCATGGATTGTTTCATGGCGCGAGAGTCCACGGACTGTCGAGACAACGAGAGAGCCATTCTCTCGACGGTTGCACGTGTACACCCTTACACACTTTTGCTGCCCCACAGCGAAAGTTGCACCCTCGCCCACTCCTACTCACTTTACCTCCCCCGCAACGAAAGTTGCACATTTGTCATCATCGACCCCCGCATCTTTTCTTACTGCGAATGTTGCACTTGCGGACACTTCGCCCGCATCTTCCTTCCCAGCAAACGTTTGGAATCTGTTTAGTCATCGTTTGGGGATCCTGGAGGGGTCAAAGTTGTTGAAAAGGGTGATTTTACGCCTCATTTTGACTAAAATGTCTCCGAAATCAAGCACTTTGCATCTACCAGATGTGTTTTGCATGAATGCGATGAAGCCAACGTTGACATTGGTTCATTGCAAAGGCTTATTTACATCATTGACGCTTGTCGTCAACTCGGAATCTTGCTATTTACAAAGATTACGAACAAATAAACACTGTTGAATCGTATCTTTCACATAATTACACTGAACTTGACCACTTTTTGTTCACAAATTTCAACTAAATTATCACTAAACACAAGTTATACACTCTCCACGACTGCCATGAATCATGCGCAAGTTCTTGGAGGGCTTCAGAAACCACGAAAGTGCATCTGTTTTGGTGGGTAATGCCCAGAGTTACAGTGTTTCCTTACTGATTGGCACACTTATCAGGTAAAAGCATGCTTACACATGCCTCTTCACTCTAAACATGCCTCTGGGGCACGCACAATAAGCCTAAATGTGCGAACTGATACTTTGACAACGTCGGATCAAAGTGTCAGAAGCGGGCTACCGTACTTTGGGCAAATGAAAGTACATTGAAGCCCGCGACAATGAAAGAAATGTGTTAAGTGGCTCTCAGGCATCTGTCCCAACCACAATCCAACCGATCTGTGGTGATTCAGATGCCTGATTCTAGTGTTTGAAGGCTAAATACATGGAGCAAAACGGATTATGAATCCGATTGAGGGCGAATTATGATCCGAATTTTGAATTTGACGATCGGAAATCATGTCTGCGGTACTTTTGGACAGTGAATCTTATCATTTTGATCGAAAAAAATTACAAAAATACACAATTTTGGCAACTACCAGAACTCTAAATTGGCGAAATAAGCCGAAAATAGTTCTGGTAGCTGTTTCAATACTGTTAATTTGACTCAATGTTTTGCATTTCTTTGACTTTGAATTGAATAGCATAATGTTGGCGCTTAATTAACCCTCAATCGACCTTCTGGCAAGGCGTTATGGATTCAGAATCCATGTTTTTTTCATCAAAAACGCCGAGGTTTCATCTGAAACTTGGAAATCGTACACGCTGATGTGTGGATTTCGGCGGCTACAAAACGCAATCTGGGCACCAGACACCCTTAAAAGCAAGCAGTTGGGATTGCTAGGACCCTAAGAATGACCAACTTAGTGTGTTAATTAGCATTGCCAAAGGCACTGCATTCCAAAATTTAGTTATTATCGCCGCCACATGAAGCAACTCATGAGCAGAACTCATACAAACCTTATGTATGGGTTTTTACACCAACGATGCATGCTCCATCGGCCAAGCTAATGCTCAGGAAAAGCATGCTTTTGGTCGTGTTTTGGCGCAATTAGCCCCCTTTCCGAGAACCATCGTGCTTGGCAGAGACCGCCATACAACTAGAGATAGTTGCTTGCGCGAGATGGAAGCACAGGAAAGCCCTTTAACATACAGTAAATTGTGTTTAATAGGTATTAATAGTGTGCCTGCGCGAGCGCAGCCCAGCAAAGCCCTTTACTATACAGTAAATTGTGTTAAATAGTGTGCTTGCGCGAGATTGCAGCACAGCAAAGCCCTTAGCAACACGCAGATACTTATTATCTGCGCCCTTCTGACAGAATCCATCCCGATTTCGACGGGTCTGTCAGTCCGGATTCGTAAAAAGTTGACTTTTTACCACTGTTTTACCCCTCAAATGGCACAAATTTCCCCCGGGGCTTATTCATTCGTCCCTCTTTAACATTCAGAATCCCATCCAAGACCGCCAACAACATTGCGCGGTCCGTGGTGGGATTCTGAAGCCCCCAACTTCACAAATACCCATCACTTTTGGTCATTGGCGACCGCAAGGTTGCATTCATTGGCTTATCAAACAGCCTCTTACAACTTTTAAATACCAATTTTAAGTTAAACACCAATAAAAACGAACTACAAACGGCGGATTTCAAACAAAAGCTTACCCAGTTTGGGGTTTACAAGTACAGTAAACCGTTTCATAGACGCCATGATGTGATGCCAAGTTGACTTTGGATCACATCAGTCTCAGAAACCATACAAATGAAACTAATTCAAATCAAAATTTCATTAATTTAGTCAAAATGTAAATTAAATTTGAGTACAAAAAGCAAAAAAACAAGTTAACTTCGGGCCATATTCAGCCCTAATTGTACCAGAAGGCCACTGTGATAGCTGGAGGCCAGCGAGATGGCCTATACGGTAGGCCTCTCCTTGCATTCCAATTTGGAAGATGGAGAAAGCGAAAGCGCCTATATGCTGGGGATATCCATGGATTGTTTCATGGCGCGAGAGTCCACGGACTGTCGAGACAACGAGAGAGCCATTCTCTCGACGGTTGCACGTGTACACCCTTACACACTTTTGCTGCCCCACAGCGAAAGTTGCACCCTCGCCCACTCCTACTCACTTTACCTCCCCCGCAACGAAAGTTGCACATTTGTCATCATCGACCCCCGCATCTTTTCTTACTGCGAATGTTGCACTTGCGGACACTTCGCCCGCATCTTCCTTCCCAGCAAACGTTTGGAATCTGTTTAGTCATCGTTTGGGGATCCTGGAGGGGTCAAAGTTGTTGAAAAGGGTGATTTTACGCCTCATTTTGACTAAAATGTCTCCGAAATCAAGCACTTTGCATCTACCAGATGTGTTTTGCATGAATGCGATGAAGCCAACGTTGACATTGGTTCATTGCAAAGGCTTATTTACATCATTGACGCTTGTCGTCAACTCGGAATCTTGCTATTTACAAAGATTACGAACAAATAAACACTGTTGAATCGTATCTTTCACATAATTACACTGAACTTGACCACTTTTTGTTCACAAATTTCAACTAAATTATCACTAAACACAAGTTATACACTCTCCACGACTGCCATGAATCATGCGCAAGTTCTTGGAGGGCTTCAGAAACCACGAAAGTGCATCTGTTTTGGTGGGTAATGCCCAGAGTTACAGTGTTTCCTTACTGATTGGCACACTTATCAGGTAAAAGCATGCTTACACATGCCTCTTCACTCTAAACATGCCTCTGGGGCACGCACAATAAGCCTAAATGTGCGAACTGATACTTTGACAACGTCGGATCAAAGTGTCAGAAGCGGGCTACCGTACTTTGGGCAAATGAAAGTACATTGAAGCCCGCGACAATGAAAGAAATGTGTTAAGTGGCTCTCAGGCATCTGTCCCAACCACAATCCAACCGATCTGTGGTGATTCAGATGCCTGATTCTAGTGTTTGAAGGCTAAATACATGGAGCAAAACGGATTATGAATCCGATTGAGGGCGAATTATGATCCGAATTTTGAATTTGACGATCGGAAATCATGTCTGCGGTACTTTTGGACAGTGAATCTTATCATTTTGATCGAAAAAAATTACAAAAATACACAATTTTGGCAACTACCAGAACTCTAAATTGGCGAAATAAGCCGAAAATAGTTCTGGTAGCTGTTTCAATACTGTTAATTTGACTCAATGTTTTGCATTTCTTTGACTTTGAATTGAATAGCATAATGTTGGCGCTTAATTAACCCTCAATCGACCTTCTGGCAAGGCGTTATGGATTCAGAATCCATGTTTTTTTCATCAAAAACGCCGAGGTTTCATCTGAAACTTGGAAATCGTACACGCTGATGTGTGGATTTCGGCGGCTACAAAACGCAATCTGGGCACCAGACACCCTTAAAAGCAAGCAGTTGGGATTGCTAGGACCCTAAGAATGACCAACTTAGTGTGTTAATTAGCATTGCCAAAGGCACTGCATTCCAAAATTTAGTTATTATCGCCGCCACATGAAGCAACTCATGAGCAGAACTCATACAAACCTTATGTATGGGTTTTTACACCAACGATGCATGCTCCATCGGCCAAGCTAATGCTCAGGAAAAGCATGCTTTTGGTCGTGTTTTGGCGCAATTAGCCCCCTTTCCGAGAACCATCGTGCTTGGCAGAGACCGCCATACAACTAGAGATAGTTGCTTGCGCGAGATGGAAGCACAGGAAAGCCCTTTAACATACAGTAAATTGTGTTTAATAGGTATTAATAGTGTGCCTGCGCGAGCGCAGCCCAGCAAAGCCCTTTACTATACAGTAAATTGTGTTAAATAGTGTGCTTGCGCGAGATTGCAGCACAGCAAAGCCCTTAGCAACACGCAGATACTTATTATCTGCGCCCTTCTGACAGAATCCATCCCGATTTCGACGGGTCTGTCAGTCCGGATTCGTAAAAAGTTGACTTTTTACCACTGTTTTACCCCTCAAATGGCACAAATTTCCCCCGGGGCTTATTCATTCGTCCCTCTTTAACATTCAGAATCCCATCCAAGACCGCCAACAACATTGCGCGGTCCGTGGTGGGATTCTGAAGCCCCCAACTTCACAAATACCCATCACTTTTGGTCATTGGCGACCGCAAGGTTGCATTCATTGGCTTATCAAACAGCCTCTTACAACTTTTAAATACCAATTTTAAGTTAAACACCAATAAAAACGAACTACAAACGGCGGATTTCAAACAAAAGCTTACCCAGTTTGGGGTTTACAAGTACAGTAAACCGTTTCATAGACGCCATGATGTGATGCCAAGTTGACTTTGGATCACATCAGTCTCAGAAACCATACAAATGAAACTAATTCAAATCAAAATTTCATTAATTTAGTCAAAATGTAAATTAAATTTGAGTACAAAAAGCAAAAAAACAAGTTAACTTCGGGCCATATTCAGCCCTAATTGTACCAGAAGGCCACTGTGATAGCTGGAGGCCAGCGAGATGGCCTATACGGTAGGCCTCTCCTTGCATTCCAATTTGGAAGATGGAGAAAGCGAAAGCGCCTATATGCTGGGGATATCCATGGATTGTTTCATGGCGCGAGAGTCCACGGACTGTCGAGACAACGAGAGAGCCATTCTCTCGACGGTTGCACGTGTACACCCTTACACACTTTTGCTGCCCCACAGCGAAAGTTGCACCCTCGCCCACTCCTACTCACTTTACCTCCCCCGCAACGAAAGTTGCACATTTGTCATCATCGACCCCCGCATCTTTTCTTACTGCGAATGTTGCACTTGCGGACACTTCGCCCGCATCTTCCTTCCCAGCAAACGTTTGGAATCTGTTTAGTCATCGTTTGGGGATCCTGGAGGGGTCAAAGTTGTTGAAAAGGGTGATTTTACGCCTCATTTTGACTAAAATGTCTCCGAAATCAAGCACTTTGCATCTACCAGATGTGTTTTGCATGAATGCGATGAAGCCAACGTTGACATTGGTTCATTGCAAAGGCTTATTTACATCATTGACGCTTGTCGTCAACTCGGAATCTTGCTATTTACAAAGATTACGAACAAATAAACACTGTTGAATCGTATCTTTCACATAATTACACTGAACTTGACCACTTTTTGTTCACAAATTTCAACTAAATTATCACTAAACACAAGTTATACACTCTCCACGACTGCCATGAATCATGCGCAAGTTCTTGGAGGGCTTCAGAAACCACGAAAGTGCATCTGTTTTGGTGGGTAATGCCCAGAGTTACAGTGTTTCCTTACTGATTGGCACACTTATCAGGTAAAAGCATGCTTACACATGCCTCTTCACTCTAAACATGCCTCTGGGGCACGCACAATAAGCCTAAATGTGCGAACTGATACTTTGACAACGTCGGATCAAAGTGTCAGAAGCGGGCTACCGTACTTTGGGCAAATGAAAGTACATTGAAGCCCGCGACAATGAAAGAAATGTGTTAAGTGGCTCTCAGGCATCTGTCCCAACCACAATCCAACCGATCTGTGGTGATTCAGATGCCTGATTCTAGTGTTTGAAGGCTAAATACATGGAGCAAAACGGATTATGAATCCGATTGAGGGCGAATTATGATCCGAATTTTGAATTTGACGATCGGAAATCATGTCTGCGGTACTTTTGGACAGTGAATCTTATCATTTTGATCGAAAAAAATTACAAAAATACACAATTTTGGCAACTACCAGAACTCTAAATTGGCGAAATAAGCCGAAAATAGTTCTGGTAGCTGTTTCAATACTGTTAATTTGACTCAATGTTTTGCATTTCTTTGACTTTGAATTGAATAGCATAATGTTGGCGCTTAATTAACCCTCAATCGACCTTCTGGCAAGGCGTTATGGATTCAGAATCCATGTTTTTTTCATCAAAAACGCCGAGGTTTCATCTGAAACTTGGAAATCGTACACGCTGATGTGTGGATTTCGGCGGCTACAAAACGCAATCTGGGCACCAGACACCCTTAAAAGCAAGCAGTTGGGATTGCTAGGACCCTAAGAATGACCAACTTAGTGTGTTAATTAGCATTGCCAAAGGCACTGCATTCCAAAATTTAGTTATTATCGCCGCCACATGAAGCAACTCATGAGCAGAACTCATACAAACCTTATGTATGGGTTTTTACACCAACGATGCATGCTCCATCGGCCAAGCTAATGCTCAGGAAAAGCATGCTTTTGGTCGTGTTTTGGCGCAATTAGCCCCCTTTCCGAGAACCATCGTGCTTGGCAGAGACCGCCATACAACTAGAGATAGTTGCTTGCGCGAGATGGAAGCACAGGAAAGCCCTTTAACATACAGTAAATTGTGTTTAATAGGTATTAATAGTGTGCCTGCGCGAGCGCAGCCCAGCAAAGCCCTTTACTATACAGTAAATTGTGTTAAATAGTGTGCTTGCGCGAGATTGCAGCACAGCAAAGCCCTTAGCAACACGCAGATACTTATTATCTGCGCCCTTCTGACAGAATCTGTAGTATTCAAATATTACATTCTTCAAATACTTTCTATTCCTTTGTCAAACTCTTTACCCAAGTGTGACGGTTCCACCGGCTCGGCCAGTGGAACCGAGGGCGCATGCCATTCTCGGGCGTAGCCCTAGAGAAACAGGTTGAAACCTGTCTCAAGGCACCGCCCCCGCATTCTTGAGGTGTCCTTATAAGGGACTCTCGGAATGCCCAATGTGATGTTCTCCACCTTTGACATTCTCTTGGTACTAAGTAAAGGAGTATAATAAAGGTGAATCTCTCAGTCGGCGTAACAAGGAGCGGGTTAGGCCTTAGGGCCGAATGGGAACTTAGTAGGACTGGGGACGTGAAACACACGTAATCTACATGGAGGTCCCATTTCCTAAGATTCCCGCCCCGACCCCCTGGTGCGCCGACCCTACCCGCTATACCACCCGCAGTGTCCTTTTTAGACTGGTTGTGATGAAGTGACAAGGTTCAGGTAGCCATAAATTAAATACCCCCTTTCTTTTGAGTAGCCCCTTCTGACTGTTTTTTCGCGAGAAACAGTGAATCCTTTACCGGGACCAAATCATCGACAAACAGATGCGTACACCGTATTTTTGTTCCCCCCTCCCCCTTTTGTTTTTTTTTTTTTTGTTTTTGTGGGAACGCCCTCCTGTAACCCCTCGAAAACAGGCTCCACGAGTGACCATGTTCGAGTCGGGAGTAGAAGGCAGAGATGGAGGCATGTAAAGTGAGGAACCGTAGAACAGTTCCCACGCCGAAGGTAACGCACGTATTGTAAGCCTTATTTTTTCTAGTGCCGTGCTGGGTTAGTAGCGTTTTTTCATTATGGGTTTGTACTGTTTGACCTTCCTCGGGACGCTTTGTCATACTTCTGTATTTATTTATATTTATGTAATAGTTGACAAAATCCCACCTTTTATTGCGGGCCTTCTAAGACGAACACTAAAAAAGTAACGAATTCATCACCTAAAAGGCGACTGATCCGTGGAGTTACAAAACCGTAACGAATTCATCACTTAGAATTCAGTACTTTTTTGAAGTAACATTTTATTTTAGTAACGAATTCATTATTTTTGGAGTAACGTTTTCATTACCAAAATAGAATCCACGTTTTCGGTACTATTTTTTTCAGTAAAGCATAACCAAGACTGGGCCAGGACTGGCTCTTTGCCAGACCAATACGACCCGTTTTGATGTTTGCTAGGACTGACTCGGGCTTGCCCAGGTCATTATGTCCTAATCATTTTTTACCATCTAATTTTCGTCCATAAGAGGCCTTATAACACGTACAGACCCGGAGGCGGACCCAAAGTCCGACCTCCGAACGGGACAAGAGAGGGGTTACTTGTAACTCTTTGAGGAGACCTCTTGTACACTCGTAAACAACATGTGAGGGTTACGTTACGCAGTGCGTTAACGGTGAACAATCACGTTTTCGAGCGTAAAACCGACGGTCAACTTTTTGGGAGTATTTTTTCTTTTTGGTCCATCTCGTTACAACGATACATAGTTTCTTCGGTTGCCAGCCCCCACCCGTTTTTTTATATACGGAGAATGCACTAGCGACGTATTGCAGTCTGTTTGGTAAGCCCCCGGGTATCTGCAGCCTCACCGAATGAGTTACTATCGGTAACAGGTCAAGTAATGGATTCTTCCTTCTTACTTTCTTTTTCTACCTCACCCATGTCATCTAATCTAACCGAGTCCAAAAATATTGAGTATTTGTCCTTTTGAGCGTGTTACATTGGGACACCGTATAGTTCATCCGAAACCGTAACGGTCAGACCATTGACAGCCCGCAAAACGTCACCTCGCAGGGTACGAGAACGCAGGAGTCGATGTCGTAGCCATGTGTGCCATCGGCCGACGCGACAAAAGACGACTCGTCCGACCCACGCTATCACAAAAGGATAAATTTTTGTTAAGAAGCTTAAGTTTAAAAAATTTTTTTTTTTACGAAACTGTTTTCAACTCCGAAAAGAGATAAAAACGTTGTCACGCTTTGTTACCGACATGCTACTTTCGTTTTTGTGCATTTTACATCTACATATGACACTCGTTTAGCTTTTGCAAATTCCTTTTTTGCGCTCCTTTTTAAGAAAATCACCTTATCCTGGCGTAGATGCTTTTATGTATCAATCGAGACGCGCTACCCATCGACAAAATTTATGGTAGGATTGGTTTCAGACATCCCCATATCTATTCAGTCGATTGATACGCCGCTCTCACGCTTGAAGCACGCACAATCAATAATTGCTTTCGCTAATAAAACATACTAGCACGCTTGCGGATCCACAAATTTCTATCTGCACAGGAAAGTCATTTGGACAAGTCCTTACCAGTCACAGTGGATTATTAACTAAACTAACCTTCTAACACCACCCAGGAAAGTTTAAACGGAGCCGAATATGAACGAGCAACAAGCCCAAGCCTTCATTAAGGCCCTTGGTCAGATCAACAACGGAATAAGTGTGTCTGATCTACCGAAATACCATGGTAAACGAGATGAAAAGTCATTTATGGACGTCATAGAAGAAATTAACGCAATCTTCAATCTTCATGGCATCACCAAGGATGTTGACCGCGCCGCGAAGCTGATGGCAGTCATGCGCGGCCCTGCGTTGAAAACGTTCCAAGACGTTTACAACTCATGGACAACTCAACGGACAGCTGAGAAAAACGAAGAGCGGAAACCATCTTACGACGTCTTGGTCACCAACCTGGCAATACAATTCCGTGCCCCAGGAACCGCGAACACTTTTCGTCACCGGTTCAGCACCCGCCGCAAGCTGCCGACTGAGTCTATTGAAGAATACGCCAAGCAACTCGAAAAGTTGGCACTTCAAGCCTACACCGCAGTCGACGGGTTTACTGATCCTCTTCGCGAGAAAATTTTGGTACCGCAGTTCATTCAGGGACTGCCAATTGAAATACGAACGCATCTTCTTCGATGTAACAACATCAACACCATGAAAGAAGCCGTTGCGAAAGCCTTGCTTGAGGAAGACATTCAAATAGAAGTCAACCCGGTATCTACGGACGTATTAGTTGCCGCCTTAAACGACAACAACGACAGCGACGATGGCGACTGCGACGACATCGACGATGGCGACTGCGACGACATCGACGATGGCGACTGCGACGACAGTGACGATGGCGACTACGACGACAGTGACGATGACGACTACGACGACAGCAACAACAACAACAGCGACGACAACAATGGCGACGACAACAACAGTGACGAAGGCAGCAATTCTGGCCGCTCCAACAAAACCTGGAACGAAGTGAATTCCTTGCTGATGATCGCAATGATTTTTGGCTTAATCAACATCACCTCAGCAGGTGCAGCAATTGCAGCTCCGTTACCTGGACACTTGGAAGCTGATGTATTACTGTTTTCTACCTACAAGTTATGCACTTCCCACTTTATCAACACCTTCGACAACAAGTGTATGAAAACCACAGGAGCGGTTTTGTTCCTGAAGGTTAGCGAGGAAAAGGCAAATCAGTCAGATTATGCCTTTCACTGGAAGACTTCGGCCGAAACACTAAAGCAGCAGACTGTAACATCACAATCAGACATAGATTTTGTTTTCGGCAACCAACACTACACGACAACTTCCACCAATGTTCCAATTCTAAACTAGCACGTAGACATTTGATCAGCAATTGCGGTGCGCAGTTGGTTTTCTTTATTCTAATAACTTGTGTTTAGATTTTTATTAGTCCTGTGTCTATGTTTTTGTTTCCCTTTGTTGTGTCTTTGATCTGCATCGCCTGAAGAAGAGAGCACATGAGTCATGGTCAAGCCATCATCCATCCGAAAAGTCCGCCACCTACATTTCCACAACTTCTGGTCTGCAACCCTAACACTGCAGTCATCAATACCGTCACCGCGGATACGTCAATGTTTTCCGAGTCGACTTTAATCATTAAAGAGACAGACGGCTGCAACAATCGTTGAACAACAGATAAACCAAGTGAACATCACCGATCCTTATACGACAACTTCAGCAGTCAACTCCGAAATGGTTCATTACACTGAAAAAAATAATATGTCATAACTTGTAAAACCAACATACTGGAACACTACCCGGTTCTCATCATGAAAAAGTTAAATACCACATCGACGGACGACTCCGACGACGCCGCTACCTTGACGACAATAACCACCCACATTGGCACTAAGTATGGAGACAACGGCATGCTCGGACTTACGCTTTTTCTTCCTTCGGCGCAGATCAAATCGTTCTTCTCAACGGATTGTAAAAGTTTCATTTTCAAGTAATAATGCTTCTAATTCTTAAAATTGTTGTAATGCTCTCTAATCCCCCTACCTTTTAATTTTCACTTATAAGATTGTGTTTGAAATGGCGAGGACGCCATTTACGGTGGTCCGGCCAGATGTAGTATTCAAATATTACATTCTTCAAATACTTTCTATTCCTTTGTCAAACTCTTTACCCAAGTGTGACGGTTCCACCGGCTCGGCCAGTGGAACCGAGGGCGCATGCCATTCTCGGGCGTAGCCCTAGAGAAACAGGTTGAAACCTGTCTCAAGGCACCGCCCCCGCATTCTTGAGGTGTCCTTATAAGGGACTCTCGGAATGCCCAATGTGATGTTCTCCACCTTTGACATTCTCTTGGTACTAAGTAAAGGAGTATAATAAAGGTGAATCTCTCAGTCGGCGTAACAAGGAGCGGGTTAGGCCTTAGGGCCGAATGGGAACTTAGTAGGACTGGGGACGTGAAACACACGTAATCTACAAATCCATCCCGATTTCGACGGGTCTGTCAGTCCGGATTCGTAAAAAGTTGACTTTTTACCACTGTTTTACCCCTCAAATGGCACAAATTTCCCCCGGGGCTTATTCATTCGTCCCTCTTTAACATTCAGAATCCCATCCAAGACCGCCAACAACATTGCGCGGTCCGTGGTGGGATTCTGAAGCCCCCAACTTCACAAATACCCATCACTTTTGGTCATTGGCGACCGCAAGGTTGCATTCATTGGCTTATCAAACAGCCTCTTACAACTTTTAAATACCAATTTTAAGTTAAACACCAATAAAAACGAACTACAAACGGCGGATTTCAAACAAAAGCTTACCCAGTTTGGGGTTTACAAGTACAGTAAACCGTTTCATAGACGCCATGATGTGATGCCAAGTTGACTTTGGATCACATCAGTCTCAGAAACCATACAAATGAAACTAATTCAAATCAAAATTTCATTAATTTAGTCAAAATGTAAATTAAATTTGAGTACAAAAAGCAAAAAAACAAGTTAACTTCGGGCCATATTCAGCCCTAATTGTACCAGAAGGCCACTGTGATAGCTGGAGGCCAGCGAGATGGCCTATACGGTAGGCCTCTCCTTGCATTCCAATTTGGAAGATGGAGAAAGCGAAAGCGCCTATATGCTGGGGATATCCATGGATTGTTTCATGGCGCGAGAGTCCACGGACTGTCGAGACAACGAGAGAGCCATTCTCTCGACGGTTGCACGTGTACACCCTTACACACTTTTGCTGCCCCACAGCGAAAGTTGCACCCTCGCCCACTCCTACTCACTTTACCTCCCCCGCAACGAAAGTTGCACATTTGTCATCATCGACCCCCGCATCTTTTCTTACTGCGAATGTTGCACTTGCGGACACTTCGCCCGCATCTTCCTTCCCAGCAAACGTTTGGAATCTGTTTAGTCATCGTTTGGGGATCCTGGAGGGGTCAAAGTTGTTGAAAAGGGTGATTTTACGCCTCATTTTGACTAAAATGTCTCCGAAATCAAGCACTTTGCATCTACCAGATGTGTTTTGCATGAATGCGATGAAGCCAACGTTGACATTGGTTCATTGCAAAGGCTTATTTACATCATTGACGCTTGTCGTCAACTCGGAATCTTGCTATTTACAAAGATTACGAACAAATAAACACTGTTGAATCGTATCTTTCACATAATTACACTGAACTTGACCACTTTTTGTTCACAAATTTCAACTAAATTATCACTAAACACAAGTTATACACTCTCCACGACTGCCATGAATCATGCGCAAGTTCTTGGAGGGCTTCAGAAACCACGAAAGTGCATCTGTTTTGGTGGGTAATGCCCAGAGTTACAGTGTTTCCTTACTGATTGGCACACTTATCAGGTAAAAGCATGCTTACACATGCCTCTTCACTCTAAACATGCCTCTGGGGCACGCACAATAAGCCTAAATGTGCGAACTGATACTTTGACAACGTCGGATCAAAGTGTCAGAAGCGGGCTACCGTACTTTGGGCAAATGAAAGTACATTGAAGCCCGCGACAATGAAAGAAATGTGTTAAGTGGCTCTCAGGCATCTGTCCCAACCACAATCCAACCGATCTGTGGTGATTCAGATGCCTGATTCTAGTGTTTGAAGGCTAAATACATGGAGCAAAACGGATTATGAATCCGATTGAGGGCGAATTATGATCCGAATTTTGAATTTGACGATCGGAAATCATGTCTGCGGTACTTTTGGACAGTGAATCTTATCATTTTGATCGAAAAAAATTACAAAAATACACAATTTTGGCAACTACCAGAACTCTAAATTGGCGAAATAAGCCGAAAATAGTTCTGGTAGCTGTTTCAATACTGTTAATTTGACTCAATGTTTTGCATTTCTTTGACTTTGAATTGAATAGCATAATGTTGGCGCTTAATTAACCCTCAATCGACCTTCTGGCAAGGCGTTATGGATTCAGAATCCATGTTTTTTTCATCAAAAACGCCGAGGTTTCATCTGAAACTTGGAAATCGTACACGCTGATGTGTGGATTTCGGCGGCTACAAAACGCAATCTGGGCACCAGACACCCTTAAAAGCAAGCAGTTGGGATTGCTAGGACCCTAAGAATGACCAACTTAGTGTGTTAATTAGCATTGCCAAAGGCACTGCATTCCAAAATTTAGTTATTATCGCCGCCACATGAAGCAACTCATGAGCAGAACTCATACAAACCTTATGTATGGGTTTTTACACCAACGATGCATGCTCCATCGGCCAAGCTAATGCTCAGGAAAAGCATGCTTTTGGTCGTGTTTTGGCGCAATTAGCCCCCTTTCCGAGAACCATCGTGCTTGGCAGAGACCGCCATACAACTAGAGATAGTTGCTTGCGCGAGATGGAAGCACAGGAAAGCCCTTTAACATACAGTAAATTGTGTTTAATAGGTATTAATAGTGTGCCTGCGCGAGCGCAGCCCAGCAAAGCCCTTTACTATACAGTAAATTGTGTTAAATAGTGTGCTTGCGCGAGATTGCAGCACAGCAAAGCCCTTAGCAACACGCAGATACTTATTATCTGCGCCCTTCTGACAGAATCCATCCCGATTTCGACGGGTCTGTCAGTCCGGATTCGTAAAAAGTTGACTTTTTACCACTGTTTTACCCCTCAAATGGCACAAATTTCCCCCGGGGCTTATTCATTCGTCCCTCTTTAACATTCAGAATCCCATCCAAGACCGCCAACAACATTGCGCGGTCCGTGGTGGGATTCTGAAGCCCCCAACTTCACAAATACCCATCACTTTTGGTCATTGGCGACCGCAAGGTTGCATTCATTGGCTTATCAAACAGCCTCTTACAACTTTTAAATACCAATTTTAAGTTAAACACCAATAAAAACGAACTACAAACGGCGGATTTCAAACAAAAGCTTACCCAGTTTGGGGTTTACAAGTACAGTAAACCGTTTCATAGACGCCATGATGTGATGCCAAGTTGACTTTGGATCACATCAGTCTCAGAAACCATACAAATGAAACTAATTCAAATCAAAATTTCATTAATTTAGTCAAAATGTAAATTAAATTTGAGTACAAAAAGCAAAAAAACAAGTTAACTTCGGGCCATATTCAGCCCTAATTGTACCAGAAGGCCACTGTGATAGCTGGAGGCCAGCGAGATGGCCTATACGGTAGGCCTCTCCTTGCATTCCAATTTGGAAGATGGAGAAAGCGAAAGCGCCTATATGCTGGGGATATCCATGGATTGTTTCATGGCGCGAGAGTCCACGGACTGTCGAGACAACGAGAGAGCCATTCTCTCGACGGTTGCACGTGTACACCCTTACACACTTTTGCTGCCCCACAGCGAAAGTTGCACCCTCGCCCACTCCTACTCACTTTACCTCCCCCGCAACGAAAGTTGCACATTTGTCATCATCGACCCCCGCATCTTTTCTTACTGCGAATGTTGCACTTGCGGACACTTCGCCCGCATCTTCCTTCCCAGCAAACGTTTGGAATCTGTTTAGTCATCGTTTGGGGATCCTGGAGGGGTCAAAGTTGTTGAAAAGGGTGATTTTACGCCTCATTTTGACTAAAATGTCTCCGAAATCAAGCACTTTGCATCTACCAGATGTGTTTTGCATGAATGCGATGAAGCCAACGTTGACATTGGTTCATTGCAAAGGCTTATTTACATCATTGACGCTTGTCGTCAACTCGGAATCTTGCTATTTACAAAGATTACGAACAAATAAACACTGTTGAATCGTATCTTTCACATAATTACACTGAACTTGACCACTTTTTGTTCACAAATTTCAACTAAATTATCACTAAACACAAGTTATACACTCTCCACGACTGCCATGAATCATGCGCAAGTTCTTGGAGGGCTTCAGAAACCACGAAAGTGCATCTGTTTTGGTGGGTAATGCCCAGAGTTACAGTGTTTCCTTACTGATTGGCACACTTATCAGGTAAAAGCATGCTTACACATGCCTCTTCACTCTAAACATGCCTCTGGGGCACGCACAATAAGCCTAAATGTGCGAACTGATACTTTGACAACGTCGGATCAAAGTGTCAGAAGCGGGCTACCGTACTTTGGGCAAATGAAAGTACATTGAAGCCCGCGACAATGAAAGAAATGTGTTAAGTGGCTCTCAGGCATCTGTCCCAACCACAATCCAACCGATCTGTGGTGATTCAGATGCCTGATTCTAGTGTTTGAAGGCTAAATACATGGAGCAAAACGGATTATGAATCCGATTGAGGGCGAATTATGATCCGAATTTTGAATTTGACGATCGGAAATCATGTCTGCGGTACTTTTGGACAGTGAATCTTATCATTTTGATCGAAAAAAATTACAAAAATACACAATTTTGGCAACTACCAGAACTCTAAATTGGCGAAATAAGCCGAAAATAGTTCTGGTAGCTGTTTCAATACTGTTAATTTGACTCAATGTTTTGCATTTCTTTGACTTTGAATTGAATAGCATAATGTTGGCGCTTAATTAACCCTCAATCGACCTTCTGGCAAGGCGTTATGGATTCAGAATCCATGTTTTTTTCATCAAAAACGCCGAGGTTTCATCTGAAACTTGGAAATCGTACACGCTGATGTGTGGATTTCGGCGGCTACAAAACGCAATCTGGGCACCAGACACCCTTAAAAGCAAGCAGTTGGGATTGCTAGGACCCTAAGAATGACCAACTTAGTGTGTTAATTAGCATTGCCAAAGGCACTGCATTCCAAAATTTAGTTATTATCGCCGCCACATGAAGCAACTCATGAGCAGAACTCATACAAACCTTATGTATGGGTTTTTACACCAACGATGCATGCTCCATCGGCCAAGCTAATGCTCAGGAAAAGCATGCTTTTGGTCGTGTTTTGGCGCAATTAGCCCCCTTTCCGAGAACCATCGTGCTTGGCAGAGACCGCCATACAACTAGAGATAGTTGCTTGCGCGAGATGGAAGCACAGGAAAGCCCTTTAACATACAGTAAATTGTGTTTAATAGGTATTAATAGTGTGCCTGCGCGAGCGCAGCCCAGCAAAGCCCTTTACTATACAGTAAATTGTGTTAAATAGTGTGCTTGCGCGAGATTGCAGCACAGCAAAGCCCTTAGCAACACGCAGATACTTATTATCTGCGCCCTTCTGACAGAATCCATCCCGATTTCGACGGGTCTGTCAGTCCGGATTCGTAAAAAGTTGACTTTTTACCACTGTTTTACCCCTCAAATGGCACAAATTTCCCCCGGGGCTTATTCATTCGTCCCTCTTTAACATTCAGAATCCCATCCAAGACCGCCAACAACATTGCGCGGTCCGTGGTGGGATTCTGAAGCCCCCAACTTCACAAATACCCATCACTTTTGGTCATTGGCGACCGCAAGGTTGCATTCATTGGCTTATCAAACAGCCTCTTACAACTTTTAAATACCAATTTTAAGTTAAACACCAATAAAAACGAACTACAAACGGCGGATTTCAAACAAAAGCTTACCCAGTTTGGGGTTTACAAGTACAGTAAACCGTTTCATAGACGCCATGATGTGATGCCAAGTTGACTTTGGATCACATCAGTCTCAGAAACCATACAAATGAAACTAATTCAAATCAAAATTTCATTAATTTAGTCAAAATGTAAATTAAATTTGAGTACAAAAAGCAAAAAAACAAGTTAACTTCGGGCCATATTCAGCCCTAATTGTACCAGAAGGCCACTGTGATAGCTGGAGGCCAGCGAGATGGCCTATACGGTAGGCCTCTCCTTGCATTCCAATTTGGAAGATGGAGAAAGCGAAAGCGCCTATATGCTGGGGATATCCATGGATTGTTTCATGGCGCGAGAGTCCACGGACTGTCGAGACAACGAGAGAGCCATTCTCTCGACGGTTGCACGTGTACACCCTTACACACTTTTGCTGCCCCACAGCGAAAGTTGCACCCTCGCCCACTCCTACTCACTTTACCTCCCCCGCAACGAAAGTTGCACATTTGTCATCATCGACCCCCGCATCTTTTCTTACTGCGAATGTTGCACTTGCGGACACTTCGCCCGCATCTTCCTTCCCAGCAAACGTTTGGAATCTGTTTAGTCATCGTTTGGGGATCCTGGAGGGGTCAAAGTTGTTGAAAAGGGTGATTTTACGCCTCATTTTGACTAAAATGTCTCCGAAATCAAGCACTTTGCATCTACCAGATGTGTTTTGCATGAATGCGATGAAGCCAACGTTGACATTGGTTCATTGCAAAGGCTTATTTACATCATTGACGCTTGTCGTCAACTCGGAATCTTGCTATTTACAAAGATTACGAACAAATAAACACTGTTGAATCGTATCTTTCACATAATTACACTGAACTTGACCACTTTTTGTTCACAAATTTCAACTAAATTATCACTAAACACAAGTTATACACTCTCCACGACTGCCATGAATCATGCGCAAGTTCTTGGAGGGCTTCAGAAACCACGAAAGTGCATCTGTTTTGGTGGGTAATGCCCAGAGTTACAGTGTTTCCTTACTGATTGGCACACTTATCAGGTAAAAGCATGCTTACACATGCCTCTTCACTCTAAACATGCCTCTGGGGCACGCACAATAAGCCTAAATGTGCGAACTGATACTTTGACAACGTCGGATCAAAGTGTCAGAAGCGGGCTACCGTACTTTGGGCAAATGAAAGTACATTGAAGCCCGCGACAATGAAAGAAATGTGTTAAGTGGCTCTCAGGCATCTGTCCCAACCACAATCCAACCGATCTGTGGTGATTCAGATGCCTGATTCTAGTGTTTGAAGGCTAAATACATGGAGCAAAACGGATTATGAATCCGATTGAGGGCGAATTATGATCCGAATTTTGAATTTGACGATCGGAAATCATGTCTGCGGTACTTTTGGACAGTGAATCTTATCATTTTGATCGAAAAAAATTACAAAAATACACAATTTTGGCAACTACCAGAACTCTAAATTGGCGAAATAAGCCGAAAATAGTTCTGGTAGCTGTTTCAATACTGTTAATTTGACTCAATGTTTTGCATTTCTTTGACTTTGAATTGAATAGCATAATGTTGGCGCTTAATTAACCCTCAATCGACCTTCTGGCAAGGCGTTATGGATTCAGAATCCATGTTTTTTTCATCAAAAACGCCGAGGTTTCATCTGAAACTTGGAAATCGTACACGCTGATGTGTGGATTTCGGCGGCTACAAAACGCAATCTGGGCACCAGACACCCTTAAAAGCAAGCAGTTGGGATTGCTAGGACCCTAAGAATGACCAACTTAGTGTGTTAATTAGCATTGCCAAAGGCACTGCATTCCAAAATTTAGTTATTATCGCCGCCACATGAAGCAACTCATGAGCAGAACTCATACAAACCTTATGTATGGGTTTTTACACCAACGATGCATGCTCCATCGGCCAAGCTAATGCTCAGGAAAAGCATGCTTTTGGTCGTGTTTTGGCGCAATTAGCCCCCTTTCCGAGAACCATCGTGCTTGGCAGAGACCGCCATACAACTAGAGATAGTTGCTTGCGCGAGATGGAAGCACAGGAAAGCCCTTTAACATACAGTAAATTGTGTTTAATAGGTATTAATAGTGTGCCTGCGCGAGCGCAGCCCAGCAAAGCCCTTTACTATACAGTAAATTGTGTTAAATAGTGTGCTTGCGCGAGATTGCAGCACAGCAAAGCCCTTAGCAACACGCAGATACTTATTATCTGCGCCCTTCTGACAGAATCCATCCCGATTTCGACGGGTCTGTCAGTCCGGATTCGTAAAAAGTTGACTTTTTACCACTGTTTTACCCCTCAAATGGCACAAATTTCCCCCGGGGCTTATTCATTCGTCCCTCTTTAACATTCAGAATCCCATCCAAGACCGCCAACAACATTGCGCGGTCCGTGGTGGGATTCTGAAGCCCCCAACTTCACAAATACCCATCACTTTTGGTCATTGGCGACCGCAAGGTTGCATTCATTGGCTTATCAAACAGCCTCTTACAACTTTTAAATACCAATTTTAAGTTAAACACCAATAAAAACGAACTACAAACGGCGGATTTCAAACAAAAGCTTACCCAGTTTGGGGTTTACAAGTACAGTAAACCGTTTCATAGACGCCATGATGTGATGCCAAGTTGACTTTGGATCACATCAGTCTCAGAAACCATACAAATGAAACTAATTCAAATCAAAATTTCATTAATTTAGTCAAAATGTAAATTAAATTTGAGTACAAAAAGCAAAAAAACAAGTTAACTTCGGGCCATATTCAGCCCTAATTGTACCAGAAGGCCACTGTGATAGCTGGAGGCCAGCGAGATGGCCTATACGGTAGGCCTCTCCTTGCATTCCAATTTGGAAGATGGAGAAAGCGAAAGCGCCTATATGCTGGGGATATCCATGGATTGTTTCATGGCGCGAGAGTCCACGGACTGTCGAGACAACGAGAGAGCCATTCTCTCGACGGTTGCACGTGTACACCCTTACACACTTTTGCTGCCCCACAGCGAAAGTTGCACCCTCGCCCACTCCTACTCACTTTACCTCCCCCGCAACGAAAGTTGCACATTTGTCATCATCGACCCCCGCATCTTTTCTTACTGCGAATGTTGCACTTGCGGACACTTCGCCCGCATCTTCCTTCCCAGCAAACGTTTGGAATCTGTTTAGTCATCGTTTGGGGATCCTGGAGGGGTCAAAGTTGTTGAAAAGGGTGATTTTACGCCTCATTTTGACTAAAATGTCTCCGAAATCAAGCACTTTGCATCTACCAGATGTGTTTTGCATGAATGCGATGAAGCCAACGTTGACATTGGTTCATTGCAAAGGCTTATTTACATCATTGACGCTTGTCGTCAACTCGGAATCTTGCTATTTACAAAGATTACGAACAAATAAACACTGTTGAATCGTATCTTTCACATAATTACACTGAACTTGACCACTTTTTGTTCACAAATTTCAACTAAATTATCACTAAACACAAGTTATACACTCTCCACGACTGCCATGAATCATGCGCAAGTTCTTGGAGGGCTTCAGAAACCACGAAAGTGCATCTGTTTTGGTGGGTAATGCCCAGAGTTACAGTGTTTCCTTACTGATTGGCACACTTATCAGGTAAAAGCATGCTTACACATGCCTCTTCACTCTAAACATGCCTCTGGGGCACGCACAATAAGCCTAAATGTGCGAACTGATACTTTGACAACGTCGGATCAAAGTGTCAGAAGCGGGCTACCGTACTTTGGGCAAATGAAAGTACATTGAAGCCCGCGACAATGAAAGAAATGTGTTAAGTGGCTCTCAGGCATCTGTCCCAACCACAATCCAACCGATCTGTGGTGATTCAGATGCCTGATTCTAGTGTTTGAAGGCTAAATACATGGAGCAAAACGGATTATGAATCCGATTGAGGGCGAATTATGATCCGAATTTTGAATTTGACGATCGGAAATCATGTCTGCGGTACTTTTGGACAGTGAATCTTATCATTTTGATCGAAAAAAATTACAAAAATACACAATTTTGGCAACTACCAGAACTCTAAATTGGCGAAATAAGCCGAAAATAGTTCTGGTAGCTGTTTCAATACTGTTAATTTGACTCAATGTTTTGCATTTCTTTGACTTTGAATTGAATAGCATAATGTTGGCGCTTAATTAACCCTCAATCGACCTTCTGGCAAGGCGTTATGGATTCAGAATCCATGTTTTTTTCATCAAAAACGCCGAGGTTTCATCTGAAACTTGGAAATCGTACACGCTGATGTGTGGATTTCGGCGGCTACAAAACGCAATCTGGGCACCAGACACCCTTAAAAGCAAGCAGTTGGGATTGCTAGGACCCTAAGAATGACCAACTTAGTGTGTTAATTAGCATTGCCAAAGGCACTGCATTCCAAAATTTAGTTATTATCGCCGCCACATGAAGCAACTCATGAGCAGAACTCATACAAACCTTATGTATGGGTTTTTACACCAACGATGCATGCTCCATCGGCCAAGCTAATGCTCAGGAAAAGCATGCTTTTGGTCGTGTTTTGGCGCAATTAGCCCCCTTTCCGAGAACCATCGTGCTTGGCAGAGACCGCCATACAACTAGAGATAGTTGCTTGCGCGAGATGGAAGCACAGGAAAGCCCTTTAACATACAGTAAATTGTGTTTAATAGGTATTAATAGTGTGCCTGCGCGAGCGCAGCCCAGCAAAGCCCTTTACTATACAGTAAATTGTGTTAAATAGTGTGCTTGCGCGAGATTGCTGCACAGCAAAGCCCTTAGCAACACGCAGATACTTATTATCTGCGCCCTTCTGACAGAATCCATCCCGATTTCGACGGGTCTGTCAGTCCGGATTCGTAAAAAGTTGACTTTTTACCACTGTTTTACCCCTCAAATGGCACAAATTTCCCCCGGGGCTTATTCATTCGTCCCTCTTTAACATTCAGAATCCCATCCAAGACCGCCAACAACATTGCGCGGTCCGTGGTGGGATTCTGAAGCCCCCAACTTCACAAATACCCATCACTTTTGGTCATTGGCGACCGCAAGGTTGCATTCATTGGCTTATCAAACAGCCTCTTACAACTTTTAAATACCAATTTTAAGTTAAACACCAATAAAAACGAACTACAAACGGCGGATTTCAAACAAAAGCTTACCCAGTTTGGGGTTTACAAGTACAGTAAACCGTTTCATAGACGCCATGATGTGATGCCAAGTTGACTTTGGATCACATCAGTCTCAGAAACCATACAAATGAAACTAATTCAAATCAAAATTTCATTAATTTAGTCAAAATGTAAATTAAATTTGAGTACAAAAAGCAAAAAAACAAGTTAACTTCGGGCCATATTCAGCCCTAATTGTACCAGAAGGCCACTGTGATAGCTGGAGGCCAGCGAGATGGCCTATACGGTAGGCCTCTCCTTGCATTCCAATTTGGAAGATGGAGAAAGCGAAAGCGCCTATATGCTGGGGATATCCATGGATTGTTTCATGGCGCGAGAGTCCACGGACTGTCGAGACAACGAGAGAGCCATTCTCTCGACGGTTGCACGTGTACACCCTTACACACTTTTGCTGCCCCACAGCGAAAGTTGCACCCTCGCCCACTCCTACTCACTTTACCTCCCCCGCAACGAAAGTTGCACATTTGTCATCATCGACCCCCGCATCTTTTCTTACTGCGAATGTTGCACTTGCGGACACTTCGCCCGCATCTTCCTTCCCAGCAAACGTTTGGAATCTGTTTAGTCATCGTTTGGGGATCCTGGAGGGGTCAAAGTTGTTGAAAAGGGTGATTTTACGCCTCATTTTGACTAAAATGTCTCCGAAATCAAGCACTTTGCATCTACCAGATGTGTTTTGCATGAATGCGATGAAGCCAACGTTGACATTGGTTCATTGCAAAGGCTTATTTACATCATTGACGCTTGTCGTCAACTCGGAATCTTGCTATTTACAAAGATTACGAACAAATAAACACTGTTGAATCGTATCTTTCACATAATTACACTGAACTTGACCACTTTTTGTTCACAAATTTCAACTAAATTATCACTAAACACAAGTTATACACTCTCCACGACTGCCATGAATCATGCGCAAGTTCTTGGAGGGCTTCAGAAACCACGAAAGTGCATCTGTTTTGGTGGGTAATGCCCAGAGTTACAGTGTTTCCTTACTGATTGGCACACTTATCAGGTAAAAGCATGCTTACACATGCCTCTTCACTCTAAACATGCCTCTGGGGCACGCACAATAAGCCTAAATGTGCGAACTGATACTTTGACAACGTCGGATCAAAGTGTCAGAAGCGGGCTACCGTACTTTGGGCAAATGAAAGTACATTGAAGCCCGCGACAATGAAAGAAATGTGTTAAGTGGCTCTCAGGCATCTGTCCCAACCACAATCCAACCGATCTGTGGTGATTCAGATGCCTGATTCTAGTGTTTGAAGGCTAAATACATGGAGCAAAACGGATTATGAATCCGATTGAGGGCGAATTATGATCCGAATTTTGAATTTGACGATCGGAAATCATGTCTGCGGTACTTTTGGACAGTGAATCTTATCATTTTGATCGAAAAAAATTACAAAAATACACAATTTTGGCAACTACCAGAACTCTAAATTGGCGAAATAAGCCGAAAATAGTTCTGGTAGCTGTTTCAATACTGTTAATTTGACTCAATGTTTTGCATTTCTTTGACTTTGAATTGAATAGCATAATGTTGGCGCTTAATTAACCCTCAATCGACCTTCTGGCAAGGCGTTATGGATTCAGAATCCATGTTTTTTTCATCAAAAACGCCGAGGTTTCATCTGAAACTTGGAAATCGTACACGCTGATGTGTGGATTTCGGCGGCTACAAAACGCAATCTGGGCACCAGACACCCTTAAAAGCAAGCAGTTGGGATTGCTAGGACCCTAAGAATGACCAACTTAGTGTGTTAATTAGCATTGCCAAAGGCACTGCATTCCAAAATTTAGTTATTATCGCCGCCACATGAAGCAACTCATGAGCAGAACTCATACAAACCTTATGTATGGGTTTTTACACCAACGATGCATGCTCCATCGGCCAAGCTAATGCTCAGGAAAAGCATGCTTTTGGTCGTGTTTTGGCGCAATTAGCCCCCTTTCCGAGAACCATCGTGCTTGGCAGAGACCGCCATACAACTAGAGATAGTTGCTTGCGCGAGATGGAAGCACAGGAAAGCCCTTTAACATACAGTAAATTGTGTTTAATAGGTATTAATAGTGTGCCTGCGCGAGCGCAGCCCAGCAAAGCCCTTTACTATACAGTAAATTGTGTTAAATAGTGTG
The DNA here is from genome assembly GCA_024447225.1 of Panagrellus sp. LJ2284. Classification (NCBI taxonomy): domain Eukaryota; kingdom Metazoa; phylum Nematoda; class Chromadorea; order Rhabditida; family Panagrolaimidae; genus Panagrellus; species Panagrellus sp. LJ2284. Next base: position 48,470 of record JAMRYC010000019.1, on the reverse strand, counting down.
CTTGCGCGAGATTGCAGCACAGCAAAGCCCTTAGCAACACGCAGATACTTATTATCTGCGCCCTTCTGACAGAATCCATCCCGATTTCGACGGGTCTGTCAGTCCGGATTCGTAAAAAGTTGACTTTTTACCACTGTTTTACCCCTCAAATGGCACAAATTTCCCCCGGGGCTTATTCATTCGTCCCTCTTTAACATTCAGAATCCCATCCAAGACCGCCAACAACATTGCGCGGTCCGTGGTGGGATTCTGAAGCCCCCAACTTCACAAATACCCATCACTTTTGGTCATTGGCGACCGCAAGGTTGCATTCATTGGCTTATCAAACAGCCTCTTACAACTTTTAAATACCAATTTTAAGTTAAACACCAATAAAAACGAACTACAAACGGCGGATTTCAAACAAAAGCTTACCCAGTTTGGGGTTTACAAGTACAGTAAACCGTTTCATAGACGCCATGATGTGATGCCAAGTTGACTTTGGATCACATCAGTCTCAGAAACCATACAAATGAAACTAATTCAAATCAAAATTTCATTAATTTAGTCAAAATGTAAATTAAATTTGAGTACAAAAAGCAAAAAAACAAGTTAACTTCGGGCCATATTCAGCCCTAATTGTACCAGAAGGCCACTGTGATAGCTGGAGGCCAGCGAGATGGCCTATACGGTAGGCCTCTCCTTGCATTCCAATTTGGAAGATGGAGAAAGCGAAAGCGCCTATATGCTGGGGATATCCATGGATTGTTTCATGGCGCGAGAGTCCACGGACTGTCGAGACAACGAGAGAGCCATTCTCTCGACGGTTGCACGTGTACACCCTTACACGCTTTTGCTGCCCCACAGCGAAAGTTGCACCCTCGCCCACTCCTACTCACTTTACCTCCCCCGCAACGAAAGTTGCACATTTGTCATCATCGACCCCCGCATCTTTTCTTACTGCGAATGTTGCACTTGCGGACACTTCGCCCGCATCTTCCTTCCCAGCAAACGTTTGGAATCTGTTTAGTCATCGTTTGGGGATCCTGGAGGGGTTCAAAGTTGCTGAAAAGGGTGATTTTACGACTCATTTTGACCAAATCATCTCCGAAATCGTGCACTTTGCATCTACCAGATGTATTTTGCAAGAATGCGATGAAGCCAACGTTGACATTGGTTCATTGCAAAGGCTTATTTACATCATTGACGCTTGTCTTCAACTCGGAATCTTGCTATTTACAAAGATTACGAACAAATAAGCACTGTTGAATCGTATCTTTCACATAATTACACTGAAGTTGAGCACTTTTTGTTCACAAATTTCAACTGAATTGTCACTAAACACAAGTTATACACTCTGCACGACTGCCTTAAATCATGCGCAAGTCCTTGGAGGGATTCAGAAGCCCCGAAAATGCATCTGTTTTGGGGGGTAATGCCCAGAGTTTCAGTGTTTCCTTACTAATTGGCACACTTATCAGATGAACGCATGTTTACACATGCTTCTTCACTTTAAACATGCCTTTGGGGCACGCACAATAAGCCTAAATGTGCGAACTGATACTTTGACAACGTCGGATCAAAGTGTCAGAAGCGGGCTACCGTACTTTGGGCAAATGAAAGTACATTGAAGCCCGCGACAATGAAAGAAATGTGTTAAGTGGCTCTCAGGCATCTGTCCCAACCACAATCCAACCGATCTGTGGTGATTCAGATGCCTGATTCTAGTGTTTGAAGGCTAAATACATGGAGCAAAACGGATTATGAATCCGGTTGAGGGCGAATTATGATCCGAATATTGAATTTGACGATCGGAATTCATGTCTACGGTACTGTTGGACAGTGAATCTTATCATTTTGATCGAAAAAAATTACAAAAATACACAATTTTGGCAACTACCAGAACTCTAAATTGGCGAAATAAGCCGAAAATAGTTCTGGTAGCTGTTTCAATACTGTTAATTTGACTCAATGTTTTGCATTTCTTTGACTTTGAATTGAATGGCATAATGTTGGCGCTTAATTAACCCTCAATCGACCTTCTGGCAAGGTGTAATGGATTCAGAATCCATGTTTTTTTCATCGAAAACGCCGAAGTTTCATCTGAAACTTGGAAATCGCACACGCTGATGTGTGGATTTCGGCGGCTACAAAACGCAACCTGGGCACCAGAAACCCTAAAAGCAAGCAGTTGGGATTCCTAGGAACCTAAGAATCACCATCTTAGTGTGTTAATTAGCATTGCCAAAGGCATTGCATTCCAAAATTTAGTTATTATCGCCGCCACATGAAGCAATTCATGAGCAGAACTCATACAAACCTTATGTATGGGTTTTTACACCAACGAAACATGCTTCATCGGTCAAGCTAATGCCCAGGAAAATCATGCTTTTGCCGGTGTTTCGGCGCAATTAGCCCAATTAGCGAGAAGCATGGCCCTGGGCAGAGACCGCAGACAACTAGAGATAGTATGCCTGCGCGAGCGCAGCCCAGCAAAGCCCTTTACTATACAGTAAATTGTGTCAAATAGTGTGCTTGCGCGAGATTGCAGCACAGCAAAGCCCTTAGCAATGCCCAGATACTTATTATCTGCGCCCTTCTCACAGAATCCATCCCGATTTCGACGGGTCTGTCAGTCCGGATTCGTAAAAAGTTGACTTTTTACCACTGTTTTACCCCTCAAATGGCACAAATTTCCCCCGGGGCTTGTTCATTCGTCCCTCTTTAACATTCAGAATCCCATCCAAGACCGCCAACAACATTGCGCGGTCCGTGGTGGGATTCTGAAGCCCCCAACTTCACAAATACCCATCACTTTTGGTCATTGGCGACCGCAAGGTTGCATTCATTGGCTTATCAAACACCCTTTTACAACTTTTAACCACCAATTTTAAGTTAAACACCAATAAAAGCGAACTACAAACGGCGGATTTCAAACAAAAGCTTACCCAGTTTGGGGTTCACAAGTACCGTAAACCGTTTCATAGACGCCATGATGTGATGCCAAGTTGACTTTGGATCACATCAGTCTCAGAAACCATACAAATGAAACTAATTCAAATCAAAATGGCATTAATTCAATCAAAATGTAAATTAAATTTGAGTCGAAAAAGCAAAAAAACAAACTAACTTTGAGCTATCTTTAGCCCTATGTGTACCAGAAGGCCACTCTGATAGCTGGATGCTAGCGAGATGGCCTATACGGTAGGCCTCTCCTTGCATTCCAATTTGGAAGATGGAGAAAGCGAAAGCGCCTATATGCTGGGCCTATCCATGGATTGTTTCATGGCGCGAGGGTCCACGGACTGTCGAGACAACGAGAGAGCCATTCTCTCGACGGTTGCACGTGTACACCCTTACACACTTTTGCTGCCCCGCAACGAAAGTTGCACATTTGTCATCATCGACCCCCGCATCTTTTCTTACTGCGAATGTTGCACTTGCGGACACTTCGCCCTCATCTTCCTTCCCAGCAAACGTTTGGAATCTGTTTAGTCATTGTTTGGGGATCCTGGAGGGGTTCAAAGTTGCTGAAAAGGGTGATTTTACGACTCATTTTGACCAAATCATCTCCGAAATCGTGCACTTTGCATCTACCAGATGTATTTTGCAAGAATGCGATGAAGCCAACGTTGACATTGGTTCATTGCAAAGGCTTATTTACATCATTGACGCTTGTCTTCAACTCGGAATCTTGCTATTTACAAAGATTACGAACAAATAAGCACTGTTGAATCGTATCTTTCACATAATTACACTGAAGTTGAGCACTTTTTGTTCACAAATTTCAACTGAATTGTCACTAAACACAAGTTATACACTCTGCACGACTGCCTTAAATCATGCGCAAGTCCTTGGAGGGATTCAGAAGCCCCGAAAATGCATCTGTTTTGGGGGGTAATGCCCAGAGTTTCAGTGTTTCCTTACTAATTGGCACACTTATCAGATGAACGCATGTTTACACATGCTTCTTCACTTTAAACATGCCTTTGGGGCACGCACAATAAGCCTAAATGTGCGAACTGATACTTTGACAACGTCGGATCAAAGTGTCAGAAGCGGGCTACCGTACTTTGGGCAAATGAAAGTGCATTGAAGCCCGCGACAATGAAAGAAATGTGATAAGTGGCTCTCAGGCATCTGTCCCAACCACAATCCAACCAATCTGTGGTGATTCAGATGCCTGATTCTAGTGTTTGAAGGCTAAATACATGGAGCAAAACGGATTATGAATCCGGTTGAGGGCGAATTATGATCCGAATATTGAATTTGACGATCGGAATTCATGTCTGCGGTACTGTTGGACAGTGAATCTTATCATTTTGATCGAAAAAAATTACAAAAATACACAATTTTGGCAACTACCAGAACTCTAAATTGGCGAAATAAGCCGAAAATAGTTCTGGTAGCTGTTTCAATACTGTTAATTTGACTCAATGTTTTGCATTTCTTTGACTTTGAATTGAATGGCATAATGTTGGCGCTTAATTAACCCTCAATCGACCTTCTGGCAAGGTGTAATGGATTCAGAATCCATGTTTTTTTCATCGAAAACGCCGAAGTTTCATCTGAAACTTGGAAATCGCACACGCTGATGTGTGGATTTCGGCGGCTACAAAACGCAACCTGGGCACCAGAAACCCTAAAAGCAAGCAGTTGGGATTCCTAGGAACCTAAGAATCACCATCTTAGTGTGTTAACAAGCCCTAAGTCGCCCCTTCGGGGCTCCTCGGCTTGTACCCTACCATGACCACCAACATTACCATTTTACCCTAACCCTCCACCAACACCACCTTCACCAACCCTACCTAACCCAACGCGCACACACACCACTAACGCCACCGCCACACAACCTTAACCCCACTAACACCCCACCGCAACACCACGAACACCAACCAAAACCTACCATAACCAACCAAAACTAACCAAAAATATGAACCTAAAACAGCTAAAACGAACAAATGTCACACCTAAGAAGCAGACGACAACACAATACCGGGCATTTTACAACAAACCACCTTAATCAACTAAAATCAACCAAAATTAAACAAAACCCACCGTATCCAACCAAAACAAATCATAACCAACCAAAGAAAAGTTTAACCTAATCATAAGGACAAAAACAGATCCACAATTACAAAATAACTAAAGCAGTTCATCTAGACCATTCCGACTGTCAACGGCAAACATTGAAACCTATCAAAAATACCGACAAAATACTTCACTAAACCAAAATGCATACTTTCTGGGGATTGGGGCCCTTCGGGCCCCATCCCCATCTTCGGAACCTCTACTTTGACCAAACGACCCTACAAAACTGAACCAAACCCACCCAACCTCAAACCGACCCCACAAAACCCCCCACACGCTACCCACGTGACTGTACACACGTCTACAGTACCACAAAAAAAGAAACAAAAAATTTTGACCCCGCCGACCTCGAACCTGACCCACCTCAACCACACAACCCCCACACACTAACCACTCGACCATGCAAAAACACGCAGCGACCAGACAAAAAAAGGACCCGAAAAGGCCCCAAAATGCCAACTTTAGCACCCCAAAAATGGCACTTGCCGGCGAGACCGCGGCACGGTGGACAGGATTCATGACCTACATGCCGAACCCCACCTCTCCACCAAAAATGAGCCCACCAAACCGTTACACACGTACGGACAGAATGACGGACACAAACGTTACAACATACTGGGGGGACAAGCCCTAAGTCGCCCCTGCGGGGCTCCTCGGCTTGATACTCTATACCTATACAGTACCCCATACCCATAACTATACGCTACTACTGTTTTACTTGTACACTTGGCCCTTACTCTACCCTACACGCGGCACGCACACTACTCCTTTGTTCTACACATGACCCTTTGGGTCGCCCCTTCGGGGCTCCCCAGACTTGGCTACCATACCCTACTTTTACTTTTACAACATTTACCTACACTACACAGTACTTACTACACCTACATTTACCCCACATCGGGGATTTGGGGCCTTTTGGGCCCCATCCCCGCGTCACTCTACCGTACATACCACTTACCCGTCCACAAAATAGCATTACTTGACAAAATTACCTTCAACACACTCATTTACCACAGCACTATACATAATAGCAGTCACTACTACCCCACCCACACTACCCCTTCAACCTTACCACACATGTAAATTACTAAAAAAAACAAAAACAAACATTTACACCACCAAAACACTCCAACCCACTACCCAATTACAGTACCACCCCTTTACACTACTCACAATACCTTACCACACATTTTACAATACTGAAAAAAAAATACGACCCCAAAATACTCGAACCCACCAACCCCCGACGATACAAACCCGACACACTAACCACTCGACCATGCAAAAACACGCAGCGACGGGACCGAAAAACACTATTTTTACCAACTTTGGCACGCCAAAAATACTACTTATAGTCGAGTCCGCGGCACGGTGCAAGAGATTCGTTACTTAGGCACCCAAACCTACCTATCTACAAAAATTCAGACCAAACGGACACGTGCCACACACAGACATAGTGACGGACACAACACTGTACTATACTGGGTTGACAAGCCCTAAGTCGCCCCTGCGGGGCTCCTCGGCTTGATACTCTGTACCTATACAGTACCCCATACCCATAACTATACGCTACTACTGTTCTACTTATACTTTTCACCATAACTCTACCTACCCTACACGCAGCACGCACACTACTTTTCCTTGCTCTACATGGAACCCTTTGGGTCGCCCCTTCGGGGCTCCCCAGACTTGGCTACCATACCCTACTTTTACTTTTACAACATTTACCTACACTACACTACACTACATCATACTTACTACACCTACATTTACCCCACATCGGGGATTTGGGGCCCTTTGGGCCCCATCCCCGCGTCACTCTACCGTACATACCACTTACCTGTTTACAAAATACCATTACTTGACAAAATTACACTCGACACACTCATTTACCACAACACTATACATAATATCAACACTACTACCCCCACACACTACCCCTTCAACCTTACCACACATGTAAATTACTAAAAAAACAAAAAAAACCATTTACACCACCAAAATACTCGAACCCACTACCCAATTACAGTACCACCCCTACACACTACCCACAATACTTCACACACACATTTTACAATACTAAAAAAAATTACGACCCCAAAATACTCGAACCCACCAACCCCCGACGATACAAACCCGACACACTAACCACTCGACCATGCAAAAACACGCAGCGACAGGACCCAAAAACACGATTTTTACCAACTTTGGCACGCTAAAAATACTACTTATAGTCGAGTCCGAAGCACGGTGCAAGAGATTCGGGATACTGGACCCCAAACCTACCTACCTACAAAAATTCAGACCAAACGGACATGTGCCACACACACACATAGTCACGGACAGAAACACTGTACTATACTGGGGTTGATTAGCATTGCCAAAGGCATTGCATTCCAAAATTTAGTTATTATCGCCGCCACATGAAGCAATTCATGAGCAGAACTCATACAAACCTTATGTATGGGTTTTTACACCAACGAAACATGCTTCATCGGTCAAGCTAATGCCCAGGAAAATCATGCTTTTGCCGGTGTTTCGGCGCAATTAGCCCAATTAGCGAGAAGCATGGCCCTGGGCAGAGACCGCAGACAACTAGAGATAGTATGCCTGCGCGAGCGCAGCCCAGCAAAGCCCTTTACTATACAGTAAATTGTGTCAAATAGTGTGCTTGCGCGAGATTGCAGCACAGCAAAGCCCTTAGCAATGCCCAGATACTTATTATCTGCGCCCTTCTCACAGAATCCATCCCGATTTCGACGGGTCTGTCAGTCCGGATTCGTAAAAAGTTGACTTTTTACCACTGTTTTACCCCTCAAATGGCACAAATTTCCCCCGGGGCTTGTTCATTCGTCCCTCTTTAACATTCAGAATCCCATCCAAGACCGCCAACAACATTGCGCGGTCCGTGGTGGGATTCTGAAGCCCCCAACTTCACAAATACCCATCACTTTTGGTCATTGGCGACCGCAAGGTTGCATTCATTGGCTTATCAAACACCCTTTTACAACTTTTAACCACCAATTTTAAGTTAAACACCAATAAAAGCGAACTACAAACGGCGGATTTCAAACAAAAGCTTACCCAGTTTGGGGTTCACAAGTACCGTAAACCGTTTCATAGACGCCATGATGTGATGCCAAGTTGACTTTGGATCACATCAGTCTCAGAAACCATACAAATGAAACTAATTCAAATCAAAATGGCATTAATTCAATCAAAATGTAAATTAAATTTGAGTCGAAAAAGCAAAAAAACAAACTAACTTTGAGCTATCTTTAGCCCTATGTGTACCAGAAGGCCACTCTGATAGCTGGATGCTAGCGAGATGGCCTATACGGTAGGCCTCTCCTTGCATTCCAATTTGGAAGATGGAGAAAGCGAAAGCGCCTATATGCTGGGCCTATCCATGGATTGTTTCATGGCGCGAGGGTCCACGGACTGTCGAGACAACGAGAGAGCCATTCTCTCGACGGTTGCACGTGTACACCCTTACACACTTTTGCTGCCCCGCAACGAATGTTGCACATTTGTCATCATCGACCCCCGCATCTTTTCTTACTGCGAATGTTGCACTTGCGGACACTTCGCCCTCATCTTCCTTCCCAGCAAACGTTTGGAATCTGTTTAGTCATCGTTTGGGGATCCTGGAGGGGTTCAAAGTTGCTGAAAAGGGTGATTTTACGACTCATTTTGACCAAATCATCTCCGAAATCGTGCACTTTGCATCTACCAGATGTATTTTGCAAGAATGCGATGAAGCCAACGTTGACATTGGTTCATTGCAAAGGCTTATTTACATCATTGACGCTTGTCTTCAACTCGGAATCTTGCTATTTACAAAGATTACGAACAAATAAGCACTGTTGAATCGTATCTTTCACATAATTACACTGAAGTTGAGCACTTTTTGTTCACAAATTTCAACTGAATTGTCACTAAACACAAGTTATACACTCTGCACGACTGCCTTAAATCATGCGCAAGTCCTTGGAGGGATTCAGAAGCCCCGAAAATGCATCTGTTTTGGGGGGTAATGCCCAGAGTTTCAGTGTTTCCTTACTAATTGGCACACTTATCAGATGAACGCATGTTTACACATGCTTCTTCACTTTAAACATGCCTTTGGGGCACGCACAATAAGCCTAAATGTGCGAACTGATACTTTGACAACGTCGGATCAAAGTGTCAGAAGCGGGCTACCGTACTTTGGGCAAATGAAAGTACATTGAAGCCCGCGACAATGAAAGAAATGTGTTAAGTGGCTCTCAGGCATCTGTCCCAACCACAATCCAACCGATCTGTGGTGATTCAGATGCCTGATTCTAGTGTTTGAAGGCTAAATACATGGAGCAAAACGGATTATGAATCCGGTTGAGGGCGAATTATGATCCGAATATTGAATTTGACGATCGGAATTCATGTCTGCGGTACTGTTGGACAGTGAATCTTATCATTTTGATCGAAAAAAATTACAAAAATACACAATTTTGGCAACTACCAGAACTCTAAATTGGCGAAATAAGCCGAAAATAGTTCTGGTAGCTGTTTCAATACTGTTAATTTGACTCAATGTTTTGCATTTCTTTGACTTTGAATTGAATGGCATAATGTTGGCGCTTAATTAACCCTCAATCGACCTTCTGGCAAGGTGTAATGGATTCAGAATCCATGTTTTTTTCATCGAAAACGCCGAAGTTTCATCTGAAACTTGGAAATCGCACACGCTGATGTGTGGATTTCGGCGGCTACAAAACGCAACCTGGGCACCAGAAACCCTAAAAGCAAGCAGTTGGGATTCCTAGGAACCTAAGAATCACCATCTTAGTGTGTTAATTAGCATTGCCAAAGGCATTGCATTCCAAAATTTAGTTATTATCGCCGCCACATGAAGCAATTCATGAGCAGAACTCATACAAACCTTATGTATGGGTTTTTACACCAACGAAACATGCTTCATCGGTCAAGCTAATGCCCAGGAAAATCATGCTTTTGCCGGTGTTTCGGCGCAATTAGCCCAATTAGCGAGAAGCATGGCCCTGGGCAGAGACCGCAGACAACTAGAGATAGTATGCCTGCGCGAGCGCAGCCCAGCAAAGCCCTTTACTATACAGTAAATTGTGTCAAATAGTGTGCTTGCGCGAGATTGCAGCACAGCAAAGCCCTTAGCAATGCCCAGATACTTATTATCTGCGCCCTTCTCACAGAATCCATCCCGATTTCGACGGGTCTGTCAGTCCGGATTCGTAAAAAGTTGACTTTTTACCACTGTTTTACCCCTCAAATGGCACAAATTTCCCCCGGGGCTTGTTCATTCGTCCCTCTTTAACATTCAGAATCCCATCCAAGACCGCCAACAACATTGCGCGGTCCGTGGTGGGATTCTGAAGCCCCCAACTTCACAAATACCCATCACTTTTGGTCATTGGCGACCGCAAGGTTGCATTCATTGGCTTATCAAACACCCTTTTACAACTTTTAACCACCAATTTTAAGTTAAACACCAATAAAAGCGAACTACAAACGGCGGATTTCAAACAAAAGCTTACCCAGTTTGGGGTTCACAAGTACCGTAAACCGTTTCATAGACGCCATGATGTGATGCCAAGTTGACTTTGGATCACATCAGTCTCAGAAACCATACAAATGAAACTAATTCAAATCAAAATGGCATTAATTCAATCAAAATGTAAATTAAATTTGAGTCGAAAAAGCAAAAAAACAAACTAACTTTGAGCTATCTTTAGCCCTATGTGTACCAGAAGGCCACTCTGATAGCTGGATGCTAGCGAGATGGCCTATACGGTAGGCCTCTCCTTGCATTCCAATTTGGAAGATGGAGAAAGCGAAAGCGCCTATATGCTGGGCCTATCCATGGATTGTTTCATGGCGCGAGGGTCCACGGACTGTCGAGACAACGAGAGAGCCATTCTCTCGACGGTTGCACGTGTACACCCTTACACACTTTTGCTGCCCCGCAACGAATGTTGCACATTTGTCATCATCGACCCCCGCATCTTTTCTTACTGCGAATGTTGCACTTGCGGACACTTCGCCCTCATCTTCCTTCCCAGCAAACGTTTGGAATCTGTTTAGTCATCGTTTGGGGATCCTGGAGGGGTTCAAAGTTGCTGAAAAGGGTGATTTTACGACTCATTTTGACCAAATCATCTCCGAAATCGTGCACTTTGCATCTACCAGATGTATTTTGCAAGAATGCGATGAAGCCAACGTTGACATTGGTTCATTGCAAAGGCTTATTTACATCATTGACGCTTGTCTTCAACTCGGAATCTTGCTATTTACAAAGATTACGAACAAATAAGCACTGTTGAATCGTATCTTTCACATAATTACACTGAAGTTGAGCACTTTTTGTTCACAAATTTCAACTGAATTGTCACTAAACACAAGTTATACACTCTGCACGACTGCCTTAAATCATGCGCAAGTCCTTGGAGGGATTCAGAAGCCCCGAAAATGCATCTGTTTTGGGGGGTAATGCCCAGAGTTTCAGTGTTTCCTTACTAATTGGCACACTTATCAGATGAACGCATGTTTACACATGCTTCTTCACTTTAAACATGCCTTTGGGGCACGCACAATAAGCCTAAATGTGCGAACTGATACTTTGACAACGTCGGATCAAAGTGTCAGAAGCGGGCTACCGTACTTTGGGCAAATGAAAGTACATTGAAGCCCGCGACAATGAAAGAAATGTGTTAAGTGGCTCTCAGGCATCTGTCCCAACCACAATCCAACCGATCTGTGGTGATTCAGATGCCTGATTCTAGTGTTTGAAGGCTAAATACATGGAGCAAAACGGATTATGAATCCGGTTGAGGGCGAATTATGATCCGAATATTGAATTTGACGATCGGAATTCATGTCTGCGGTACTGTTGGACAGTGAATCTTATCATTTTGATCGAAAAAAATTACAAAAATACACAATTTTGGCAACTACCAGAACTCTAAATTGGCGAAATAAGCCGAAAATAGTTCTGGTAGCTGTTTCAATACTGTTAATTTGACTCAATGTTTTGCATTTCTTTGACTTTGAATTGAATGGCATAATGTTGGCGCTTAATTAACCCTCAATCGACCTTCTGGCAAGGTGTAATGGATTCAGAATCCATGTTTTTTTCATCGAAAACGCCGAAGTTTCATCTGAAACTTGGAAATCGCACACGCTGATGTGTGGATTTCGGCGGCTACAAAACGCAACCTGGGCACCAGAAACCCTAAAAGCAAGCAGTTGGGATTCCTAGGAACCTAAGAATCACCATCTTAGTGTGTTAATTAGCATTGCCAAAGGCATTGCATTCCAAAATTTAGTTATTATCGCCGCCACATGAAGCAATTCATGAGCAGAACTCATACAAACCTTATGTATGGGTTTTTACACCAACGAAACATGCTTCATCGGTCAAGCTAATGCCCAGGAAAATCATGCTTTTGCCGGTGTTTCGGCGCAATTAGCCCAATTAGCGAGAAGCATGGCCCTGGGCAGAGACCGCAGACAACTAGAGATAGTATGCCTGCGCGAGCGCAGCCCAGCAAAGCCCTTTACTATACAGTAAATTGTGTCAAATAGTGTGCTTGCGCGAGATTGCAGCACAGCAAAGCCCTTAGCAATGCCCAGATACTTATTATCTGCGCCCTTCTCACAGAATCCATCCCGATTTCGACGGGTCTGTCAGTCCGGATTCGTAAAAAGTTGACTTTTTACCACTGTTTTACCCCTCAAATGGCACAAATTTCCCCCGGGGCTTGTTCATTCGTCCCTCTTTAACATTCAGAATCCCATCCAAGACCGCCAACAACATTGCGCGGTCCGTGGTGGGATTCTGAAGCCCCCAACCTCACAAATACCCATCACTTTTGGTCATTGGCGACCGCAAGGTTGCATTCATTGGCTTATCAAACACCCTTTTACAACTTTTAACCACCAATTTTAAGTTAAACACCAATAAAAGCGAACTACAAACGGCGGATTTCAAACAAAAGCTTACCCAGTTTGGGGTTCACAAGTACCGTAAACCGTTTCATAGACGCCATGATGTGATGCCAAGTTGACTTTGGATCACATCAGTCTCAGAAACCATACAAATGAAACTAATTCAAATCAAAATGGCATTAATTCAATCAAAATGTAAATTAAATTTGAGTCGAAAAAGCAAAAAAACAAACTAACTTTGAGCTATCTTTAGCCCTATGTGTACCAGAAGGCCACTCTGATAGCTGGATGCTAGCGAGATGGCCTATACGGTAGGCCTCTCCTTGCATTCCAATTTGGAAGATGGAGAAAGCGAAAGCGCCTATATGCTGGGCCTATCCATGGATTGTTTCATGGCGCGAGGGTCCACGGACTGTCGAGACAACGAGAGAGCCATTCTCTCGACGGTTGCACGTGTACACCCTTACACACTTTTGCTGCCCCGCAACGAATGTTGCACATTTGTCATCATCGACCCCCGCATCTTTTCTTACTGCGAATGTTGCACTTGCGGACACTTCGCCCTCATCTTCCTTCCCAGCAAACGTTTGGAATCTGTTTAGTCATCGTTTGGGGATCCTGGAGGGGTTCAAAGTTGCTGAAAAGGGTGATTTTACGACTCATTTTGACCAAATCATCTCCGAAATCGTGCACTTTGCATCTACCAGATGTATTTTGCAAGAATGCGATGAAGCCAACGTTGACATTGGTTCATTGCAAAGGCTTATTTACATCATTGACGCTTGTCTTCAACTCGGAATCTTGCTATTTACAAAGATTACGAACAAATAAGCACTGTTGAATCGTATCTTTCACATAATTACACTGAAGTTGAGCACTTTTTGTTCACAAATTTCAACTGAATTGTCACTAAACACAAGTTATACACTCTGCACGACTGCCTTAAATCATGCGCAAGTCCTTGGAGGGATTCAGAAGCCCCGAAAATGCATCTGTTTTGGGGGGTAATGCCCAGAGTTTCAGTGTTTCCTTACTAATTGGCACACTTATCAGATGAACGCATGTTTACACATGCTTCTTCACTTTAAACATGCCTTTGGGGCACGCACAATAAGCCTAAATGTGCGAACTGATACTTTGACAACGTCGGATCAAAGTGTCAGAAGCGGGCTACCGTACTTTGGGCAAATGAAAGTACATTGAAGCCCGCGACAATGAAAGAAATGTGTTAAGTGGCTCTCAGGCATCTGTCCCAACCACAATCCAACCGATCTGTGGTGATTCAGATGCCTGATTCTAGTGTTTGAAGGCTAAATACATGGAGCAAAACGGATTATGAATCCGGTTGAGGGCGAATTATGATCCGAATATTGAATTTGACGATCGGAATTCATGTCTGCGGTACTGTTGGACAGTGAATCTTATCATTTTGATCGAAAAAAATTACAAAAATACACAATTTTGGCAACTACCAGAACTCTAAATTGGCGAAATAAGCCGAAAATAGTTCTGGTAGCTGTTTCAATACTGTTAATTTGACTCAATGTTTTGCATTTCTTTGACTTTGAATTGAATGGCATAATGTTGGCGCTTAATTAACCCTCAATCGACCTTCTGGCAAGGTGTAATGGATTCAGAATCCATGTTTTTTTCATCGAAAACGCCGAAGTTTCATCTGAAACTTGGAAATCGCACACGCTGATGTGTGGATTTCGGCGGCTACAAAACGCAACCTGGGCACCAGAAACCCTAAAAGCAAGCAGTTGGGATTCCTAGGAACCTAAGAATCACCATCTTAGTGTGTTAATTAGCATTGCCAAAGGCATTGCATTCCAAAATTTAGTTATTATCGCCGCCACATGAAGCAATTCATGAGCAGAACTCATACAAACCTTATGTATGGGTTTTTACACCAACGAAACATGCTTCATCGGTCAAGCTAATGCCCAGGAAAATCATGCTTTTGCCGGTGTTTCGGCGCAATTAGCCCAATTAGCGAGAAGCATGGCCCTGGGCAGAGACCGCCATACAACTAGAGATAGTTGCTTGCGCGAGATTGCAGCCCAGCAAAGCCCTTTAACATACAGTAAATTGTGTTTAATAGGTATTAATAGTGTGCTTGCGCGAGCGCAGCCCAGCAAAGCCCTTTACTATACAGTAAATTGTGTTAAATAGTGTGCTTGCGCGAGATTGCAGCACAGCAAAGCCCTTTACTATACAGTAAATTGTGTTAAATAGTGTGCTTGCGCGAGATTGCAGCACAGCAAAGCCCTTTACTATACAGCACACAGTGTTGGCAACGCCCAGATACTTATTATCTGCGCCCTTCTGACAGAATCCATCCCGATTTCGACGGGTCTGTCAGTCCGGATTCGTAAAAAGTTGACTTTTTACCACTGTTTTACCCCTCAAATGGCACAATTTGCCCCCCTGGGCTTGTTCATTCGTCCCTCTTTAACATTCAGAATCCCATCCAAGACCGCCAACAACATTGCGCGGTCCGTGGTGGGATTCTGAAGCCCCCAACTTCACAAATACCCATCACTTTTGGTCATTGGCGACTGCAAAGTTGCATTTATTGCCTTATCAAACAGCCTCTTACAACTTTTAACCACCAATTCTAAGTTAAACACGAATAAAAACGAACTACAAACGGCGAATTTCAAACAAAAGCTTACCCAGTTTGGGGTTCACAAGTACAGTAAACCGTTTCATAGACGCCATGATGTGATGCCAAGTTGACTTTGGATCACATCAGTCTCAGAAACCATACAAATGAAACTAATTGAAATCAAAATGTCATTAATTCAATCAAAATGTAAATTAAATTTGAGTCGAAAACGCAAAAAAACAAACTAACTTCGAGCTATCTTTAGCCCTACCCCGACTAGCCCCCAAACCGCCATAAGGACCATTTATGACAACGTATGTTTCATAGTATGAAACATCTACGAAACATATTCTGCCCTATATGAAAAGATTAACATGAAATATGTTCCTTTAAGGAAAACTTCGCCTTAAAGGAACATATTTTTCCATATCATGCAAAATAAGGTATCGTTAAGGCTAAAGTACCTTATGGTACCCTGTATGGTACCTTTGAGGTCCATATAGCGTATGTTCCTTATGGCGATTGTATGGAGAGGTGGGGTATGTGTACCAGAAGGCCACTCTGATAGCTGGATGCTAGCGAGATGACCTATACGGTAGGCCGCTCTTGCATTCCAATTTGGAAGATGGTGAAATCGAGAGCGCCTATATGCTGGGGATATCCATGGATTGTTTCATGGCGCGAGGGTCCACGGACTGTCGAGACAACGAGAGAGCCATTCTCTCGACGGTTGCACGTGTACACCTTTACACACTTTTGCTCCCCCACAGCGAAAGTTGCACCCTCGCCCACTCCTACTCACTTTACCTCCCCCGCAACGAAAGTTGCACATTTGTCATCATCGACCCCCGCATCTTTTCTTACTGCGAATGTTGCACTTGCGGACACTTCGCCCTCATCTTCCTTCTCAGCAAACGTCTGGAATCTGTTTAGTCATCGTTTGGGGATCCTGGAGGGGTCAAAGTTGTTGAAAAGGGTGATTTTACGACTCATTTTGACCAAATCATCTCCGAAATCGTGCACTTTGCGTCTACCAGATGTGTTTTGCATGAATGCGATGAAGCCAACGTTGACATTGGTTCATTGCAAAGGCTTATTTACATCATTGACGCTTGTCTTCAACTCGGAATCTTGCTATTTACAAAGATTACGAACAAATAAACACTGTTGAATCGTATCTTTCACTTAATTACACTGAACTTGACCACTTTTTGTTCACAAATTTCAACTAAATTATCACTAAACACAAGTTGAACACTCTCCACGACTGCCATGAATCATGCGCAAGTCCTTGGAGGGCTTCAGAAACCACGAAAGTGCATCTGTTTTGGTGGGTAATGCCCAGAGTTACAGTGTTTCCTTACTGATTGGCACACTTATCAGGGTAAAAGCATGCTTACACATGCCCCTTTACTCTAAACATGCCTCTGGGGCACGCACAATAAGCCTAAATGTGCGAACTGATACTTTGACAACGTCGGATCAAAGTGTCAGAAGCGGGCTACCGTACTTTGGGCAAATGAAAGTACATTGAAGCCCGCGACAATGAAAGAAATGTGTTAAGTGGCTCTCAGGCATCTGTCCCAACCACAATCCAACCGATCTGTGGTGATTCAGATGCCTGATTCTAGTGTTTGAAGGCTAAATACATGGAGCAAAACGGATTATGAATCCGATTGAGGGCGAATTATGATCCGAATTTTGAATTTGACGATCGGAAATCATGTCTGCGGTACTTTTGGACAGTGAATCTTATCATTTTGATCGAAAAAAATTTCAAAAATACACAAATTTGGCAACTACCAGAACTCTAAATTGGCGAAATAAGCCGAAAATAGTTCTGGTAGCTGTTTCAATACTGTTAATTTGACTCAATGTTTTGCATTTCTTTGACTTTGAATTGAATAGCATAATGTTGGCGCTTAATTAACCCTCAATCGACCTTCTGGCAAGGCGTTATGCATTCAGAATCCATGTTTTTTTCATCAAAAACGCCGAGGTTTCATCTGAAACTTGGAAATCGTACACGCTGATGTGTGGATTTCGGCGGCTACAAAACGCAATCTGGGCACCAGACACCCTTAAAAGCAAGCAGTTGGGATTGCTAGGACCCTAAGAATGACCAACTTAGTGTGTTAATTAGCATTGCCAAAGGCACTGCATTCCAAAATTTAGTTATTATCGCCGCCACATGAAGCAATTCATGAGCGGAACTCATACAAACCTTATGTATGGGTTTTTACACCAACGATGCATGCTCCATCGGCCAAGCTAATGCTCAGTAAAAGCATGCTTTTGGTCGTGTTTTGGCGCAATTAGCCCCCTTTCCGAGAACCATCGTGCTTGGCAGAGACCGCCATACAACTAGAGATAGTTGCTTGCGCGAGATGGAAGCACAGGAAAGCCCTTTAACATACAGTAAATTGTGTTTAATAGGTATTAATAGTGTGCCTGCGCGAGCGCAGCCCAGCAAAGCCCTTTACTATACAGTAAATTGTGTTAAAACGCGTTTTCTGGGAAAACCGAACATATTCGACCCCTCTGTGACATTTCAAAAATTAATCCCATTTTAAATCACTAAAAACTTGTGCACAGACCAATTAGAGGGCGTAGATGACGAATTCACACATTATTTTCCATATGGATGCCTTCTGAATCCGCCAGGCTCCAGAATCTGCCTGGCAGAATCCGAGATATGAACCCTTACATATTGGGTATCAATCCACTGCCCACATCAAGGCGATTATTTTAAGATCAGGTAGACTAGTATTGATTAATTTTGACAAAAGTTATAAGCTATCAAAGTCGAAAAAAACGACGAGATAGCCTTTGGCGGGCTGTAGCATCTCGGGGAGTATGTGACCCGTTTTTTTTAACTATTTGCAATCGATGCAGCATTGAAAAAGGAACTTTTCATTCTTTAATAACTTTTCATTCTAGGCTGTGGAAAGCAGCCAAAACTGGCAAAAACTAATCACTGATAACGGTTAATTACAAATTTCTTGGTTATACGGAGCGATTAAGAAATTCGGTTTTGCTAAAACATGACATTCTTATTAAGCTTTATTACTAGAAAAAATTAAATTTTTTATTAACAAATTTATCGATTTAATTGAAAATTAATCTTTATTTTTAAAAATTTTTTTAACATTATATTTTTGACGTTATTGATTGCTACTCACTTCGACTTACTTTTAATGAGTGTATTACATCATCTGTACTCTAGAAAAAAGAATTTTTTTGAAAAGGACTCGAACCTAGCTTCTCGGTGGTGCGAGCGCATGGTCAACCACATCCGAAGTTACAGTGACACGCACGTCGACGGGGGTTCGGGTCCCTGTTACAGTTATTTCTTTTTTCTAGTCACATATCAACCTGGTTTGTACCGCAACAGTTTGTTACAGTTTTGTCAATGCATTTTAAACAAAATTCGCCAATAAAAGAAATATTTTGAAATTTAAGCTTAATTTTCAATTAAATCAATAGTTTGAAGCGATAAAGATTCAAATTTTTCTATTAATAAAGCTTTACATAATTGCTATGTCTAAGCAAAACAGAATCTTTCAAATTTGCCGTATAACCAAGAAATTTGTAATTAACCGTTATCAGTGATTAGTTTTTGCCAGTTTTGGCTGCTTTCCACAGCCTAGAATGAAAAGTTATTAAGGAATGAAAAGTTCCTTTTTCAATGCTGCATCGATTGCAAATAGTTAAAAAAACGGGTCACATACTCCCCGAGATGTTACATCCCGCCAAAGGCTATCTCGTCGTTTTTTTCGACTTTGATAGCTTATAACTTTTGTCAAAATCAATTGATACTAGTCTACCTGGTCTTAAAATGATCGCCCTGATGTGGGCAGTTGATTGATACCCAATACGTAGGATTCAATATCTCGGATTCTGCCAGGCAGATTCTGGAGCCTGGCGGATTCAGAAGGCATCCATATAGAAAATAATGTGTGAATTCGTCATCTACGCCCTCTAATTGGTCTGTGCACAAGTTTTCAGTGATTTAAAATGGGATTAATTTTTGAAATGTCAGTGGGGTGTTTGGTTTTCCCAGAAAACGCGTTTTAAATAGTGTGCTTGCGCGAGATTGCAGCACAGCAAAGCCCTTAGCAACACGCAGATACTTATTATCTGCGCCCTTCTGACAGAATCCATCCCGATTTCGACGGGTCTGTCAGTCCGGATTCGTAAAAAGTTGACTTTTTACCACTGTTTTACCCCTCAAATGGCACAAATTTCCCCCGGGGCTTATTCATTTGTCCCTCTTCAACATTCAGAATCCCATCCAAGACCGTCGACAACATTGCGCGGTCCGTGGTCGGATTCTGAAGCCCCCAACTTCACAAATACCCATCACTTTTGCTCATTGGCGACCGCCAGGTTGCATTCATTGGCTTATCAAACAGCCTCTTACAACTTTTAAATACCAATTTTAAGTTAAACACCAATAAAAACGAACTACAAACGGCGGATTTCAAACAAAAGCTTACCCAGTTTGGGGTTTACAAGTACAGTAAACCGTTTCATAGACGCCATGATGTGATGCCAAGTTGACTTTGGATCACATCAGTCTCAGAAACCATACAAATGAAACTAATTCAAATCAAAATTTCATTAATTTAGTCAAAATGTAAATTAAATTTGACTAGAAAAAGCAAAAAAACAACTTAACTTCGGGCCATATTCAGCCCTAATTGTACCAGAAGGCCACTATGATAGCGGGATGCCAGCGAGATGGCCTATACGGTAGGCCTCCCCTTGCATTCCAATTTGGAAGATGGAGAAATCGAAAGCGCCTATATGCTGGGGATATCCATGGATTGTTTCATGGCGCGAGGGTCCACGGACCGTCGAGACAACGAGAGAGCCATTCTCTCGACGGTTGCACGTGTACACCCTTACACACTTTTGCTGCCCCACAGCGAATGTTGCACCCCCGCCCACGCCTACTCACTTTACCTCCCCCGCAACGAAAGTTGCACATTTGTCATCATCGACCTCTCTGCTTTTCCTACTGCGAAAGTTGCACTTGCGGACACTTTGCCCTCATCTTCCTTCCCAGCAAACGTTTGGAATCTGTTTTGTCATCGTTTGGGGATTCTGGAGGGGTCAAAGTTGTTGAAAAGGGTGATTTTACGGCTCGTTTTGACCAAAATATCTCCGAAATCGTGCACTTTGCATCTACCAGATGTGTTTTGCATGAATGCGATGAAGCCAACGTTGACATTGGTTCATTGCAAAGGCTTATTTACATCATTGACGCTTGTCTTCAACTCGGAATCTTGCTATTTACAAAGATTACGAACAAATAAACACTGTTGAATCGTATCTTTCACATAAGTACACTGAACTTGAGCACTTTTTGTTCACAAATTTCAACTGAATTATCACTAAACACAAGTTTTACATTACTCTCCACGACTGCCATGAATCATGTGCAAGTCCTTGGAGGGATTCAGAAACCCCGAAAATGCATCTGTTTTGGTGGGTAATGCCCAGAGTTACAGTGTTTCCTTACTGATTGGCACACTTATCAGGGTAAAAGCATGCTTACACATGCCCCTTTACTCTAAACATGCCTCTGGGGCACGCACAATAAGCCTAAATGTGCGAACTGATACTTTGACAACGTCGGATCAAAGTGTCAGAAGCGGGCTACCGTACTTTGGGCAAATGAAAGTACATTGAAGCCCGCGACAATGAAAGAAATGTGTTAAGTGGCTCTCAGGCATCTGTCCCAACCACAATCCAACCGATCTGTGGTGATTCAGATGCCTGATTCTAGTGTTTGAAGGCTAAATACATGGAGCAAAACGGATTATGAATCCGATTGAGGGCGAATTATGATCCGAATTTTGAATTTGACGATCGGAAATCATGTCTGCGGTACTTTTGGACAGTGAATCTTATCATTTTGATCGAAAAAAATTTCAAAAATACACAAATTTGGCAACTACCAGAACTCTAAATTGGCGAAATAAGCCGAAAATAGTTCTGGTAGCTGTTTCAATACTGTTAATTTGACTCAATGTTTTGCATTTCTTTGACTTTGAATTGAATAGCATAATGTTGGCGCTTAATTAACCCTCAATCGACCTTCTGGCAAGGCGTTATGCATTCAGAATCCATGTTTTTTTCATCAAAAACGCCGAGGTTTCATCTGAAACTTGGAAATCGTACACGCTGATGTGTGGATTTCGGCGGCTACAAAACGCAATCTGGGCACCAGACACCCTTAAAAGCAAGCAGTTGGGATTGCTAGGACCCTAAGAATGACCAACTTAGTGTGTTAATTAGCATTGCCAAAGGCACTGCATTCCAAAATTTAGTTATTATCGCCGCCACATGAAGCAATTCATGAGCGGAACTCATACAAACCTTATGTATGGGTTTTTACACCAACGATGCATGCTCCATCGGCCAAGCTAATGCTCAGTAAAAGCATGCTTTTGGTCGTGTTTTGGCGCAATTAGCCCCCTTTCCGAGAACCATCGTGCTTGGCAGAGACCGCCATACAACTAGAGATAGTTGCTTGCGCGAGATGGAAGCACAGGAAAGCCCTTTAACATACAGTAAATTGTGTTTAATAGGTATTAATAGTGTGCCTGCGCGAGCGCAGCCCAGCAAAGCCCTTTACTATACAGTAAATTGTGTTAAAACGCGTTTTCTGGGAAAACCGAACATATTCGACCCCTCTGTGACATTTCAAAAATTAATCCCATTTTAAATCACTAAAAACTTGTGCACAGACCAATTAGAGGGCGTAGATGACGAATTCACACATTATTTTCCATATGGATGCCTTCTGAATCCGCCAGGCTCCAGAATCTGCCTGGCAGAATCCGAGATATGAACCCTTACATATTGGGTATCAATCCACTGCCCACATCAAGGCGATTATTTTAAGATCAGGTAGACTAGTATTGATTAATTTTGACAAAAGTTATAAGCTATCAAAGTCGAAAAAAACGACGAGATAGCCTTTGGCGGGCTGTAGCATCTCGGGGAGTATGTGACCCGTTTTTTTTAACTATTTGCAATCGATGCAGCATTGAAAAAGGAACTTTTCATTCTTTAATAACTTTTCATTCTAGGCTGTGGAAAGCAGCCAAAACTGGCAAAAACTAATCACTGATAACGGTTAATTACAAATTTCTTGGTTATACGGAGCGATTAAGAAATTCGGTTTTGCTAAAACATGACATTCTTATTAAGCTTTATTACTAGAAAAAATTAAATTTTTTATTAACAAATTTATCGATTTAATTGAAAATTAATCTTTATTTTTAAAAATTTTTTTAACATTATATTTTTGACGTTATTGATTGCTACTCACTTCGACTTACTTTTAATGAGTGTATTACATCATCTGTACTCTAGAAAAAAGAATTTTTTTGAAAAGGACTCGAACCTAGCTTCTCGGTGGTGCGAGCGCATGGTCAACCACATCCGAAGTTACAGTGACACGCACGTCGACGGGGGTTCGGGTCCCTGTTACAGTTATTTCTTTTTTCTAGTCACATATCAACCTGGTTTGTACCGCAACAGTTTGTTACAGTTTTGTCAATGCATTTTAAACAAAATTCGCCAATAAAAGAAATATTTTGAAATTTAAGCTTAATTTTCAATTAAATCAATAGTTTGAAGCGATAAAGATTCAAATTTTTCTATTAATAAAGCTTTACATAATTGCTATGTCTAAGCAAAACAGAATCTTTCAAATTTGCCGTATAACCAAGAAATTTGTAATTAACCGTTATCAGTGATTAGTTTTTGCCAGTTTTGGCTGCTTTCCACAGCCTAGAATGAAAAGTTATTAAGGAATGAAAAGTTCCTTTTTCAATGCTGCATCGATTGCAAATAGTTAAAAAAACGGGTCACATACTCCCCGAGATGTTACATCCCGCCAAAGGCTATCTCGTCGTTTTTTTCGACTTTGATAGCTTATAACTTTTGTCAAAATCAATTGATACTAGTCTACCTGGTCTTAAAATGATCGCCCTGATGTGGGCAGTTGATTGATACCCAATACGTAGGATTCAATATCTCGGATTCTGCCAGGCAGATTCTGGAGCCTGGCGGATTCAGAAGGCATCCATATAGAAAATAATGTGTGAATTCGTCATCTACGCCCTCTAATTGGTCTGTGCACAAGTTTTCAGTGATTTAAAATGGGATTAATTTTTGAAATGTCAGTGGGGTGTTTGGTTTTCCCAGAAAACGCGTTTTAAATAGTGTGCTTGCGCGAGATTGCAGCACAGCAAAGCCCTTAGCAACACGCAGATACTTATTATCTGCGCCCTTCTGACAGAATCCATCCCGATTTCGACGGGTCTGTCAGTCCGGATTCGTAAAAAGTTGACTTTTTACCACTGTTTTACCCCTCAAATGGCACAAATTTCCCCCGGGGCTTATTCATTTGTCCCTCTTCAACATTCAGAATCCCATCCAAGACCGTCGACAACATTGCGCGGTCCGTGGTCGGATTCTGAAGCCCCCAACTTCACAAATACCCATCACTTTTGCTCATTGGCGACCGCCAGGTTGCATTCATTGGCTTATCAAACAGCCTCTTACAACTTTTAAATACCAATTTTAAGTTAAACACCAATAAAAACGAACTACAAACGGCGGATTTCAAACAAAAGCTTACCCAGTTTGGGGTTTACAAGTACAGTAAACCGTTTCATAGACGCCATGATGTGATGCCAAGTTGACTTTGGATCACATCAGTCTCAGAAACCATACAAATGAAACTAATTCAAATCAAAATTTCATTAATTTAGTCAAAATGTAAATTAAATTTGACTAGAAAAAGCAAAAAAACAACTTAACTTCGGGCCATATTCAGCCCTAATTGTACCAGAAGGCCACTATGATAGCGGGATGCCAGCGAGATGGCCTATACGGTAGGCCTCCCCTTGCATTCCAATTTGGAAGATGGAGAAATCGAAAGCGCCTATATGCTGGGGATATCCATGGATTGTTTCATGGCGCGAGGGTCCACGGACCGTCGAGACAACGAGAGAGCCATTCTCTCGACGGTTGCACGTGTACACCCTTACACACTTTTGCTGCCCCACAGCGAATGTTGCACCCCCGCCCACGCCTACTCACTTTACCTCCCCCGCAACGAAAGTTGCACATTTGTCATCATCGACCTCTCTGCTTTTCCTACTGCGAAAGTTGCACTTGCGGACACTTTGCCCTCATCTTCCTTCCCAGCAAACGTTTGGAATCTGTTTTGTCATCGTTTGGGGATTCTGGAGGGGTCAAAGTTGTTGAAAAGGGTGATTTTACGGCTCGTTTTGACCAAAATATCTCCGAAATCGTGCACTTTGCATCTACCAGATGTGTTTTGCATGAATGCGATGAAGCCAACGTTGACATTGGTTCATTGCAAAGGCTTATTTACATCATTGACGCTTGTCTTCAACTCGGAATCTTGCTATTTACAAAGATTACGAACAAATAAACACTGTTGAATCGTATCTTTCACATAAGTACACTGAACTTGAGCACTTTTTGTTCACAAATTTCAACTGAATTATCACTAAACACAAGTTTTACATTACTCTCCACGACTGCCATGAATCATGTGCAAGTCCTTGGAGGGATTCAGAAACCCCGAAAATGCATCTGTTTTGGTGGGTAATGCCCAGAGTTACAGTGTTTCCTTACTATAATTGGCACACTTGTCAAATGAACGCATGTTTACACATGCTTCTTCACTCTAAACATGCCTCTGGGGCACGCACAATAAGCCTAAATGTGCGAACTGGCACTTTGACAACGTCGGATCAAAGTGTCAGAAGTGGGCTACCGTATTTTGGGCGAATGAAAGTGCATTGAAGCCCGCGACAATGAAAGAAATGTGATAAGTGGCTCTCAGGCATCTGTCCCAACCACAATCCAACCAATCTGTGGTGATTCAGATGCCTGATTCTAGTGTTTGAAGGCTAAATACATGAAGCAAAACGGATTATGAATCCGGTTGAGGGCAAATTTTGATCCGAATATTGAATTTGACGATCGGAAATCATGTCTGCGGTACTTTTGGACAGTGAATCTTATCATTTTGATCGAAAAAAATTACAAAAACACACAATTTTGGCAACTACCAGAACTCTAAATTGGCGAAATAAGCCAAAAATAGTTCTGGTAGCTGTTTCAATACTGTTAATTTGACTCAATGTTTTGCATTTCTTTGACTTTGAATTGAATAGCATAATGTTGGCGCTTAATTAACCCTCAATCGACCTTCTGGCAAGGCGTTATGGATTCAGAATCCATGTTTTTTTCATCAAAAACGCCGAAGTTTCATCTGAAACTTGGAAATCGCACACGCTGATGTGTGGATTTCGGCGGCTACAAAACGCAACCTGGGCACCAGAAACCCTAAAGGCAAGCAGTTGGGATTCCTAGGACCCTAAGAATCACCAACTTAGTGTGTTAATTAGCATTGCCAAAGGCATTGCATTCCAAAATTTAGTTATTATCGCCGCCACATGAAGCAATTCATGAGCAGAACTCATACAAACCTTATGTATGGGTTTTTACACCAACGAAACATGCTCCATCGGTCAAGCTAATGCCCAGGAAAAGCATGCTTTTGCCGGTGTTTCGGCGCAATTAGCCCAATTAGCGAGAAGCATGGCCCTGGGCAGAGACCGCAGACAACTAGAGATAGTATGCCTGCGCGAGCGCAGCCCAGCAAAGCCCTTTACTATACAGTAAATTGTGTTAAATAGTGTGCTTGCGCGAGATTGCAGCACAGCAAAGCCCTTAGCAATGCCCAGATACTTATTATCTGCGCCCTTCTCACAGAATCCATCCCGATTTCGACGGGTCTGTCAGTCCGGATTCGTAAAAAGTTGACTTTTTACCACTGTTTTACCCCTCAAATGGCACAAATTTCCCCCGGGGCTTATTCATTTGTCCCTCTTCAACATTCAGAATCCCATCCAAGACCGCCAACAACATTGCGCGGTCCGTGGTGGGATTCTGAAGCCCCCAACTTCACAAATACCCATCACTTTTGGTCATTGGCGACTGCAAAGTTGCATTTATTGCCTTATCAAACAGCCTCTTACAACTTTTAATAACCAATTTTAAGTTAAACACCAATAAAAACGAACTACAAACGGCGGATTTCAAACAAAAGCTTACCCAGTTTGGGGTTTACAAGTACAGTAAACCGTTTCATAGACGCCATGATGTGATGCCAAGTTGACTTTGGATCACATCAGTCTCAGAAACCATACAAATGAAACTAATTCAAATCAAAATTTCATTAATTTAGTCAAAATGTGAATTAAATTTGAGTACAAAAAGCAAAAAAACAAGTTAACTTCGGGCCATATTCAGCCCTAATTGTACCAGAAGGCCACTGTGATAGCTGGAGGCCAACGAGATGGCCTATACGGTAGGCCTCTCCTTGCATTCCAATTTGGAAGATGGATAAAGCGAAAGCGCCTATATGCCGGGGATATCCATGGATTGTTTCATGGCGCGAGGGTCCACGGACTGTCGAGACAACGAGAGAGCCATTCTCTCGACGGTTGCACGTGTACACCCTTACACACTTTTGCTCCCCCACAGCGAAAGTTGCACCCTCGCCCACGCCTACTCACTTTACCTCCCCCGCAACGAAAGTTGCACGTTTGTCATCATCGACCCCCGCATCTTTTCTTACTGCGAATGTTGCACTTGCGGACACTTCGCCCTCATCTTCCTTCCCAGCAAACGTTTGGAATCTGTTTAGTCATCGTTTGGGGATTCTGGAGGGGTCAACGTTGTTGAAAAGGGTGATTTTACGACTCATTTTGACCAAATCATCTCCGAAATCGTGCACTTTGCGTCTTCCAGATGTGTTTTGCATGAATGCGATGAAGCCAACGTTGACATTGGTTCATTGCAAAGGCTTATTTACATCATTGACGCTTGTCTTCAACTCGGAATCTTGCTATTTACAAAGATTACGAACAAATAAACACTGTTGAATCGTATCTTTCACATAAGTACACTGAACTTGAGCACTTTTTGTTCACAAATTTCAACTGAATTATCACTAAACACAAGTTTTACATTACTCTCCACGACTGCCATGAATCATGTGCAAGTCCTTGGAGGGATTCAGAAACCCCGAAAATGCATCTGTTTTGGTGGGTAATGCCCAGAGTTACAGTGTTTCCTTACTATAATTGGCACACTTGTCAAATGAACGCATGTTTACACATGCTTCTTCACTCTAAACATGCCTCTGGGGCACGCACAATAAGCCTAAATGTGCGAACTGGCACTTTGACAACGTCGGATCAAAGTGTCAGAAGTGGGCTACCGTATTTTGGGCGAATGAAAGTGCATTGAAGCCCGCGACAATGAAAGAAATGTGATAAGTGGCTCTCAGGCATCTGTCCCAACCACAATCCAACCAATCTGTGGTGATTCAGATGCCTGATTCTAGTGTTTGAAGGCTAAATACATGAAGCAAAACGGATTATGAATCCGGTTGAGGGCAAATTTTGATCCGAATATTGAATTTGACGATCGGAAATCATGTCTGCGGTACTTTTGGACAGTGAATCTTATCATTTTGATCGAAAAAAATTACAAAAACACACAATTTTGGCAACTACCAGAACTCTAAATTGGCGAAATAAGCCAAAAATAGTTCTGGTAGCTGTTTCAATACTGTTAATTTGACTCAATGTTTTGCATTTCTTTGACTTTGAATTGAATAGCATAATGTTGGCGCTTAATTAACCCTCAATCGACCTTCTGGCAAGGCGTTATGGATTCAGAATCCATGTTTTTTTCATCAAAAACGCCGAAGTTTCATCTGAAACTTGGAAATCGCACACGCTGATGTGTGGATTTCGGCGGCTACAAAACGCAACCTGGGCACCAGAAACCCTAAAGGCAAGCAGTTGGGATTCCTAGGACCCTAAGAATCACCAACTTAGTGTGTTAATTAGCATTGCCAAAGGCATTGCATTCCAAAATTTAGTTATTATCGCCGCCACATGAAGCAATTCATGAGCAGAACTCATACAAACCTTATGTATGGGTTTTTACACCAACGAAACATGCTCCATCGGTCAAGCTAATGCCCAGGAAAAGCATGCTTTTGCCGGTGTTTCGGCGCAATTAGCCCAATTAGCGAGAAGCATGGCCCTGGGCAGAGACCGCAGACAACTAGAGATAGTATGCCTGCGCGAGCGCAGCCCAGCAAAGCCCTTTACTATACAGTAAATTGTGTTAAATAGTGTGCTTGCGCGAGATTGCAGCACAGCAAAGCCCTTAGCAATGCCCAGATACTTATTATCTGCGCCCTTCTCACAGAATCCATCCCGATTTCGACGGGTCTGTCAGTCCGGATTCGTAAAAAGTTGACTTTTTACCACTGTTTTACCCCTCAAATGGCACAAATTTCCCCCGGGGCTTATTCATTTGTCCCTCTTCAACATTCAGAATCCCATCCAAGACCGCCAACAACATTGCGCGGTCCGTGGTGGGATTCTGAAGCCCCCAACTTCACAAATACCCATCACTTTTGGTCATTGGCGACTGCAAAGTTGCATTTATTGCCTTATCAAACAGCCTCTTACAACTTTTAATAACCAATTTTAAGTTAAACACCAATAAAAACGAACTACAAACGGCGGATTTCAAACAAAAGCTTACCCAGTTTGGGGTTTACAAGTACAGTAAACCGTTTCATAGACGCCATGATGTGATGCCAAGTTGACTTTGGATCACATCAGTCTCAGAAACCATACAAATGAAACTAATTCAAATCAAAATTTCATTAATTTAGTCAAAATGTGAATTAAATTTGAGTACAAAAAGCAAAAAAACAAGTTAACTTCGGGCCATATTCAGCCCTAATTGTACCAGAAGGCCACTGTGATAGCTGGAGGCCAACGAGATGGCCTATACGGTAGGCCTCTCCTTGCATTCCAATTTGGAAGATGGATAAAGCGAAAGCGCCTATATGCCGGGGATATCCATGGATTGTTTCATGGCGCGAGGGTCCACGGACTGTCGAGACAACGAGAGAGCCATTCTCTCGACGGTTGCACGTGTACACCCTTACACACTTTTGCTCCCCCACAGCGAAAGTTGCACCCTCGCCCACGCCTACTCACTTTACCTCCCCCGCAACGAAAGTTGCACGTTTGTCATCATCGACCCCCGCATCTTTTCTTACTGCGAATGTTGCACTTGCGGACACTTCGCCCTCATCTTCCTTCCCAGCAAACGTTTGGAATCTGTTTAGTCATCGTTTGGGGATTCTGGAGGGGTCAACGTTGTTGAAAAGGGTGATTTTACGACTCATTTTGACCAAATCATCTCCGAAATCGTGCACTTTGCGTCTTCCAGATGTGTTTTGCATGAATGCGATGAAGCCAACGTTGACATTGGTTCATTGCAAAGGCTTATTTACATCATTGACGCTTGTCTTCAACTCGGAATCTTGCTATTTACAAAGATTACGAACAAATAAACACTGTTGAATCGTATCTTTCACATAAGTACACTGAACTTGAGCACTTTTTGTTCACAAATTTCAACTGAATTATCACTAAACACAAGTTTTACATTACTCTCCACGACTGCCATGAATCATGTGCAAGTCCTTGGAGGGATTCAGAAACCCCGAAAATGCATCTGTTTTGGTGGGTAATGCCCAGAGTTACAGTGTTTCCTTACTATAATTGGCACACTTGTCAAATGAACGCATGTTTACACATGCTTCTTCACTCTAAACATGCCTCTGGGGCACGCACAATAAGCCTAAATGTGCGAACTGGCACTTTGACAACGTCGGATCAAAGTGTCAGAAGTGGGCTACCGTATTTTGGGCGAATGAAAGTGCATTGAAGCCCGCGACAATGAAAGAAATGTGATAAGTGGCTCTCAGGCATCTGTCCCAACCACAATCCAACCAATCTGTGGTGATTCAGATGCCTGATTCTAGTGTTTGAAGGCTAAATACATGAAGCAAAACGGATTATGAATCCGGTTGAGGGCAAATTTTGATCCGAATATTGAATTTGACGATCGGAAATCATGTCTGCGGTACTTTTGGACAGTGAATCTTATCATTTTGATCGAAAAAAATTACAAAAACACACAATTTTGGCAACTACCAGAACTCTAAATTGGCGAAATAAGCCAAAAATAGTTCTGGTAGCTGTTTCAATACTGTTAATTTGACTCAATGTTTTGCATTTCTTTGACTTTGAATTGAATAGCATAATGTTGGCGCTTAATTAACCCTCAATCGACCTTCTGGCAAGGCGTTATGGATTCAGAATCCATGTTTTTTTCATCAAAAACGCCGAAGTTTCATCTGAAACTTGGAAATCGCACACGCTGATGTGTGGATTTCGGCGGCTACAAAACGCAACCTGGGCACCAGAAACCCTAAAGGCAAGCAGTTGGGATTCCTAGGACCCTAAGAATCACCAACTTAGTGTGTTAATTAGCATTGCCAAAGGCATTGCATTCCAAAATTTAGTTATTATCGCCGCCACATGAAGCAATTCATGAGCAGAACTCATACAAACCTTATGTATGGGTTTTTACACCAACGAAACATGCTCCATCGGTCAAGCTAATGCCCAGGAAAAGCATGCTTTTGCCGGTGTTTCGGCGCAATTAGCCCAATTAGCGAGAAGCATGGCCCTGGGCAGAGACCGCAGACAACTAGAGATAGTATGCCTGCGCGAGCGCAGCCCAGCAAAGCCCTTTACTATACAGTAAATTGTGTTAAATAGTGTGCTTGCGCGAGATTGCAGCACAGCAAAGCCCTTAGCAATGCCCAGATACTTATTATCTGCGCCCTTCTCACAGAATCCATCCCGATTTCGACGGGTCTGTCAGTCCGGATTCGTAAAAAGTTGACTTTTTACCACTGTTTTACCCCTCAAATGGCACAAATTTCCCCCGGGGCTTATTCATTTGTCCCTCTTCAACATTCAGAATCCCATCCAAGACCGCCAACAACATTGCGCGGTCCGTGGTGGGATTCTGAAGCCCCCAACTTCACAAATACCCATCACTTTTGGTCATTGGCGACTGCAAAGTTGCATTTATTGCCTTATCAAACAGCCTCTTACAACTTTTAATAACCAATTTTAAGTTAAACACCAATAAAAACGAACTACAAACGGCGGATTTCAAACAAAAGCTTACCCAGTTTGGGGTTTACAAGTACAGTAAACCGTTTCATAGACGCCATGATGTGATGCCAAGTTGACTTTGGATCACATCAGTCTCAGAAACCATACAAATGAAACTAATTCAAATCAAAATTTCATTAATTTAGTCAAAATGTGAATTAAATTTGAGTACAAAAAGCAAAAAAACAAGTTAACTTCGGGCCATATTCAGCCCTAATTGTACCAGAAGGCCACTGTGATAGCTGGAGGCCAACGAGATGGCCTATACGGTAGGCCTCTCCTTGCATTCCAATTTGGAAGATGGATAAAGCGAAAGCGCCTATATGCCGGGGATATCCATGGATTGTTTCATGGCGCGAGGGTCCACGGACTGTCGAGACAACGAGAGAGCCATTCTCTCGACGGTTGCACGTGTACACCCTTACACACTTTTGCTCCCCCACAGCGAAAGTTGCACCCTCGCCCACGCCTACTCACTTTACCTCCCCCGCAACGAAAGTTGCACGTTTGTCATCATCGACCCCCGCATCTTTTCTTACTGCGAATGTTGCACTTGCGGACACTTCGCCCTCATCTTCCTTCCCAGCAAACGTTTGGAATCTGTTTAGTCATCGTTTGGGGATTCTGGAGGGGTCAACGTTGTTGAAAAGGGTGATTTTACGACTCATTTTGACCAAATCATCTCCGAAATCGTGCACTTTGCGTCTTCCAGATGTGTTTTGCATGAATGCGATGAAGCCAACGTTGACATTGGTTCATTGCAAAGGCTTATTTACATCATTGACGCTTGTCTTCAACTCGGAATCTTGCTATTTACAAAGATTAGCATGTTTACACATGCTTCTTCACTCTAAACATGCCTCTGGGGCACGCACAATAAGCCTAAATGTGCGAACTGGCACTTTGACAACGTCGGATCAAAGTGTCAGAAGTGGGCTACCGTATTTTGGGCGAATGAAAGTGCATTGAAGCCCGCGACAATGAAAGAAATGTGATAAGTGGCTCTCAGGCATCTGTCCCAACCACAATCCAACCAATCTGTGGTGATTCAGATGCCTGATTCTAGTGTTTGAAGGCTAAATACATGAAGCAAAACGGATTATGAATCCGGTTGAGGGCAAATTTTGATCCGAATATTGAATTTGACGATCGGAAATCATGTCTGCGGTACTTTTGGACAGTGAATCTTATCATTTTGATCGAAAAAAATTACAAAAACACACAATTTTGGCAACTACCAGAACTCTAAATTGGCGAAATAAGCCAAAAATAGTTCTGGTAGCTGTTTCAATACTGTTAATTTGACTCAATGTTTTGCATTTCTTTGACTTTGAATTGAATAGCATAATGTTGGCGCTTAATTAACCCTCAATCGACCTTCTGGCAAGGCGTTATGGATTCAGAATCCATGTTTTTTTCATCAAAAACGCCGAAGTTTCATCTGAAACTTGGAAATCGCACACGCTGATGTGTGGATTTCGGCGGCTACAAAACGCAACCTGGGCACCAGAAACCCTAAAGGCAAGCAGTTGGGATTCCTAGGACCCTAAGAATCACCAACTTAGTGTGTTAATTAGCATTGCCAAAGGCATTGCATTCCAAAATTTAGTTATTATCGCCGCCACATGAAGCAATTCATGAGCAGAACTCATACAAACCTTATGTATGGGTTTTTACACCAACGAAACATGCTCCATCGGTCAAGCTAATGCCCAGGAAAAGCATGCTTTTGCCGGTGTTTCGGCGCAATTAGCCCAATTAGCGAGAAGCATGGCCCTGGGCAGAGACCGCAGACAACTAGAGATAGTATGCCTGCGCGAGCGCAGCCCAGCAAAGCCCTTTACTATACAGTAAATTGTGTTAAATAGTGTGCTTGCGCGAGATTGCAGCACAGCAAAGCCCTTAGCAATGCCCAGATACTTATTATCTGCGCCCTTCTCACAGAATCCATCCCGATTTCGACGGGTCTGTCAGTCCGGATTCGTAAAAAGTTGACTTTTTACCACTGTTTTACCCCTCAAATGGCACAAATTTCCCCCGGGGCTTATTCATTTGTCCCTCTTCAACATTCAGAATCCCATCCAAGACCGCCAACAACATTGCGCGGTCCGTGGTGGGATTCTGAAGCCCCCAACTTCACAAATACCCATCACTTTTGGTCATTGGCGACTGCAAAGTTGCATTTATTGCCTTATCAAACAGCCTCTTACAACTTTTAATAACCAATTTTAAGTTAAACACCAATAAAAACGAACTACAAACGGCGGATTTCAAACAAAAGCTTACCCAGTTTGGGGTTTACAAGTACAGTAAACCGTTTCATAGACGCCATGATGTGATGCCAAGTTGACTTTGGATCACATCAGTCTCAGAAACCATACAAATGAAACTAATTCAAATCAAAATTTCATTAATTTAGTCAAAATGTGAATTAAATTTGAGTACAAAAAGCAAAAAAACAAGTTAACTTCGGGCCATATTCAGCCCTAATTGTACCAGAAGGCCACTGTGATAGCTGGAGGCCAACGAGATGGCCTATACGGTAGGCCTCTCCTTGCATTCCAATTTGGAAGATGGATAAAGCGAAAGCGCCTATATGCCGGGGATATCCATGGATTGTTTCATGGCGCGAGGGTCCACGGACTGTCGAGACAACGAGAGAGCCATTCTCTCGACGGTTGCACGTGTACACCCTTACACACTTTTGCTCCCCCACAGCGAAAGTTGCACCCTCGCCCACGCCTACTCACTTTACCTCCCCCGCAACGAAAGTTGCACGTTTGTCATCATCGACCCCCGCATCTTTTCTTACTGCGAATGTTGCACTTGCGGACACTTCGCCCTCATCTTCCTTCCCAGCAAACGTTTGGAATCTGTTTAGTCATCGTTTGGGGATTCTGGAGGGGTCAACGTTGTTGAAAAGGGTGATTTTACGACTCATTTTGACCAAATCATCTCCGAAATCGTGCACTTTGCGTCTTCCAGATGTGTTTTGCATGAATGCGATGAAGCCAACGTTGACATTGGTTCATTGCAAAGGCTTATTTACATCATTGACGCTTGTCTTCAACTCGGAATCTTGCTATTTACAAAGATTACGAACAAATAAACACTGTTGAATCGTATCTTTCACATAAGTACACTGAACTTGAGCACTTTTTGTTCACAAATTTCAACTGAATTATCACTAAACACAAGTTTTACATTACTCTCCACGACTGCCATGAATCATGTGCAAGTCCTTGGAGGGATTCAGAAACCCCGAAAATGCATCTGTTTTGGTGGGTAATGCCCAGAGTTACAGTGTTTCCTTACTATAATTGGCACACTTGTCAAATGAACGCATGTTTACACATGCTTCTTCACTCTAAACATGCCTCTGGGGCACGCACAATAAGCCTAAATGTGCGAACTGGCACTTTGACAACGTCGGATCAAAGTGTCAGAAGTGGGCTACCGTATTTTGGGCGAATGAAAGTGCATTGAAGCCCGCGACAATGAAAGAAATGTGATAAGTGGCTCTCAGGCATCTGTCCCAACCACAATCCAACCAATCTGTGGTGATTCAGATGCCTGATTCTAGTGTTTGAAGGCTAAATACATGAAGCAAAACGGATTATGAATCCGGTTGAGGGCAAATTTTGATCCGAATATTGAATTTGACGATCGGAAATCATGTCTGCGGTACTTTTGGACAGTGAATCTTATCATTTTGATCGAAAAAAATTACAAAAACACACAATTTTGGCAACTACCAGAACTCTAAATTGGCGAAATAAGCCAAAAATAGTTCTGGTAGCTGTTTCAATACTGTTAATTTGACTCAATGTTTTGCATTTCTTTGACTTTGAATTGAATAGCATAATGTTGGCGCTTAATTAACCCTCAATCGACCTTCTGGCAAGGCGTTATGGATTCAGAATCCATGTTTTTTTCATCAAAAACGCCGAAGTTTCATCTGAAACTTGGAAATCGCACACGCTGATGTGTGGATTTCGGCGGCTACAAAACGCAACCTGGGCACCAGAAACCCTAAAGGCAAGCAGTTGGGATTCCTAGGACCCTAAGAATCACCAACTTAGTGTGTTAATTAGCATTGCCAAAGGCATTGCATTCCAAAATTTAGTTATTATCGCCGCCACATGAAGCAATTCATGAGCAGAACTCATACAAACCTTATGTATGGGTTTTTACACCAACGAAACATGCTCCATCGGTCAAGCTAATGCCCAGGAAAAGCATGCTTTTGCCGGTGTTTCGGCGCAATTAGCCCAATTAGCGAGAAGCATGGCCCTGGGCAGAGACCGCAGACAACTAGAGATAGTATGCCTGCGCGAGCGCAGCCCAGCAAAGCCCTTTACTATACAGTAAATTGTGTTAAATAGTGTGCTTGCGCGAGATTGCAGCACAGCAAAGCCCTTAGCAATGCCCAGATACTTATTATCTGCGCCCTTCTCACAGAATCCATCCCGATTTCGACGGGTCTGTCAGTCCGGATTCGTAAAAAGTTGACTTTTTACCACTGTTTTACCCCTCAAATGGCACAAATTTCCCCCGGGGCTTATTCATTTGTCCCTCTTCAACATTCAGAATCCCATCCAAGACCGCCAACAACATTGCGCGGTCCGTGGTGGGATTCTGAAGCCCCCAACTTCACAAATACCCATCACTTTTGGTCATTGGCGACTGCAAAGTTGCATTTATTGCCTTATCAAACAGCCTCTTACAA
This sequence comes from Panagrellus sp. LJ2284, assembly GCA_024447225.1. NCBI lineage: Eukaryota > Metazoa > Nematoda > Chromadorea > Rhabditida > Panagrolaimidae > Panagrellus > Panagrellus sp. LJ2284. The sequence goes on along the minus strand of JAMRYC010000019.1, from coordinate 11,902 downwards.
CTTTTAATAACCAATTTTAAGTTAAACACCAATAAAAACGAACTACAAACGGCGGATTTCAAACAAAAGCTTACCCAGTTTGGGGTTTACAAGTACAGTAAACCGTTTCATAGACGCCATGATGTGATGCCAAGTTGACTTTGGATCACATCAGTCTCAGAAACCATACAAATGAAACTAATTCAAATCAAAATTTCATTAATTTAGTCAAAATGTGAATTAAATTTGAGTACAAAAAGCAAAAAAACAAGTTAACTTCGGGCCATATTCAGCCCTAATTGTACCAGAAGGCCACTGTGATAGCTGGAGGCCAACGAGATGGCCTATACGGTAGGCCTCTCCTTGCATTCCAATTTGGAAGATGGATAAAGCGAAAGCGCCTATATGCCGGGGATATCCATGGATTGTTTCATGGCGCGAGGGTCCACGGACTGTCGAGACAACGAGAGAGCCATTCTCTCGACGGTTGCACGTGTACACCCTTACACACTTTTGCTCCCCCACAGCGAAAGTTGCACCCTCGCCCACGCCTACTCACTTTACCTCCCCCGCAACGAAAGTTGCACGTTTGTCATCATCGACCCCCGCATCTTTTCTTACTGCGAATGTTGCACTTGCGGACACTTCGCCCTCATCTTCCTTCCCAGCAAACGTTTGGAATCTGTTTAGTCATCGTTTGGGGATTCTGGAGGGGTCAACGTTGTTGAAAAGGGTGATTTTACGACTCATTTTGACCAAATCATCTCCGAAATCGTGCACTTTGCGTCTTCCAGATGTGTTTTGCATGAATGCGATGAAGCCAACGTTGACATTGGTTCATTGCAAAGGCTTATTTACATCATTGACGCTTGTCTTCAACTCGGAATCTTGCTATTTACAAAGATTACGAACAAATAAACACTGTTGAATCGTATCTTTCACATAAGTACACTGAACTTGAGCACTTTTTGTTCACAAATTTCAACTGAATTATCACTAAACACAAGTTTTACATTACTCTCCACGACTGCCATGAATCATGTGCAAGTCCTTGGAGGGATTCAGAAACCCCGAAAATGCATCTGTTTTGGTGGGTAATGCCCAGAGTTACAGTGTTTCCTTACTATAATTGGCACACTTGTCAAATGAACGCATGTTTACACATGCTTCTTCACTCTAAACATGCCTCTGGGGCACGCACAATAAGCCTAAATGTGCGAACTGGCACTTTGACAACGTCGGATCAAAGTGTCAGAAGTGGGCTACCGTATTTTGGGCGAATGAAAGTGCATTGAAGCCCGCGACAATGAAAGAAATGTGATAAGTGGCTCTCAGGCATCTGTCCCAACCACAATCCAACCAATCTGTGGTGATTCAGATGCCTGATTCTAGTGTTTGAAGGCTAAATACATGAAGCAAAACGGATTATGAATCCGGTTGAGGGCAAATTTTGATCCGAATATTGAATTTGACGATCGGAAATCATGTCTGCGGTACTTTTGGACAGTGAATCTTATCATTTTGATCGAAAAAAATTACAAAAACACACAATTTTGGCAACTACCAGAACTCTAAATTGGCGAAATAAGCCAAAAATAGTTCTGGTAGCTGTTTCAATACTGTTAATTTGACTCAATGTTTTGCATTTCTTTGACTTTGAATTGAATAGCATAATGTTGGCGCTTAATTAACCCTCAATCGACCTTCTGGCAAGGCGTTATGGATTCAGAATCCATGTTTTTTTCATCAAAAACGCCGAAGTTTCATCTGAAACTTGGAAATCGCACACGCTGATGTGTGGATTTCGGCGGCTACAAAACGCAACCTGGGCACCAGAAACCCTAAAGGCAAGCAGTTGGGATTCCTAGGACCCTAAGAATCACCAACTTAGTGTGTTAATTAGCATTGCCAAAGGCATTGCATTCCAAAATTTAGTTATTATCGCCGCCACATGAAGCAATTCATGAGCAGAACTCATACAAACCTTATGTATGGGTTTTTACACCAACGAAACATGCTCCATCGGTCAAGCTAATGCCCAGGAAAAGCATGCTTTTGCCGGTGTTTCGGCGCAATTAGCCCAATTAGCGAGAAGCATGGCCCTGGGCAGAGACCGCAGACAACTAGAGATAGTATGCCTGCGCGAGCGCAGCCCAGCAAAGCCCTTTACTATACAGTAAATTGTGTTAAATAGTGTGCTTGCGCGAGATTGCAGCACAGCAAAGCCCTTAGCAATGCCCAGATACTTATTATCTGCGCCCTTCTCACAGAATCCATCCCGATTTCGACGGGTCTGTCAGTCCGGATTCGTAAAAAGTTGACTTTTTACCACTGTTTTACCCCTCAAATGGCACAAATTTCCCCCGGGGCTTATTCATTTGTCCCTCTTCAACATTCAGAATCCCATCCAAGACCGCCAACAACATTGCGCGGTCCGTGGTGGGATTCTGAAGCCCCCAACTTCACAAATACCCATCACTTTTGGTCATTGGCGACTGCAAAGTTGCATTTATTGCCTTATCAAACAGCCTCTTACAACTTTTAATAACCAATTTTAAGTTAAACACCAATAAAAACGAACTACAAACGGCGGATTTCAAACAAAAGCTTACCCAGTTTGGGGTTTACAAGTACAGTAAACCGTTTCATAGACGCCATGATGTGATGCCAAGTTGACTTTGGATCACATCAGTCTCAGAAACCATACAAATGAAACTAATTCAAATCAAAATTTCATTAATTTAGTCAAAATGTGAATTAAATTTGAGTACAAAAAGCAAAAAAACAAGTTAACTTCGGGCCATATTCAGCCCTAATTGTACCAGAAGGCCACTGTGATAGCTGGAGGCCAACGAGATGGCCTATACGGTAGGCCTCTCCTTGCATTCCAATTTGGAAGATGGATAAAGCGAAAGCGCCTATATGCCGGGGATATCCATGGATTGTTTCATGGCGCGAGGGTCCACGGACTGTCGAGACAACGAGAGAGCCATTCTCTCGACGGTTGCACGTGTACACCCTTACACACTTTTGCTCCCCCACAGCGAAAGTTGCACCCTCGCCCACGCCTACTCACTTTACCTCCCCCGCAACGAAAGTTGCACGTTTGTCATCATCGACCCCCGCATCTTTTCTTACTGCGAATGTTGCACTTGCGGACACTTCGCCCTCATCTTCCTTCCCAGCAAACGTTTGGAATCTGTTTAGTCATCGTTTGGGGATTCTGGAGGGGTCAACGTTGTTGAAAAGGGTGATTTTACGACTCATTTTGACCAAATCATCTCCGAAATCGTGCACTTTGCGTCTTCCAGATGTGTTTTGCATGAATGCGATGAAGCCAACGTTGACATTGGTTCATTGCAAAGGCTTATTTACATCATTGACGCTTGTCTTCAACTCGGAATCTTGCTATTTACAAAGATTACGAACAAATAAACACTGTTGAATCGTATCTTTCACATAAGTACACTGAACTTGAGCACTTTTTGTTCACAAATTTCAACTGAATTATCACTAAACACAAGTTTTACATTACTCTCCACGACTGCCATGAATCATGTGCAAGTCCTTGGAGGGATTCAGAAACCCCGAAAATGCATCTGTTTTGGTGGGTAATGCCCAGAGTTACAGTGTTTCCTTACTATAATTGGCACACTTGTCAAATGAACGCATGTTTACACATGCTTCTTCACTCTAAACATGCCTCTGGGGCACGCACAATAAGCCTAAATGTGCGAACTGGCACTTTGACAACGTCGGATCAAAGTGTCAGAAGTGGGCTACCGTATTTTGGGCGAATGAAAGTGCATTGAAGCCCGCGACAATGAAAGAAATGTGATAAGTGGCTCTCAGGCATCTGTCCCAACCACAATCCAACCAATCTGTGGTGATTCAGATGCCTGATTCTAGTGTTTGAAGGCTAAATACATGAAGCAAAACGGATTATGAATCCGGTTGAGGGCAAATTTTGATCCGAATATTGAATTTGACGATCGGAAATCATGTCTGCGGTACTTTTGGACAGTGAATCTTATCATTTTGATCGAAAAAAATTACAAAAACACACAATTTTGGCAACTACCAGAACTCTAAATTGGCGAAATAAGCCAAAAATAGTTCTGGTAGCTGTTTCAATACTGTTAATTTGACTCAATGTTTTGCATTTCTTTGACTTTGAATTGAATAGCATAATGTTGGCGCTTAATTAACCCTCAATCGACCTTCTGGCAAGGCGTTATGGATTCAGAATCCATGTTTTTTTCATCAAAAACGCCGAAGTTTCATCTGAAACTTGGAAATCGCACACGCTGATGTGTGGATTTCGGCGGCTACAAAACGCAACCTGGGCACCAGAAACCCTAAAGGCAAGCAGTTGGGATTCCTAGGACCCTAAGAATCACCAACTTAGTGTGTTAATTAGCATTGCCAAAGGCATTGCATTCCAAAATTTAGTTATTATCGCCGCCACATGAAGCAATTCATGAGCAGAACTCATACAAACCTTATGTATGGGTTTTTACACCAACGAAACATGCTCCATCGGTCAAGCTAATGCCCAGGAAAAGCATGCTTTTGCCGGTGTTTCGGCGCAATTAGCCCAATTAGCGAGAAGCATGGCCCTGGGCAGAGACCGCAGACAACTAGAGATAGTATGCCTGCGCGAGCGCAGCCCAGCAAAGCCCTTTACTATACAGTAAATTGTGTTAAATAGTGTGCTTGCGCGAGATTGCAGCACAGCAAAGCCCTTAGCAATGCCCAGATACTTATTATCTGCGCCCTTCTCACAGAATCCATCCCGATTTCGACGGGTCTGTCAGTCCGGATTCGTAAAAAGTTGACTTTTTACCACTGTTTTACCCCTCAAATGGCACAAATTTCCCCCGGGGCTTATTCATTTGTCCCTCTTCAACATTCAGAATCCCATCCAAGACCGCCAACAACATTGCGCGGTCCGTGGTGGGATTCTGAAGCCCCCAACTTCACAAATACCCATCACTTTTGGTCATTGGCGACTGCAAAGTTGCATTTATTGCCTTATCAAACAGCCTCTTACAACTTTTAATAACCAATTTTAAGTTAAACACCAATAAAAACGAACTACAAACGGCGGATTTCAAACAAAAGCTTACCCAGTTTGGGGTTTACAAGTACAGTAAACCGTTTCATAGACGCCATGATGTGATGCCAAGTTGACTTTGGATCACATCAGTCTCAGAAACCATACAAATGAAACTAATTCAAATCAAAATTTCATTAATTTAGTCAAAATGTGAATTAAATTTGAGTACAAAAAGCAAAAAAACAAGTTAACTTCGGGCCATATTCAGCCCTAATTGTACCAGAAGGCCACTGTGATAGCTGGAGGCCAACGAGATGGCCTATACGGTAGGCCTCTCCTTGCATTCCAATTTGGAAGATGGATAAAGCGAAAGCGCCTATATGCCGGGGATATCCATGGATTGTTTCATGGCGCGAGGGTTCACGGACTGTCGAGACAACGAGAGAGCCATTCTCTCGACGGTTGCACGTGTACACCCTTACACACTTTTGCTCCCCCACAGCGAAAGTTGCACCCTCGCCCACGCCTACTCACTTTACCTCCCCCGCAACGAAAGTTGCACGTTTGTCATCATCGACCCCCGCATCTTTTCTTACTGCGAATGTTGCACTTGCGGACACTTCGCCCTCATCTTCCTTCCCAGCAAACGTTTGGAATCTGTTTAGTCATCGTTTGGGGATTCTGGAGGGGTCAACGTTGTTGAAAAGGGTGATTTTACGACTCATTTTGACCAAATCATCTCCGAAATCGTGCACTTTGCGTCTTCCAGATGTGTTTTGCATGAATGCGATGAAGCCAACGTTGACATTGGTTCATTGCAAAGGCTTATTTACATCATTGACGCTTGTCTTCAACTCGGAATCTTGCTATTTACAAAGATTACGAACAAATAAACACTGTTGAATCGTATCTTTCACATAAGTACACTGAACTTGAGCACTTTTTGTTCACAAATTTCAACTGAATTATCACTAAACACAAGTTTTACATTACTCTCCACGACTGCCATGAATCATGTGCAAGTCCTTGGAGGGATTCAGAAACCCCGAAAATGCATCTGTTTTGGTGGGTAATGCCCAGAGTTACAGTGTTTCCTTACTATAATTGGCACACTTGTCAAATGAACGCATGTTTACACATGCTTCTTCACTCTAAACATGCCTCTGGGGCACGCACAATAAGCCTAAATGTGCGAACTGGCACTTTGACAACGTCGGATCAAAGTGTCAGAAGTGGGCTACCGTATTTTGGGCGAATGAAAGTGCATTGAAGCCCGCGACAATGAAAGAAATGTGATAAGTGGCTCTCAGGCATCTGTCCCAACCACAATCCAACCAATCTGTGGTGATTCAGATGCCTGATTCTAGTGTTTGAAGGCTAAATACATGAAGCAAAACGGATTATGAATCCGGTTGAGGGCAAATTTTGATCCGAATATTGAATTTGACGATCGGAAATCATGTCTGCGGTACTTTTGGACAGTGAATCTTATCATTTTGATCGAAAAAAATTACAAAAACACACAATTTTGGCAACTACCAGAACTCTAAATTGGCGAAATAAGCCAAAAATAGTTCTGGTAGCTGTTTCAATACTGTTAATTTGACTCAATGTTTTGCATTTCTTTGACTTTGAATTGAATAGCATAATGTTGGCGCTTAATTAACCCTCAATCGACCTTCTGGCAAGGCGTTATGGATTCAGAATCCATGTTTTTTTCATCAAAAACGCCGAAGTTTCATCTGAAACTTGGAAATCGCACACGCTGATGTGTGGATTTCGGCGGCTACAAAACGCAACCTGGGCACCAGAAACCCTAAAGGCAAGCAGTTGGGATTCCTAGGACCCTAAGAATCACCAACTTAGTGTGTTAATTAGCATTGCCAAAGGCATTGCATTCCAAAATTTAGTTATTATCGCCGCCACATGAAGCAATTCATGAGCAGAACTCATACAAACCTTATGTATGGGTTTTTACACCAACGAAACATGCTCCATCGGTCAAGCTAATGCCCAGGAAAAGCATGCTTTTGCCGGTGTTTCGGCGCAATTAGCCCAATTAGCGAGAAGCATGGCCCTGGGCAGAGACCGCAGACAACTAGAGATAGTATGCCTGCGCGAGCGCAGCCCAGCAAAGCCCTTTACTATACAGTAAATTGTGTTAAATAGTGTGCTTGCGCGAGATTGCAGCACAGCAAAGCCCTTAGCAATGCCCAGATACTTATTATCTGCGCCCTTCTCACAGAATCCATCCCGATTTCGACGGGTCTGTCAGTCCGGATTCGTAAAAAGTTGACTTTTTACCACTGTTTTACCCCTCAAATGGCACAAATTTCCCCCGGGGCTTATTCATTTGTCCCTCTTCAACATTCAGAATCCCATCCAAGACCGCCAACAACATTGCGCGGTCCGTGGTGGGATTCTGAAGCCCCCAACTTCACAAATACCCATCACTTTTGGTCATTGGCGACTGCAAAGTTGCATTTATTGCCTTATCAAACAGCCTCTTACAACTTTTAATAACCAATTTTAAGTTAAACACCAATAAAAACGAACTACAAACGGCGGATTTCAAACAAAAGCTTACCCAGTTTGGGGTTTACAAGTACAGTAAACCGTTTCATAGACGCCATGATGTGATGCCAAGTTGACTTTGGATCACATCAGTCTCAGAAACCATACAAATGAAACTAATTCAAATCAAAATTTCATTAATTTAGTCAAAATGTGAATTAAATTTGAGTACAAAAAGCAAAAAAACAAGTTAACTTCGGGCCATATTCAGCCCTAATTGTACCAGAAGGCCACTGTGATAGCTGGAGGCCAACGAGATGGCCTATACGGTAGGCCTCTCCTTGCATTCCAATTTGGAAGATGGATAAAGCGAAAGCGCCTATATGCCGGGGATATCCATGGATTGTTTCATGGCGCGAGGGTCCACGGACTGTCGAGACAACGAGAGAGCCATTCTCTCGACGGTTGCACGTGTACACCCTTACACACTTTTGCTCCCCCACAGCGAAAGTTGCACCCTCGCCCACGCCTACTCACTTTACCTCCCCCGCAACGAAAGTTGCACGTTTGTCATCATCGACCCCCGCATCTTTTCTTACTGCGAATGTTGCACTTGCGGACACTTCGCCCTCATCTTCCTTCCCAGCAAACGTTTGGAATCTGTTTAGTCATCGTTTGGGGATTCTGGAGGGGTCAACGTTGTTGAAAAGGGTGATTTTACGACTCATTTTGACCAAATCATCTCCGAAATCGTGCACTTTGCGTCTTCCAGATGTGTTTTGCATGAATGCGATGAAGCCAACGTTGACATTGGTTCATTGCAAAGGCTTATTTACATCATTGACGCTTGTCTTCAACTCGGAATCTTGCTATTTACAAAGATTACGAACAAATAAACACTGTTGAATCGTATCTTTCACATAAGTACACTGAACTTGAGCACTTTTTGTTCACAAATTTCAACTGAATTATCACTAAACACAAGTTTTACATTACTCTCCACGACTGCCATGAATCATGTGCAAGTCCTTGGAGGGATTCAGAAACCCCGAAAATGCATCTGTTTTGGTGGGTAATGCCCAGAGTTACAGTGTTTCCTTACTATAATTGGCACACTTGTCAAATGAACGCATGTTTACACATGCTTCTTCACTCTAAACATGCCTCTGGGGCACGCACAATAAGCCTAAATGTGCGAACTGGCACTTTGACAACGTCGGATCAAAGTGTCAGAAGTGGGCTACCGTATTTTGGGCGAATGAAAGTGCATTGAAGCCCGCGACAATGAAAGAAATGTGATAAGTGGCTCTCAGGCATCTGTCCCAACCACAATCCAACCAATCTGTGGTGATTCAGATGCCTGATTCTAGTGTTTGAAGGCTAAATACATGAAGCAAAACGGATTATGAATCCGGTTGAGGGCAAATTTTGATCCGAATATTGAATTTGACGATCGGAAATCATGTCTGCGGTACTTTTGGACAGTGAATCTTATCATTTTGATCGAAAAAAATTACAAAAACACACAATTTTGGCAACTACCAGAACTCTAAATTGGCGAAATAAGCCAAAAATAGTTCTGGTAGCTGTTTCAATACTGTTAATTTGACTCAATGTTTTGCATTTCTTTGACTTTGAATTGAATAGCATGCATAATGTTGGCGCTTAATTAACCCTCAATCGACCTTCTGGCAAGGCGTTATGGATTCAGAATCCATGTTTTTTTCATCAAAAACGCCGAAGTTTCATCTGAAACTTGGAAATCGCACACGCTGATGTGTGGATTTCGGCGGCTACAAAACGCAACCTGGGCACCAGAAACCCTAAAGGCAAGCAGTTGGGATTCCTAGGACCCTAAGAATCACCAACTTAGTGTGTTAATTAGCATTGCCAAAGGCATTGCATTCCAAAATTTAGTTATTATCGCCGCCACATGAAGCAATTCATGAGCAGAACTCATACAAACCTTATGTATGGGTTTTTACACCAACGAAACATGCTCCATCGGTCAAGCTAATGCCCAGGAAAAGCATGCTTTTGCCGGTGTTTCGGCGCAATTAGCCCAATTAGCGAGAAGCATGGCCCTGGGCAGAGACCGCAGACAACTAGAGATAGTATGCCTGCGCGAGCGCAGCCCAGCAAAGCCCTTTACTATACAGTAAATTGTGTTAAATAGTGTGCTTGCGCGAGATTGCAGCACAGCAAAGCCCTTAGCAATGCCCAGATACTTATTATCTGCGCCCTTCTCACAGAATCCATCCCGATTTCGACGGGTCTGTCAGTCCGGATTCGTAAAAAGTTGACTTTTTACCACTGTTTTTACCCCTCAAATGGCACAAATTTCCCCCGGGGCTTATTCATTTGTCCCTCTTCAACATTCAGAATCCCATCCAAGACCGCCAACAACATTGCGCGGTCCGTGGTGGGATTCTGAAGCCCCCAACTTCACAAATACCCATCACTTTTGGTCATTGGCGACTGCAAAGTTGCATTTATTGCCTTATCAAACAGCCTCTTACAACTTTTAATAACCAATTTTAAGTTAAACACCAATAAAAACGAACTACAAACGGCGGATTTCAAACAAAAGCTTACCCAGTTTTGGGGTTTACAAGTACAGTAAACCGTTTCATAGACGCCATGATGTGATGCCAAGTTGACTTTGGATCACATCAGTCTCAGAAACCATACAAATGAAACTAATTCAAATCAAAATTTCATTAATTTAGTCAAAATGTGAATTAAATTTGAGTACAAAAAGCAAAAAAACAAGTTAACTTCGGGCCATATTCAGCCCTAATTGTACCAGAAGGCCACTGTGATAGCTGGAGGCCAACGAGATGGCCTATACGGTAGGCCTCTCCTTGCATTCCAATTTGGAAGATGGATAAAGCGAAAGCGCCTATATGCCGGGGATATCCATGGATTGTTTCATGGCGCGAGGGTTCACGGACTGTCGAGACAACGAGAGAGCCATTCTCTCGACGGTTGCACGTGTACACCCTTACACACTTTTGCTCCCCCACAGCGAAAGTTGCACCCTCGCCCCACGCCTACTCACTTTAACCTCCCCCCGCAACGAAAGTTGCACGTTTGTCATCATCGACCCCCGCATCTTTTCTTACTGCGAATGTTGCACTTGCGGACACTTCGCCCTCTCATCTTCCTTCCCAGCAAACGTTTGGAATCTGTTTAGTCATCGTTTGGGGATTCTGGAGGGGTCAACGTTGTTGAAAAGGGTGATTTTACGACTCATTTTGACCAAATCATCTCCGAAATCGTGCACTTTGCGTCTTCCAGATGTGTTTTGCATGAATGCGATGAAGCCAACGTTGACATTGGTTCATTGCAAAGGCTTATTTACATCATTGACGCTTGTCTTCAACTCGGAATCTTGCTATTTACAAAGATTACGAACAAATAAACACTGTTGAATCGTATCTTTCACATAAGTACACTGAACTTGAGCACTTTTTGTTCACAAATTTCAACTGAATTATCACTAAACACAAGTTTTACATTACTCTCCACGACTGCCATGAATCATGTGCAAGTCCTTGGAGGGATTCAGAAACCCCGAAAATGCATCTGTTTTGGTGGGTAATGCCCAGAGTTACAGTGTTTCCTTACTATAATTGGCACACTTGTCAAATGAACGCATGTTTACACATGCTTCTTCACTCTAAACATGCCTCTGGGGCACGCACAATAAGCCCTAAATGTGCGAACTGGCACTTTGACAACGTCGGATCAAAGTGTCAGAAGTGGGCTACCGTATTTTGGGCGAATGAAAGTGCATTGAAGCCCGCGACAATGAAAGAAATGTGATAAGTGGCTCTCAGGCATCTGTCCCAACCACAATCCAACCAATCTGTGGTGATTCAGATGCCTGATTCTAGTGTTTGAAGGCTAAATACATGAAGCAAAACGGATTATGAATCCGGTTGAGGGCAAATTTTGATCCGAATATTGAATTTGACGATCGGAAATCATGTCTGCGGTACTTTTGGACAGTGAATCTTATCATTTTGATCGAAAAAAATTACAAAAACACACAATTTTGGCAACTACCAGAACTCTAAATTGGCGAAATAAGCCAAAAATAGTTCTGGTAGCTGTTTCAATACTGTTAATTTGACTCAATGTTTTGCATTTCTTTGACTTTGAATTGAATAGCATAATGTTGGCGCTTAATTAACCCTCAATCGACCTTCTGGCAAGGCGTTATGGATTCAGAATCCATGTTTTTTTCATCAAAAACGCCGAAGTTTCATCTGAAACTTGGAAATCGCACACGCTGATGTGTGGATTTCGGCGGCTACAAAACGCAACCTGGGCACCAGAAACCCT
>JAMRYC010000018.1:0-187803 GCA_024447225.1 Panagrellus sp. LJ2284 | reverse complement strand
TTTGGTTGTGTCAACTTTATTGACTTCACCTATGATATGTACACGGCTTTTCTGGGAATTGTTTTATCACCCTCATATTACCGATACAATTGAAGCATCCATTTTACAAAATACTAACTAATAAACTGAAGTAAGCATTCAACGCGTTTTTCAACACTTGTTTTTATTGTAAAATAACTTTGAATAATTCTAAAATACATCTCTTGACAATAAATAAACTTCCTACGCGCGTATTGCAAAAATATATACAAGTATTGACTAACATCAATGCCAATAGAGCAATGTTAAAATAACAACATCCGTAATCGCAAAACAAAAAGGCAGATATGGTTAAAATAGGTTAGTAAAGAAATAAAGTTAGTGAAAGTGTAAGATAACAAAGTTAGTAGCTCTAATTCAGAGCAGAAAAGGTCCTTTCCCGTCGACCGATACTACCCGATGCCGGTGATTGTATGGAAATGGCCGGGGCGTGGCCACGGTCTCTCATGTGGCAGCCATAATGAGCGAGCCGGCCATCTTTGAAGCTCATAAAGACGCCATCAATCGCTTTATGGCACAAATAGCAATATGAATTGAAGTCTACATGGACTTTTTTGGATTTCAAGTCCTGGAGATGGGCCTGTTTTTGTTGGAGAGTGGATTGGGTGAGGCCGAGGTGGATGTTGAGCTGAAATAGATTACTGTAAACTGTTGATAGAACTGTGTGAAACAAAAACTAACCGCATTGGCCTTGTTTTTGACGGATTCCATGACACTTTCCAACGCTGGCCAAACTTTTTGCAGCTCAGTTTTGTCCGGAATCAATCGAAGGGCTTCAGTCAAATCCATCTGGGTCGGATGACGGGCCAGAAGTTTCAAGGCTTCGGTTACTTTGGACTTTGTCGTTTGATTGATGCGCTTTAGAGTCGAATAGGCGGAGAGGAGCGTCGGGTCGGTGTAGGCCTTGAAGAGAGTGATGTAAATGCCAGAAGTGTCGACAGATGGCTTCGAATTGTAGCTAGACGACTTTAACGTGGTTCCAGATGGCTTCGGCTTCCAATACTTGTCGCAATGCGCCTCAGCCAACTCATAATCGCCCAAAACATGGGAATAGATGAGCAGGGCTTCTTCATGTCGGCCCAGGCGCCCGTAAATAATGGCCTTTTCGTTCATCATGTCTGAAAACTGGCGTTAAAACCTAGTTTGTCGTCAAAAATAGAGTATCTTACTGTCTTCCAACTGCGTTTCCACCTTGGCTGCGTTGTATTTGTCAGAACTATTCAATAAATTCAGCAATTTTGATCGGTATTTGCCGAGTTCGCCTTCTTCTTCGCCCGCTCGGGGGATTCTCTCATCTGGAAAGTTAAACTGTAGTCCATTCGAGTATGAAGAATCAACTTACTCTCTCCCAGTGCATGAACATAATCCTTCAACGAATTCCGAACCTTGCAAACATACATCCCAACAAGTTCATCATGGAAAGCTGGCCGTTCATCGTGCCATTCAAAAATTGCATGTTCCAAATACGGTATAACTGCTTTGACACATTCAGCTTGCAGGAACTTCAAAACAGAATCCCTTGCCAGTTGTTTTGCAGCCTCAGTTTCATTCGTAGCAAAGATTTTGACGCCGTACTCGGGGTCTTCCTTCAAAACCCATCTCGCGTGTTCCTTGATGAGATCATAGTGGTTCGGGCCAAGGGTCTGGAGATAACTGACTGCTTCCTCGACACCGTAGTACAATGAATCCTCTTTCTTGGACTGTTTTGCCAGGATTTCCAGCGCTTCACGCCGCATGTTCTTCTTCGAATAGAGCAGGTATAGATCGTCAAATCGGCCCGCATCATTGAGGTTTTTCTGGGCTTCATAGATGTTGACGTTGTTGTCGAGGCGGAGCAGGGAGGAGACCATTGATGGCCGATACTGTAACACAAAACTGTAGCTATACAATCGTTGAAATCAAAACCAACCTTGATGTAGCACTTCAACAACACCGTCTCAGCCAATTCCAACACATTTGTCGAATTCTTGAACTCACTGCTCGACAATTTGACCTCGCCCTTCCGATGTAATTCCAACTTTTTCCCATGTTCTGTCCGGATATCCGCCAAAAAGTCACTCAACTCATTGACGGCAGCTTTCCAGTCGTTGTACGCAAAATCTGGACACGGCATGAAATCAGCGACGTCTTTACTGTAGGCTTCGACTTTAGAGGTGTATTTTTCGGGAACCAAGTCGGGAAAATGGTTCAAAAGTAGCAAAATGTCGGTTTTGAGCACTTTGTGGATGGCAAAACACTCGGCAAACTGCTTCTGAGCGAAATAAAAGGCCGCTGTTTTACGTTTGACGTCGACTTTCTCCTTGTGGGTCATGGTGTCGCAGAGATCGGTGAGTTCTGAGGCTAGCTGGAACTGCATGTCGCGGATGAGGGTGCGAATGTTGTCTTTGATCATGGGTCGGGAGCGGAGTTCGTAGAGAGATGTGCCGCCGAGAGTGAAGACGGAGCCACTGGAAAGGGTTACTGTGGGTTTTGAGGGGTTTTAAACTGTCTTGAACGAATTTTGATGAAAAAAGTTTAAAAAAGGCTAATTTTAACCAAAAAGAAAGCGGTTACTGTAAGTTTTTAAGGTTTTTAAACTGTTACTTATTAAGTTTGTTCAAAAAAGTTTAAAAATGCCTAATTTCAATTCAAAAAAGTAAACTAACCGAATTCCCGGTGCAATAAATCCACACTTGTCGATCGGAATAGCCTGAACGATCATACTCGGCGCCAATGACCTCACTTCGATCACATTTCTCGGTAGCACGGCCAAAACATAGGGGTGGTCATAGCACAGTTGGAGTGGTTGGTCGTCGTACTTGGCATCATTGATCCCTTTAGCCGGATTCCCATTGCCATCGAAAAACTTCAATGTCGAACCCTGTGCCAGTCCGACCAATTCCTTCTCTGGGATTGCCAACATTGGCGCATTTGCTGGTCTTGAAGTAATGACCCGAATCTGACCAATTCCGGAGCTAACTGCTGGAGCGGGTTTTCAAACAGCTGAACAAAGGCGAATTCCGTCCTATTTGCGAAATAGATTGACCAATCTGACGCCCATCGAATGAGGGGACTGTTTTCGTAGAGTTGATTGGGATTGAAAGGGATATTGACTTCGTCGAACTTGTCTTTGATCAGTTTGAAGACGTGGAGCTGGCGGCGGGCTGATATGACGACGAATAGCATGTTGTCTTTCTGGAAATGTATATAAACTGTATACACTAATGAAATAGTAAAAAAAATATATAAAAGTTATATAAATTACTTGAAAAATATATATAAATTCCATAAACTGACAGCATAAAACTTCAACTCACCTCTCTAACTCGACAAGCAAAAGCCCCAACCGGTGTATATTGGTCCAAAACGGCTATCACTCCAAAATCGCCGCTGGCTCGATGCGCCGTAACTTGATTGTTAGCCAAACAGACCAATAGCCCGAGGCGTTCGACGAATTGCAGGTCATGGACGGTCTTCTTTTCGAAATGCCGGAAAGCCTGGGGCTCGTAGCCGCGGGTCGCATCTTTAGGACGCTCGAAATGGACGAGGGCGCCGTTCTTTTGGGTTGTGAAGATCGAATTGTGGGAAGCTAAAACTGGTTGAATGGACGGATCTTCAAGATAGACAGCTCAAACTCACGGTGAACGACTAAAGCAGTCGTGTCATAGACATTCATGACTTCAATCTTGGCGTAGGCATCGTACATGGCGGATTCTGGAACGGGAAAACTGGGGGAAAGTCGAGATGGGGCGGCGGTCAATGTGAGGTGTGATCAATCGACACAACAGCGTTGACCTGCTTTTACACGCTTCCGAGCGCACACTTTCAGCGGTCTCGTAACGAAAATAGTAAATCATACGGAACAAACTTACCCTCAACAGAAAGGACATCTCGACGCACATAGTAATCAAACATATACTGTGCGTAGCGGGACATTTTCACCACCGGAAACGTTTTCTCCATTGACAAACTCCAACCTTCTTTTTTGTTCAGCGTTTCCAGCTGTCTTTTCTCGGTTCAATCTCGCCAATTTCTCGTACTTCCACCAACTATTTATACCCCATTCTCATCTCTAATATTTGTAATAACTAATTTCATCATTTTGACCTACTTTCAGCCGTCAAATGCGTCCAAATTAACCCACTTTCCAACCAAAACAAAACCCAAATCATGTCTCGCTTTGAAGGCCCTCTCCAGCCTATCATCGACGAAGCCGTGCTCGACCTTGAGGCTATTGTTGAGGAGGTAAGCTCTCTACACCTTTTTAACCCCTAAACTGGACAAAATATATATAATTTTAGATCACAGCCGTCATTCTCGATCCATCCCGCTGCAATGGCGAAACCAACACCCTTGTCGTGCTTACCAAGCTTCTCATTGAGAAAGAACGGGACCTCAAGGAGCTTTATTTCCGTCGTAAGTCTCCCACCACCATAATCTTTCCAATTTAGCCCTAAATTTCAGAAAAAGTCCGCGATTCCAATGAAGAAGAGCTCAAATACCTCGAATCCGCGGTCGAATGCCGCAATGCTATGATTGGAAGGGTTTATGAAGGCGTCCAAATAGCTTATGATGGGCTTTTGGAGAACATTAAGAAGGTTTGAAACTGTCAGGGTTGTCACACTTCATATAAATGGTTTTTATTTAGGTCGATGCCGTCGTCCAAGCCGCAAATACGACAAAGCGCTACGACAGCGAAAGAATCGTCAAAATGGGCTTCATCTACAGCCGAAATTACTCCGTTTGCGGCCCCAAAATGCCGGCCAAGATTCGTCCTTATCCGACGACAAAGGATTTTGCGAAGAGCCAGTGGATCTTGCATGAAAAACAGGTTTGTTTTTGGTCCATTAAATAAACTGCCGTGATGTTAATTCATTTTCTTATTTTACAGGCTCTACCCCAGCAAGGCACCAAAACCCTCCACACTTTCCTGAATCGGATGCGTCCAGGCCAGCAAGTCGAACCGGATGAACTCGCGAAATTGGAAGATGAATACGTCCCATATCCGATGACAGCCCCGAATGCCGTGCCCGTTCGAGCAGTACCGAAGATCAAACAGATCAAAGTCCTTCCAAAACGACGTATGATGACATTGGAGCAGGCTTTGAAGTCGATTGAGTACGTCTATGATGGCGATGGGCTTCGGGAGAATAATCCGCCGAGAGATACATCGATTCGGCTGAATCTTGATAAGCTGATTGCAGAACGGACGTATCCGAAGGAGAAAAGGGATGCTATCGCTGCACGGGAGATCTGTTCGAGCTCGAGTGATGATGATGAAAAGGAGAAGAAACCTGTGGAAACTGTCTCGAACAGTGTATTGGATACGGTTCCGGAACGTTGGTCGGACGATGAACCAGTGCCATATGAGCAGGAACAGCCGTTTTACAAAGAACAGCCGCTGCAAGTCGAGTATGAAGAGCCTCTACCGGTGGAATATGGTTACCAAATGACGGAAGAGTACGATATCAGCCCGGTAGCCGTCCCCCAGCCAGTGGCGGAACTGTCCTCGACGTCTTCCTCCTCCTCTTCTTCCTCATCTTCGTCTGATTCTGATTCTGACAAAGAACTCACCCCGATGGAAGTCGGTACCGTCGCCCCAATCATTCATCCAGCCGCTGCCGACAGTCTCGACGACAGTTCCGACCTCGATTCGCCGCCGCAAGCTGCCCCAGCGCCGGCTTCCGACGACAGTGACAGCGATCTCTCCGACTCACCAGCCCAACCAACAGCTTCAGCCGCGCTACTCGCATCTACCGACGAAGAGTCCACGTCATCTGAGGCTGAAGCTGAAGTCGCACCAGAATCGCCAAAACCTCTCGGCAAGCTTATTCTCAAGATTCCGAAACTCGGACAACAACCGGCCGCATCCGAAGAGGAACCGATGGAGCAGGACGATGAATCAAGCAATGAAGCCCCAGGATCTTCCGGCAAACGAACCGACTCCGGCGAGACTTCCACGAGCGCCCCAACTTTGTCGCCAGCCTTCGAACAGGCTCCAATCTTGTCGCCAGTCCAGGAATACGAATCCGAACCGGTGTTGGAGCCTGCTGTTGAGCAGTACGGTGAACAAGAACAACCTGCTTCGTTGGAAAGTTCTGAAGAAAGGACGTCCTCCAGCCTCGAAAAGACACCAACTCCGGAGGCGTTCGCTGAACAGTCTGAAACTGAACCAATGGATGTCGAACCATATGAATCTGAGCAATTCGACGCTGAACAGCTTGAAGCCGAACAACGCGAAGCCGAACTGCTCGATTCACCAGAAGAAAAGCAACAATTTTTCGGTTCACCCGAAGATGTTCAACAATCTGATTCGGCCGAGGAAGGTACGCCAATGTCTCAATCACCAGCTGCGTCTCCTGAACAGTTTGAAGACAACGTTCTCGACACCGCAGAATCCAGTTCTGCTGAATCTATGGAAGAAGACGTCACCGCCGAATCATCGTCCGAAGTTGAAGAAAGTGACTCCGAAAGTAGTGATGTTACGAATTCCGATAAATCCGAGGATGGCTCAACTTCTGAAGATGAATCTGAGGAGTCAGAATCCGAAGAAGAATCAGAGTCTGAGGAGGAAGAAGAACCAGCCGAACCATTGGACGTCCGAACATGGGAAGATGTTGAATACGTCTTCGGCCCGCCTCCAGACGACTATGTTGAAGTTTCTGGCAGTGAAGCTGAATCCGATTACGAAGATGTCAGTGATGACGACGAAGACGAATCAGACTCGGAAAGCGAATCTGGCAGTGATGTTGTCGAAAGCAGCAGCGAAGAAGTTGAAACTGGTAGCAGCGAATCTCTTGACGAATCGACTTCATCCGGTGAATACGACAGTGAATCCGCTTCGTCTGATGAATACGGCAGTGAATCGTCGTCGGAAGAAGTCGCGGTTTCTGGATCCAGCGATTCTGAAAGTGGATCGGAAGTTGAATCTGGCGTCGAATATTCGTCCGATACTGGATCTGGCTCTGGATCTGAAGGCTCATCTGGTTCGGAAGTGGAGAGTGGAAGTCACTCTGGATCTGAAAGTGAAGCTGAAGAAGACTCCGAAGCTAACGACAGTGCTGAAGCTGAGGATGTCAAAATGGTCGATGAAGGTGAAGTATCCGAAGCCCGAATTGATGTTGAACCTGTTGAAGGCCTCAATGAACCCCTCTCCGCAGAACAAGTGGCTGATACTGAGCCTACTGGTCATGCCGAAGTTGCTGAACAACTCCTTCAACCTGAATCCGTCGAAGAGTTCGCAGAAGCCGAACCGTCCGAAGAGCCCGCAGATGTCGACTTATCCGAGTACTACCACGACTACATGGATGTCGACGACGCTTCAGACCAAGCAGATTCTGACGACGAACTCGCCGAGGACGACGATCAAGACGGTTATGCCGAAGACGGCTCTGACGACCAAGTCTACGACTCCTCCGACGAACTTTTCGAAGATGGCGAAGGCTTCTACGACAGTGATGGAATGGAAGTCGATGCTGATTCCGCCGACGAGGGCTCAACTGACAGCGGCGATTCAGAGTCAGATTCTGACGTTGATGACGATGTCGACGATGAAGAGGAAGAATCGGACCCCGCCACCGACGACGAGCTCGAACAAGAATTCCAAATTCCCCTGGATTACGATTTGGCTTCCCTGGACAGCTGGTATGAGGACGCCGGTTTTGATCCTGAAGTTTTGGAGCTTCTACTCGCCCTCGAAATGGCCGATAACGAAGAGGAGCTCGAAGAATCCGAGGAAGAGGAAGAGCTCGAAGAAGAATCGGAGGAAGACGAAGAAGTCGAGGACGAGGACGAATACGAACAAGAAGAGCCCGAATACTATGAGGATGAAGTTGAAGTCGACGAAACTGCCGAAAATTACGTGGACCAAGAGTACGAAGAAGACGCCCCTCCTGTTGACAACGAATATGATGACAACATCGATGACGAAGTAGACGATGAAGAAGAGTACGAAGATGAGGAAGAAGAGATGTCTGATGTGAGCATGGACATGGAATACGAGTTACCACCGCCCCAGATCCATTACGATCCCGTTGCCGCCATGGAAGATATCAAGAACATGGTCGCTGCAGGGCTTGAGCGATTCGGAACTGCCGAGCAGAAAGAAAGAGCCCGAATCATGCTCGCAATGACCCCCGAAGAAGGAATTGCGCACGCTCACGCTATAGCCGATGCAGAAGCAGCAGCGGCACGTGAAGCCGAAGCTGCAAGACTTGCTGCTGAAGCCGAAGCTGAACAAATGGAAGTCGATGGCTCTGGATCCGCCTCCGAAGCGGCTTCTTCCGAGGAGAGTGAAAGCGGGTCAGAATCTGAATCCATGTCATCAGAAGAATCCGAAGACGAGGAGGAAGAAGAAGCCGAAGACGACCCGATGGACGCAGAACCCGTCTCGGCCGAGTATGCAGAATTCCTCGAAAACCGATTCTACCAACTTCAAGAAGAGGCAGAGAAGCTCGCCGAAGAGGACGAATCCACAGATTCCGAATCTGAAGTCGACTCAGACGAAGATTCTGAAGCTGGCTCGTCTTCAGGATCGTCCGAATCCGAAGAAGTCTCCGATGAAGAAGAATCCCAAAGCGACGACGAAGAAGACTACGTCGACGAAGAATTCGAAGCCCAAATCGAGGAAATCATCAACGCCTTCAAGGAACAGCGCAAAAACATCACCATTCTGCCGAGCATCGAGAAGCAGCCAATCAAAGTCGAAGCCGCTGTCCCAGTCACCTACAAAGACATGAAAACGGCCGCGCTTCAATACTCCACCCAATTCATGACGGAGGAAGATAAGCTTCTGTACAAACGCAGACGTCTGGTCGCTTCTAGTGATAAGATCAAGTCCCGGAAATCCGACATCAAAAAGGTTGCGATCCATCAGCGAAAACTGGCCGAAAAAGAGCGTCAAATCAAGCAGGAAGACGACCTGGGTCCCGAAGCGAAATACCGCCCACGCAACTTCAAGCTACCATTCTCCGGAAAAGAAGCCTTCCCACCACTCCGAGAAATTGATGAATGGTCGTCTGAAGCCTTTCCCATCGAAGGTAGGATCGAACGCCCGCCACCGGTCAAGGATGCCCAACAAGCGCCCAGCAACAACATCAACTACTCCCTGCCATCGACGGAGTTCAAAACGACCAAAGTCGACTACCCGCCGCGGCGCTTGAAACCGGCATCCCAGAAGAATGCTAAACTTGCTAACTTGATGCGGTCCAACTCACCGAATGCCGTGCTATGCCGAGATGACACCCGCAAACGCGCCACATCCGTCGAGTCCTGCGATTTGACCGTCGACGACGACGATGAAGTCATGGCTCAGTGGCGGAAAGCCTACGAAGCCGAAGAAGCCACGATGCGACGACCGCCCCAGCCCCACAGATGGCTGGAATCGCCGAAGAAGATGCCGGCCAAACGCCCGAAGTACCCCATCTTTAGGCCGGACATGCCAAGGAGCTACTTTATGACCCATCCCCGAGTTCGACGCGCCAGATGGAACGCCAAATACGGCCGCTACTACAGCCACCATCGATTCCGGTATGCCGCTGGCGTTCGACAGGGCTTCGTCTATCCACATCCGCGCCGACAAGCCGATCCGCAGACGGCCGAACAGACTGATCCGGTCGATTATTGCTGGAATTTAAGGAAGTGGAATATTGGGGGCTTGAATGCGTCATTTAACAATGGGTAAAACTGTTTTATTTTTGTAATGGAGGTTGTGAATGTTTGTACAATAAAGTTGGTATGATTACTTTTTCTGTGTGAACTAAACTGACTGGAAGTGATTTCATTTGATCGATTTTTCACGGAGTTTTGTTGTAGTGACACATTTACGACCGTTTTAGCCATCTTCATTTACAACTATGTTTGTTAAAATTAACTTTTATAAAATTTTGTTTTTGAAAAACTGGCAGTGTCATACGAGGGACGAATTCTGAAAAAGATAGTTTTAAAGCTTTTCTTTGTCAACAGATAATCAGAATTTCAAATTCTGCAAAAGTGTCGCACTGATGTTACCTTTTGTTTTGGGTCAAAAACTGTTGTCACTTGAAACATTTTTTGATTTTTCACATTTTTGATTAATTTTCATAAACTGGAGTCCATGGTAGGTTGCGATTCAATTACAAAAGCCATTTTTTACAAAATTTTCATGACGCATCAAATTCGTGTCAAGAGTGCCCTGTGCGCACGCGCTCAAATGCAACCAACGATTTGCTCGAGTTAACGTCGACGTCGGTGTTCGTCTTCTCTTTCAACATTTACTCGGTCGTCGCTTTTGCCTCGTGTTACCTTCCTTTGTGATTCATTTTATATTTCTAAACTGTGAACAACGTTTTCTTGTTGTTTTAGTGATGGAAAACAGCGGCGAGGCCCTGATTCAGTCATGTACGGCCTCGATTATGCAGAATCTGCGCCACTACACAGATGACCAGCTAAAAAGCTTACTTTCCGATGATTCTCAGATTGATTCCCTTATCGATGCATTGCCGCAGGTTGGTTAGGGGTTTGGGGAAGGTTAAACTGGCTTCCTTACGTTGCTTTGCTGATTTTAAACTGTCTTTAAGTTTGACGCGTTTTATATAAATTTTTATGCTTCAGGTCAGTCAACTGCCAAGCGAACGCGAAGTCAAGCTAGCTCAGAGCAAATCCATGGCCGAATGCAACCTATCCATGGAGCCACAGGTCCAGGAAGCCCGGGCAAAGCTGTCAAAGACCTACACGGAGGCGTTGAAGACGAAACAGGAGGTTGAGTCGCTCAAGGAAAAACTTGGTGGGTTTTTTTTTTACTTTTTATATATAAAACTGCCTCTGTTAACGACCCCAAAGACTCCTACACGTTTTGGATATATAAACTGACCTTCGAAAATCACATATAGTCTACTTTTTCGCGATTCGGATATATAAAAACCCCTCAATTTCCAGACAGCGTCGCCGAAAACCGCTCCCTCGATGTCGTGAGCGCTCTACTCCAAGCCGCATCACGTGAAGCCGAGGACGAATCGGAGAAAATCGCCGAACAATTCGCCAATGGCCAAGTCGAGATTGCCGAATTCGTCAGAACCTTTGAAGAAAAACGCAAACTCGCCCATAAACGGAAGGTAAAATCGGAAAAACTGGCCGAAATTCTCCGTTCCCAAGTCTATCCTCCCGCCGCCGCCAATCCTCCGAACCGTCAATCGCATCCGGCAGCCCATGGCAGTACACCGTACCCTGTCGCCTATCCACCCATTCCAGGCCGTGCACCCCCAATTGGAAACTTCGGGTATCCCAGCTTTGGGTAAAATTAAAATTCAAATTTCAACAAATTGAACTTAACTTTTGAAAAATTTGTGCAAAATCTTGTCTGTCCCTTTTCGGATTTCAAATCAATTTGCTATTGATGAATCATCACTAACATTGTAAATTTTTGGCTTAATGATAATTGGTTACTGTGATTGCTTTTGTATAAAGATTGGAAGCTTAAACTGAGCCGTATTCCGTGATCTTGGTTTAAGAGCCATTTGATATCTGATGTTAGAATGTTTTGTAAACTGTTATACCAGTAACCTTTAGCCATGTTCCGTGCATCCAACCTCGCAACCCAGACACGTTCCTTGGCAACCCTCCGATCCAAAGCCAATCAAATCACGTCCAAAGAACTCTATGAACCTATTTTCAAGAGCGATCGTGTGTATCCGGACTTCCCGGTGTTGAACGTCCGTCTACAGGGATACGATTTCGTGCCATTGGAGCGGTATCAGTCCTATGTTCACCGAGTGGCGAAGAAATTTGGATTTACGGTTGTTGATAGGTTGGTTTTTTGGCTTCTTGGGTTATTAATATAATGTTGAAAACTGGCCGTAGAATTCTTTCGAAAACTGGTAAAGTTTAATGCAATTTTTGTCATTTTTTGTCTCACGAACGAAAAATCGCTATTCGCACATTGCAATTTGCAGCAATCTTGCATTTGCACACACAATTGGCTTAACGGCTTTTGAGCCATTGCAGTTTTTGTGCGAATTCAACAACCACGTTCAGATAATAACTTTTTTAAAATTAAAACTGCGATATCTTTAAGCCGATCTATGACAATAACATCAAGTTCACTCACCCATTTTTTGCTTCATAAACTGTACATCTCTTCTTTGTCGGAACAAACTTCAAAAAATGGCTCACCATTTCAATGCCAAAACTCAAAATTTTACCTATTTTTCGCTAAAAAACTGTACATTTTTATTTTTTTTCAAACAAACTTTCCAGCTACGCCGTGTCAGCCCAAACCGAACGCATCACCACCTACAAGCCGAATTCGACCCTCGTTGACTCCGAGATTGAGCTCGCCAAGTACGATCGAACTGTCCGACTCGCCGATGTCCCGTCTATCCGCCTTCCGATCTTCCTGACCCTCCTCAAGACCCATGCTCCCGTCGGCGTCGAAATAACCGTCAAAGAACACGAAAAAGCCGACGAAGACAGCCGCTACATTCCGGATTTGCTTCTCCGTGAAAAGCAGGAAGAGCTCAAAGCCCTGGACGATCCTGCCATTCGACGCAATCTCGGATGGGAATAATGTTTTATTTTCTGATCGCGAAGTTAGATAACGCACTGTTTCCGTAGGCTTAGTCTTGGTTAAGTTTGACTTTATCTTTTTTTTGTATAGTATATTTGCGGAGATGAAAAGATGTTTTTCACCTCTTACAAACGTGCG
This sequence comes from Panagrellus sp. LJ2284, assembly GCA_024447225.1. NCBI lineage: Eukaryota > Metazoa > Nematoda > Chromadorea > Rhabditida > Panagrolaimidae > Panagrellus > Panagrellus sp. LJ2284. The sequence goes on along the minus strand of JAMRYC010000018.1, from coordinate 175,106 downwards.
AATGAAACTGTTTGCACAAATGCTCGAATTGACTTAAAGGGTCATAGATGGCCCCTATCTTATGTCGTCTGTGTCGGTGTCTTCATTGCCCGTGGCTAGTGTCGACGACGTCATCCCCCCTTTTGCACCTGATCTTTTCGAGTCATTTTGGTGGAGAGGAAGACGACCAAGACGACGGTTTAGAAGGAGAAGGACATTGGCCGTCTATCCCTCCGACTTTGAGGAGGATTCTGAGTGGTCAGCTGCGGGGGGTAGGGTACCTCCGTGGAACACGTGACCTTCGGAGCTGGTGTTCAATGCTCTTTGGGATTGAGGATGTGTTCGGGTTGAAGAGGGGGCGACGATCTGTTGACTGACCATTCAAAAGAAAGAAACCAACAAGTGATCAGTCGTTTTTGGACGACGATGGGATTGGAGCACGGGGTTACAATGGGGTTTGTGACTTATCTGGGATGAGATTGGCTTGGAAGAGCTTTATGAGAGGATTTGAAGGGGTTTGGAAAAGAAAAGTTAAGCAAATCACGTAAATTGTATTTTTAAAACTGAATCGAACGCTGTTTTCACATTCGCACAGTGCAATTTGTGACAATTCTGCATTCGCACACTTATTGACGATGAACGGCAGAACATCATTCGCACTATAAAATTTGTGACATTTTTACATTTGCACAAATATTGGACGTATTAAATTTTATGCCATTGCAATTTCTGGCTTTTTTAACCCACAAACGCAAAATTGCCATTTGCACACCACAACTTGCAATAATCCTACATTTGCACACATCTTTGGCAGAATAGTGTTTGCGCCATTGTAACTTTTGTGCGAATACAACATCCACGTTTGCACATCACTTTTTTAAATAAAACTGCCGGAAAGCTTCTCATAACAATGATCATAACATCAAGTCCACCTTGATCACACTTTTATCGCATTATCTCCCCGGAAACACCCCCATTACCCTATTTTTAGCCCCTGATAATTCGATTAGTCATTGTTGTAAGATCAAAAACTGCATGAACAGGCGGTCTACCTACGCTTACATCACAACACAATTCTTACCCTTATTCGCCAAAACAATCTTCAAAAGACACTTCAGCAACACAATTCGAAACAATTATAGAGTACTGTAGATCACAAAAACGACCAAACAGTGATCAAAAAGCGCTTTACCTTTTGTGTTTCGCCTCGAAAAACAACTCCAGAATCCGCGCTTTGAGGGACAGTTCGCCGATGACTGACATGAGTGATACGGCTTTGTTATCACCGGTTTTTCAGCCCCGGCTTGTTTGGCGCCCTTTTCCTGAAGATCAACAACATTTTGGAGACGTCTGTCTTCCCCCAACTTACTTGCTGCTGATCATCTTCAAAGGAAGGGAAATTGTTTGTCCGGAGTGCATTGGTCATGGGTATCAGTAATGGTGGCCCCTTAGGGCGCCCCAGCAGCTGGGTAAGTAACGCACAGCCAGCCGTTTTCCCTGAGGCGCAGTGAGAGTGAGTCGTTTTTTCTTGCGCACACAAATCGACGCCAGTCAGTCCGCCAAACTGATGATGAGTCTTCTTACTTTTTTGCGATCGTAGTATTCATTTTTTGGGCGTATTGACCGAAATGGCGGGCAGGTGGGGAACGCCCCCTTCGCCGGAGGTCGCGAGAGGGAGAGCGACGGAATTCTGAGGAGTGTATTTAAAAGGAGCTTTGAGGATGGGAAGAAGTCACAGACGATCTCCATTTCGACTTCTTTGGGGTTCGGAATTTCGTCTTTTGAAGCATGCAAGGTAAAGCTGTCCTCGCCTTCGGGCTGTTTGTGGTTGGTGTAGCGGTTGCGAAGCCGCATGGCTTTGGTTGGGGAGTAAGTTTTTGGCATTTTTTGAAGGTTTTGGGTTTCGGCCCCCGTCGGCCCCCAAAATTGGGTTCGGGGGCCGAGTCGGCCCCCATGACCCAAAACGCTTCAGATCCACCCAAAATTTAGTACCAACATATTAGAGAAGTTCACGATGTCTAATTGACCATTTCCAGCCACCCCCGCCCCCGCCCAACTTCGACTGGCTCCCAGCCGAGGCCCAACAAAAACTCAAGGCCATTCATGAAGATCACAGTCTCGGCTGGACCGAAAAGAAGGAAATGATCGATGCTGTGTTCGACAGTCTCCCCCAATCAGTCCTCTCCAAGATGCCCCCACCACCGGGCTTCGACCGTCTGCCTAAGGAGACCCAGGACCGCCTCAACGCCGTCCACAACAATGATACCCTCACTTGGGCCCAGCGTCGTGAAAAGATCCACGAGATCATCGAAAGCCTCCCCGAAGAGCAGAAACGTCTTCTCCCTCATGGGCCCCACTTCGGCCCCCGTGGCTTCCCCCCACACCCGCCTCCGGGCTTCAAGGAAGCTCTCCCGACTGAGGCTTTCGAGAAGCTGGTTGCCATCCATGGTAACAAGGATCTCAGCGAGAGCCAGAAGAAGCAGCAGATTGATGATGTCATGAAGGCTCTCCCCAAGGACGTTATCGCAAAGCTTCCCCTCCCGCCCAAGTTCAACGAACTGCCCGCCGAGGCCCAGGAGAAGGCTCGCGCCATCTTGAACGACTTCAGCGTTGACTTCGACACCCGTCACAAGAACCTTCGCGAGTTCATCCGCACCTTGCCAGAAGACCAACAGAAGCTTGTCCGTCCGCCCCGCCCTTGGGGCCCGCACGGCCCCCATGGCTTCCCCAACCACGTAAGTTGAAATTTCATTAAACTGCGCTATACATAGTCACTTTCAGCCTCCCCCAGACTTCAAGAACGTCCTCCCCACCGAGGCTTTCCAAAAGCTTGAAGCCATTTTCGCCGAAAATATCTCCCACGAAGAAAAGATGAAGAAGATGGATGCCGTCCTTGGCGCCCAATCCCAAGAAGTCATCGACAAGCTCCCCATTCCTCCTCCATTCCGCAACCTTCCCGCCGACGCTCAAGCCAAAGTCAAGGCCATCTTCCACAACTTCCAGCTCAGCCATGAAGAGCGTCGCGAACAGGTCCGCAAGTTCCTCGACAGCCTCCCCGAAGAGGTCCGCAAGCTCGTCCCTCGCCCGCCCTTTGGTGGCCCCCACGGCCCTATGGGCCCCCGTGGACCTCCCCATGACTGGAAAGACGTCCTTCCCGCTGATGTCTGGGCTAAGCTCGAAGCCATCCACGCCAAGGATCTTTCCCGCGAAGACCGCCACAAGGAAACCGATGCCGTCCTGAAGGCCCTGCCCAAGGAGACCCTCGAAAAGCTGCCCCTCCCGCCCCATCTTCGCGGCCTTCCCGCCGATGTTCAAGCCAAGATCCGTTCTATCATGGGCAACTTTGAAGTCAGCTTCGAAGACCGCAAGGAAGAGGTCCGCAAGTACATCGACACTCTTCCGGAAGAGATCCGCAAGACCATCCCGCCCAAGCCCCACTTCCGTCACGGATTCGGCGGCCCCCGCGGCCCTTGGCATTAAACTGAATGCCTCACGCTCTAATCATGTACATACGCATTAAAATATCAACCAAAAACGGTTCCACAGTTTTGTGGACTGGCATCTCGACCTGGTTGTCGAGATGGGCTTCTTCGTTGTGTCTTTTTTAAATTAACTTAATTTGGTTAATAAAGTTATTGCATTCAATCACATTGTTTATCGCATCTTTATTGATTTCAAAAACTGTAGGTAAAATGATTCGAACATAAAAGACGGTCTAATAAAAATCCAACTAAAACAGTTGAGGCAAAGATTGGGGCCGTTTTGGCCCCCAAGCCCAGAATCGGCAGAGAAACTCTATTCAAAGTTGATAAACTGTATTGCGATCATCAAGCGAAAATCTTAATTCGTCTGAGAAACAAACTTCGGTACATAAACCAACAAGCTTCGCCTTTGTAGCAGCAATATCCGTCAACGCACTTCGCTCTTCCCCCACAAACTTTACGGTAATTTCTTTCCGTACATTTTCTGTTCCTCGCAGATACTTCGGTGACCGCAGCAGCAATCAGAAGGATAATAAACAAAAAGCTTAGCACACGCATGGTAAAATCTACACAATGTAGACAATTTTGACATATAGGCACGTTCAAATCTGCTTATATGCACTTTGATTTGGTAGCTTTTTCAAAACTTTCGTGAGATTTTAATTGGATTAATTTAATTTCAAGTCTATTGTCTGGACTTAATGGTACGCTTAAATTAACTTCCATTAGCTGAGCCAAATTGGCCAAATTGGCTCAGCTAATGGAACTATCAATCGGAAGCTAAAAAGTTGGTTTGTTCACGAAGATGTGGCTTTTGCGTTGGCTTTGCTTTTTTATTTGGTTTTCTATTGTAGTGCGAGGATTAAATTTATTTATTTTAGTGCGGTTACCTCCACAATTTTCAAAAGCGATCAACACACAACAGTAAATTCAGTTGAATTTGTGTCAAGGTTCAATTTTCAAAACAGTTTTTCGACGAACTCGAGGTTGAGAACTTGGGGGTCAGTGACAGCAAACACAATGACCATCGAGGCAAAAATGCCCGGGTTCACAAACCTTACCACCGCAGATTGCCGAATTTGCAACACTGATGAGAACAGCGACTAGGAACAGAACCGTCAGGAAGCGCATGATGAATTACCATCTGAATTCTCAGTCTTTGCAGCTGTTTTTATACCGCCAATTTTACATTTGCTAGTTGTTAGACAGACAAATAATGATCATTTTCGCTTTAATTTTGTTTTTAATGGGTTATGAGAATTGATGTCTTTAAAAATAAGTGTCTTGAAGCCCTTAGTGAGTGTCAAACAGACATTTATGACTTTTTGTATTTGAAAGAAACGCTTCAAAGTTTATTTTTATTGTTTAAATTCGTCAAAATCTTTGACAACAACGATCAGGACGGTCGTGATTCATTTACTTCTTTATTTTCGTTCCGTTTCAGAAAACAGAGTATTACGTACGTTTAGAAATTAAATTGGCGCCGATCATTACGCATTTTGATAAATATCGCCCAGTTTACCATATTTCCAACACCCGGCATGAGAGGCTTCGGAACGACAACTATGGGAGGAGCGTAATTGATGCTTGAAACAGCAATATCGATGACTGCGAAGATCGAGAACAAGAGAATAAGGAATCGCATGGCTGTTAAACTAGTAGTATGTCTGAAACACCCTTGCATATAACTGTTTTTATACGAATTTGACTGCTGCAATTCTGGGCATTCTAGAAAGGCAAAACTTGAATCATTAAACCTTTGGCCTCACGATAGTTTCAACGGCTCGAGTCCAACGATAACACGCATTTCTTTGTAAATGCCAAATCACGTGCCCCTGAAATCAACACTCACTCGATCTAATATACTATTTTTGGTTACCCTTCTATCCTGAAACAGCCGTAAATATAAATCAAAAACAAAATGAGTAATCATTTTAATGCTTTAAAGCCCTATTTAAAATTAAATTAATAAAATCAAATGTTACAAATTTTTATTTTTATACAACCGATCTTGATTGTTGCGTTGCAATGCATTCCAAGTTCGGAACCTGAGTTGTCGATCTCACAGTCGTGATGGTTTTTTATTTTTTCAATATAACTGAATGGAACTTCATTGTTTGTAAGGCAATGCTACATGTCACAAAAAAAGTATGTTCTTTCTATTATTTAAGGTTATAAACTGTTATTACTTTTGACTCGAAAATGTTCAACAAAAAGTATAGTTAATTTATTATGGTTAATCATTATCAAAAGCCATCTATTTATGATTATCTGCGTGGGCGGCGACGATGATGAACACCGAAACAATTAAACCTGCATTCGTATCCATTGATGCACTCTTGGGAATATTCACACCTTTCGAAAATGCCGAAAAAAGGAGCATTGTCATAGTAGTCTATGCAACCCGTAACCTGGTGCAACCACGGAGAACATTTTCCATTGATGCAAAGTTGCTTACCAAAGCACTTGCCGTCTTTTGTGCATGGACGTTCTGAATCCGCAATAACGCCGATTGCAATAATAAACAACAAAATAATTAAAAACCACATGACTGTTAAAGAGTTTTAATTTCCTTGCTAATGTCTGTTTTTATATAAATTTGGCTGTTGCCAATCTAAGCATTTCACTAAGGCAAAAACTGAATCATCGATCAAACGTGTGGTTTGACGGCTCGAACTCAACAATATTGTTATGAATGCTAAAACGTCATCATCAATTCCAAATGCAACATGTTGAGGCACTCATTAATCAGTTTTATTACAAAAATAGTTTCCAATCTTTGATTGTTGCAATCCCAATCGTTTCAGAAAAGCAAAAGCTAATTCATATATTGCGCCGATGCAGAAAAAATGGTATTCTTATTCATATTATTTGATTTCATCGTTTTTATGTTTACAGTTTCATACTGTCATAAACAAAATTAAAAATTTGTTTAAAGTTGTTGCATTTTTTAAATTTCGAAACAAGTTTGTTGATGAAATTTTTGGCTTAGAGCAGTCTGTGTCAATCTAATGAACTGACGTTATCCAAAAAGACGGCATTCTCCGTCAACGCAACGACCAAGAAAACCACAGCTCCCAGACGAATCACATGGTAGGACCAAGTATCGCTTCGGATTATTTTCTCGAAAACGACTTAATGTTGACACGCATTTTCCATCGACGCATTTTTCATACCATCCGCATATGTCCGTAATGACAAGAGGACCATACCATTTTTCGCAATAGACGCTTGAAACAACAACGTCGACGATTGGAAGAATGAGTAACAGGAGAATGAAGAAACGCATGATTTCTAAACTGTTTAAATTTTCTCGCAGATGGTTGCTTTTATAGTAGTTTGATTGCTACATTCCAGGAAGGCAAAAACTCAATCATCAATCATAAATTTTGCGGCCTTATGATAGTTTCATCAGCTCGAATAATTATGAATACCAAAGAATCATCACCAATTCTAACGGCGCAACATGTTGATGCACTTTCTATGGAAACGCCTATCAGTTTGCTTACCAAAATAATCACGAGAACTGTCGCCTTGAGCGTTGCAACCGTTGTTGCAGTTCCAGTCAAACTGAAAGAAAAGATTTGCGAAGTCTGTCAAAAGGGTGGCCGGTTGCATTGATAAGTACAAGGATAATGAAAACTAAAAGAGTCTCAAAACTCATCTTGAAATCAGAAAAAATTGACATGCTTGTCGTTGGTGTTGCATTCAATTCAATTTCAGTTTATTTACTTTATCAGGTTCTCTTGGGCATTAAAATGTTAAGTTAAGCATTTGTATCAAGTTTCCTCGATTTATTACATATCCATGGGAGTCAATTATATTGCCAATTCCTTTGTTACGGAACAAAAAAAAGTTATATTTTTATACAGCCCCATCACAGAAATCAGAAGGTCGGACGCATTTCCCACGAATGCACTGATAGTCCGATGGGCATAGGGAGAGGAGAGTATAAGTATAAGGACGGCCGTAATTGTTGTCTTTGCAAGGCCAACCATAATCGATTATACTGCATTTTCCATTGACGCAACTTGGTCGACGACCATAGCACTCGCGGCATTCACCATCTTCCGTGCATGGCTGTGCTGAAACAGCAACATCGACAATTGCGAGGATGAACAACAGGAGAATCAGAAACCGCATGACTGCTGCCCTGTTGAGATTGCTTGCTGATGTCTGCTTTTATACAAATTTGTAAGCTGCGAATCTAGGCATTCTCGGAAAACAAAAACTGAATCATCAATCAAACCTTTGGCCTCATGATAGTTTCAACTGATCGAATTCAACAATATTGCGCATTTCTTCGTAAAAATTAAAGCACGTGCCCTTGAAATCAAAAAAACATTTGGTTTAACATACAATTTGTGGATACTGTTTTTGTTATGACACAACCGTATTCGTCATTACAAACTTGTTTAACAAATACTACAAGTGTTTTGTTTGCTGTAGATTTATTGGATTACAAAACTAATATGCAAAAAAACTGAAGTCACACGTTACAATGTGAAAAGAAATCAAACACTCATGCAATTTTTCTTTGTTACGACAAGTTTACTTTATTAACATTGGTTATCCATGCGGTTGATGTTGATGGTTCAGGAAAAACGCACACTCCAAATACGCAACGTTGGTAATCTTCACAGATCTTTATGCTGCCAAACATGGGTCCATAGCAGACATACTTTGAAGCAGTGATAGCGAAAATTGTCAGAATTAAAAACAAAAAATATATAATACGCAACATGAGTGTTAAACTGTTTTATTCGTTATATCAACCGCTTTTATACAGTTTTGATTGTCGACACTCCTGTCATTCCAGAAACGGAAACATAGTCATCGATCTCACATTCATCATGATTTTCAATTGTTCAAGTTCATTCAACTTGTATTGTTTGAAAACAAATCTTATTTGCATTAAATAAACGGTACAGCACGTTGGTATATTATGGATTCAAGTTTATCATCATTAAAAACCATAAGGAGAATTGTGGTAAAAGACGCATTTTCCATTGACGCATGTTTGCGTCGGTCCGCATCTACGCATTCCGTAAAAAGGACCATGATCTGGGCAGGGGATGCTTGAAGCAGCAAGAGCGACGATTGCGAAGAACAGGAGAATTAGGAACCGCATGACTGCTAAACTGGGTAAACTTCCTTGATTGTATCTGCTTTTATACAAATTTGATTGCTAAAAATCTAGGCATTACAGGAAAGCAAACGCTGATTCATCGATCATACTGTTGGTTTCATGATAAACAGTTTCAAAGGCTGGAATTCAATGATCTTAAAATGTATACCAAAGTTTCATCATTTTTTCTAGCAATACAACATGTTAATGTTATTTCCACGGAAACACACGTCAGTTTTCTTACAAAAATAACCAAAAAAACTGTAGCAATCCTTTATTGTTGCCATTTTCGTTATTTCAAAAAAGCAAAAACTGTATCATGTGTTTTGTAGTTTTCAATGTTGAAAATCAACAAAATTTCATCTTATCGACTGACCCAACGCAAAGTGTTGAAAATGTGTTTATTTATTTACCTGTCTAGACATGAATAAATGGTTACTGACTTTCGAAAAAGCCCGACTGGTGGCAAGAGCCATCAGGATAACAGCAAATGCCGTCGACACATCGTCCATCATTGCCACAGTTCATTACACCAAACGGGCCATCGCATCGCTGGCTTGAGACATTGACAGCAAAACTAGCGAGGATGAAAAACAAGAAAATCAAGAAACGCATCATGATTGCTAAAGTTATGGAAAATGTGTTCTTGTAATTGTTTTTATACGCTTATTTTGATATTTTTATAGATGGCAAAACTCGCATGCACAATCCATGACAATCATTGTCTGATGATGCTTTGTTTTAAAACTGTAACATTGAAATTGAGTGCGTGTGAAACAATGCTCAACTTTTGTTCTGACAAATTTCATTGTTATCAAAAATCCTTTTAATTATCAACTTAAAATCAATTCGTTTAACAATGGTTTTTTAAACTGCAATTGGTGTTCTGTATAGGGTCTAAAATCAACCGACGTAAACGCACTCTCCACGGATACACACTTGACCATCGATGCAGTCCTTGAAGCCGAACGGGCCGTAGCAATACATAGGGATTTCGGCAGAAATGAAAGCGAAGTATGACACCAAGATAGCAAGGGTGAGGAACAGAAGGAGCAGGAAACGCATTGTGATGGCTAAACTGGTGATGTTCGTGTTGTTTTCTTTTATACCTTTAATTTTGGATTGCATTTCAGTCACTTATTACAGAGAAACGATTATATTGAACATTAAAGTTTATTGCTCACCCCTTAACGATGCCTTCCAAAAAGCCAATTAAAAAATCATGTGTTGCAAATTCATTAATTTGTTAAAAAAAACCTCGCTTCTTTGTAGAATTACAATTTTTATTCTTTTACATCTGATATCAGTCAAAAACACCAAGTTATAACACACCCTTCAACCAGTCTGATCAGGAACAGTGGCGCAAACAAAATTAAACGTTTGTCCCCCGGGATAATCGTGCCAAATGCCAGTACTCCATCTGACGATAAAAAATTCATTGTCAGTGTTAAAGTCGGGTTGGTCGCTGTCAAAGTTGTGATAATCGACGTGATGACCGTCAATGTTGTACATGTTTTTTCCAACAGTTGTCATCTAAAGTTCAGTTTATCAATGAAAAACAATAAATTAAGCGTATAAAATAACTTACAAAATTCGGATTCGAACTACCTTTAGGGATGTCTTCTCTCTTCGGATATTCCTCCTTCATTTTATTCCATGCAAACCGCAATCCAATGAAAATAGCCCTATTGCCAACTACTTTTCCCATGTAGTCATTCTCTGCTTGACTGTTGACAGATGCTGTGATGGCGAACTGAAAAAGTTTTTTTTGGTTTGACATGAAACTGTTTAAAAGTACCTCATTGCGGCATATGTTATTTGCTTCGACAGGATTCTTACTTTCCGTGTGCAATTTGAAACATCTCTTTGTTGGTCGATAAATCGTAAATCCTTCGGGACATGGCAGTGCCGGATGAGTGGAAGCTTCGCACAAGAGAGGCCTGTAAAATAAAAATGAAGTTTGCTTTCGTTCCTTAAGAAAAGCCAAACGTACACGGCACTGGTATCTGTCATGGTGTACGTAATAATAACGTCATCGCTCTTTTCAATGACAACTTGATCATTGTTTTTGGATTGGTCAGCCTGAAAAGGTTTATATCTCATAAAAGTTAAACAAAAGTAAGATTTAACAAACCTTGAAACTGACGTTTTGCGGGTTGACGTGTTCAGTGCCTTTGTAGCTTTCCCTAGACAACACAAACTTTTTTCACAGTTAATAAAGTAAGAAACTAGCTCACCAAAGATTATCTTGAGTCCCAGGATTTTTAAAGAACAAGTTATTGCTTTCCTTGTTATACCAAAGCCCAGTCAAAAACTTGTCACCTTCGACATCGCGCCAGTAGAGGACTTTTCGGACTTCTTCCAAGTCTTTCTGAGACGTTGGGACGTATTCAAATCCGGCATAGGTTGGCATACAGTTGGCTTTGTCACTAGATTGTAAAATGTAAGATAAAATTGTATCAGGTTGATGAAGTCGACTTACGCTCCCGTCAAGACGTGGATGCATCGGCCCGGACGGGATGGCAGGAGGTAGCAATTCCGTGCAGCATCACTGTAAAAGGGTATTAAAACTGTTACGCAGATGATCGACACTTACGTTATTAATACTAGTGTGGCCAATAGAATGCCATAGGCAACAGCGCGACCCATCGCGCGGGATCAGTATTCGTTAGAATGATTTGGAGGATGGATTTGGTTTTTGTTTAATTAATATATGCATATTATTGTGTGGGAATCTCATGTTTTTGACTAAAAAAACGCAAATTTTTGAGAACATTTCCAACTGCATTGCACTATAACAACAACTATTGTTTGTCACTATCAATTTATTACAGCTTTAAACTGATGCCAAGTGCCTCCAATCGAAAACGGTTTTTGATGACTTTTTATTTTTTAGCATTTATGTCATGAATGATATCGAACAGTGGCATAAATACTAAAATCAGATTGATTCAGATCATTCCACATTTGGTGAAATCGTCGATTGGCGAAGTTCTTCCTCTACTTTAAGAAAGATGCGCCAGTAATCTAATAAATCGCGAACATCCAACATGTCACCACCATTCTCCGTCTTGTCATGACATCCCTCGTAGCAGCAATCGCCACCGACACAAACAATGGGAGGTCTTGGATTGATTTGAATCTTGGTTGGCCCGTTGGAGCTAGGTTCCGAAACCGCAACATCGACGATTGCGATGATGAACAACAGCAGAATCAGAAACCGCATGACTGCTAAACCGTTCAAATTTCTTTGCTAGACTTTGCTTTTATATAATTTCGGCTGCTGCAATTCTGGGCATTTTAGAAGGGCAAAAACTGATTCATCGAACCTTTTGATCGCCTTATGATGGTTTCAACGGCTCGAATTCAACACAATCGGGTGCATGTTGATGCACCTTCCACAAAACAACGCATCAGTTTGTTTACAAAAATAACCAACACAACCAATCTTCGAATTTTGCAATTCCAGTCATTTTGATAAATCGAAAATTGAGTCATCTATTGCGCTGACTGGGGGTTAAAAATGTATTAATTCAACATTAATTCGACTTATCGATAAATACCAACAAAAAAGTGTTGAAAATAGGTTTATTTGTTAACGCAAAATCAATTCATTTATTTTTTTGCAGCATTTGTCTTTTGCGGTTAATTTTTTCAGTGAACAAATCAATCAAGTTCTTTATTGTAAAAACTGGAATGTTGCAACTTGTTTTATGTATTATCTCCAAAAAAACAAATAAAACGTTGGTAAATGGCTGCTGGTTTTAGTATAAAGCCGAAATTATAAATAATGAGCGCAGTATCCGTTGATACAAAAACCTTCTTCGTCACAGTTTTTAATATCTTTCTCGCTGCCGGGAGTTAGGTTGCATCACTGACTTGAGACGCTCACCCCAGTTCGCGATGTCGTGCAGACTGGCGTACGTCTGGCGTAAGTGTTATTAGAACTTACGCCAGTCGATTTTTCTGGCGTAAGTGAAAAAAAATTTTTTTCAAAATTGACCTACGGACCTTAAAAGTACTTTTTCCAAATCGTCTCAATCTTCTGATTACGAAAAAATGGTTTTTAGCTCGATCGGACGTATTTTCGCGAAAATAACCTCTGGCGTAAGTTCGAGTAACACTTACGCCAGAAAAAAATTTCACTTACGCCAGATTGTTGACTGGGGTGCTGACAGCGAAATTAGCGAGAATGAGGAAAAGGAGAACCAAAAAGCGCATCGTGACTGCTAAAGTTATGGAAAATGCGTTCTTGTAATTGTTTTTATATTTAAGTATCTTTTTATTTATCAATACAAAGTCAATTCGATAAACAATAGTTTTTGCAATTTTTGTTGCCTCAGCTTAAAGATGTTTTAATGAAAGCATCATCAACGACTCGATTTTAAACTTGATGTTTATCTTTTAAAAAAACTGAACTTGGTCTACTGATTTTTGTAAAAGCCAGACATTTGGCACGATCTATCGGTAAAACAGCAAGTGGCATCGACACAACATCAATTGCCGCAGTTCATCACACTAAACACGCCATTGCATCGCCTTTTTGAGACGTTAACAGCAAAGGTAGCGAGTATCAGGAACAAGAGAACCACAAAGCGTGTCATGACTAATAGAAGTAAAGAAAACGTATGCTTCAAAAAACACTGGGTTTCATAGTTTCATAGAGGGCAAAATATTGGCCACTATGTAGCTTCATTTAAAAAAAACTGACTATTCTAACGATTGTGTTTTTTTAGCAATAAGTAACTTCAACAGAGTACATTTATTTATCACAACAAAACGATTATGATCAACATCATTTTTGTGAAAATTTTGTACCACAATAAGTTTTATAGTCTTTTAAACAGGAATATATTTGAAACAACTTCCGTCGAAGCAGACTCTACCATCACCGCAGTTTCGGCCGTCACTGCCATCTTTCGTGCATATCTCTTCTGAAACAACAATATTGCAGATGGCGAGGATGAATAACAAAAGAATCAGGAACCGCATAATAACTGCTGAATGGTGCAATTCGACATGCTCGTAATTACTTATATACATCTTGATCGTGGGAATCTTAGTCATTCCAGGATGGGAAAAACTGAATCAGCAATCATTGCGATTATAGTGAATTCGTCGTGGATTCAATAGTTCGAATTTTAACAGAATAGCACGTGTGAGACAAAATGTTTTAGATGTTTGTGTTTGAAACTGTCTAGCAACGTTCGTATTGACTTTTGACCGAATATCGATTTGTGTTATCGACAGACGTACACATTATGACGCAATTCGCACGATTGCTTGTGTAATTATTGTTGTAAGAAATTATTTATTTAAAAAACTGGATATTTTGGAACGCGCCACGGCAGATGTAAGACACGTTTTTTTTAACCGATGCCGTTTAACAAAACATCCTTGTGAAATGTACAAGCAAAAAGTTTACAGCTTAAAAGTAGAAGTCGTATTCCTTAACGAGATGGCGACGGCGCTTGGAAACGATGAGTTCGCGTTCCTGAAATGTATTTTTGTAAAAAACTGCCAAATAGATTGAAGACGGATCTTACCTCCTTGGCGAAGATGGTCTCCAAGTTCAAAGTTCCAATGTCAAAGGTCTTCTTCGGTTCCTGGGCATCGAAGACGTACGAGTTGGGAATCTGGAACTTGACCTTGCGGGAGCCGGGTTTGATGCCATCATCGCAGTCGTGGTACACCTTGAAGATGGCGTCAATGTTGGTGAGTTCGGTCGTGCCGCCCTTCAGCGAGAATTCACCATTAGCGTTGGTGTAGCCCTGGTCGAGGAGGTCATCCGGGTCAGGGCCACCATCCTCATCCCACAACTTGACGCGGACATTCTTGGCGGGAGCAGTGCCGCAGAGGAGCTTGCCCTTGATGGCGACGGATTGGTAGCGGAGGGCTTCAGACAGGCCGAGAAGGGCGATGGTTACGAGGAGAAGCGGCTTAAACATGGTTAAGGTCGTGCAGTGCACTGATGAAGGACACTGTTTACGCGAGTTTTATATGAAAGCCGAGTGCATTTTGAGCATTTTGAGCCGCCCACCTTCTCGACTTTTTCGATGTATTATCACCGCGGAAGTTGGTTGGGAGACTTGTTGACATGCCTGGCTATCATCAAACACAGGGACTATCTACCGGGAAGTTGTTGACAGCAAACAAGTAAGTAACCGCGGATGCGCTATCACTGGAGCCATCCACGGCTTATCAGTAAAGTTGAAATCAAGAGTTTGGGTTGTGCTGTTTGTGTCCAATCAAGACCATTTAAAAGTTAAGTTAAATTTATTCCGGATTAAAAGTTCAAAACACAAAATAGATACACAGAGAAAGCAACGGGTATCAGTCTACAGAATCCAAATGGGTCAAAAAAGTTTAACAAAGGTGTTCATTGTTGATTTAGAGCAAATCACGCTCTTCACCGGGGAAGACAGTTTCCAAGTTGAGGATTCCGACGTCGAAAACCTTCTTAGCGACACCACCGGCAGCGATGTATTGGGTCGGGATGCGGAGCTTGATCTTGCGTTGACCCGGCTGGAAGTTTTACGTTTTTAAACTGTTGGGCAATGGTCGTGAGAGAGTTAACTTACAAGAACACCATCATTACAATCATGATAAACCTTGAAAATAGGGTCAATCGTCGTCAATTCCCGAGTCGAACCCTTCATATCAAAAGAGCCATCAGCATTGGTGAACATGGCATCAAGCTCGTCATCCGGATCTGGGCCATCATCCTCATCCCACAATTTGACTTGGACACCTTCGGCTGGCTTATCTCCGCAGAGGAGGATGCCCTTGACGGCGACAGCCTGTTGCCGCATGGCGAAAATTGCCGTGGGAGCGAAGACCGCGAAGAGGGCGATCAACAGTGCGCAGGATTTCATTCTTAAATTTGACAAAATTCAACTTCAATTCGAAAAATTTTCACAAGTACAGAGGCTTATAACGAAGCGAAGCCCTAGCGCGGCTGTTGTACTCACTGAGTCATGGCACGTCACGAAATCGAGAAATTAATTACCCATTACACCTGCCTTTCGATGGCTTGACTTTGGGACAACAGCCAACAACTTCCAAGGCACATCAAAACAGAACATAGCAGACGTTAGTTACGTTAGCTTGATAGGGCCGTAGATTGTTGACAGCATCTTTTGGCGGACATAAAGTGATAAACGACCTTAAAGTCTGACTTTTAGGCGGCGAGTACGTGTGTTTGGGGGCCTCTGCCAGCGGAGCGATCCGACCGTTGACGCAGTCGGCCGCCCGGAGCCCACTACTGATAACACGTAACTGGGGGGTTTTTCCGACGGTACCCGTGCCGGCGATAGATAGACAGCCGACGTTGAAATGACCTGTTTTACTACAGTTTTGTCACTCACTCACGAGTTAGGCTTGTTTCAAGCCGTAATCAAGGGCAAAGAACTACCCAAAGGGCGTTGCGGTCGATGTTTGGACTTTCGTACTGAAGCCTGACTTCCGACGTTTGTTGATGTGTAGGCGGCGGTCGTGAATCAGTGTTGTTGTTGGCATTTGACAGCTAAGACCTCACTGACCTCGCTTATCTTCCGTGTTTTTCGCTTTATAATGACCTACCGATTCCTTCTAAGCTTCACCGCTTCTTCCAGCCATGTCCCTCAAGTCGCTCATCATCCTCACCATCGCCCTCATCGGCCTGACGGAAGCCTTCCGCTACCAATCCACCGCCATCAAGGGCAAGCTCCTGTGCGGCGCCAACCCCGCCAAGAACGTTCGCATCAAGCTCTGGGATGAAGACTCCGGCCCGGACCCGGATGACCTCCTCGACTCCGGCTACACCGACGCCAACGGCGAATTCCTGCTGAAGGGCGGCACGACCGAACTCACCAACATTGACGCCATCTTCAAGGTGTACCACGACTGCGATGATGGCATCAAACCCGGCTCCCGCAAGGTCAAGTTCCAGATTCCCAACTCGTACGTCTTTGATGCTCAGGAACCCAAGAAGGTCTTTGACATTGGAATCTTGAACTTGGAGACCATCTTCGCCAAGGAGGTAAGTAAACAAAACATAAGAATAACAAAAACTGAGATAAAAAAAATCATGTTTCAGGAGCGTGAACTCATTGTCTCCAAGCGCCGCCGCCACCTCGACTTGGAGCGCTTCAACAAGGAAGACGCCGAATCCTACTTCTTTTAAGTGGATACCACAATCTGTCAAGCAATGACATTACTCTTTTTCTGTTTTTCAGGTTTTTAGTAAATTTAAACTGGATTTTCAAAGGAGTTTCGATTTTGTTGTAATAAAAATAAATTTTTGAATTGTCCAGAATGCACAAAGACGCACAAAAGCTAACAAATAATAAACTGAAAGGTTTTTTGAAGTAACTTATACAAATGTGTGCCCTTCATTAGCATAGCCAAAGCCAATAAACACCATATTAGCATACCCCCTCCAAACCCAAATAAAAGGCACCCCCACCCAGCCCGACGGCACCGTATTCGTCTTTTCGAATCCCTCAAACCACCCCCTTCGCCATGGCCCAGTCTGTCCCTCCCGGAGATATCGGCACCCAGCCCGGTACCAAGATCGTCTTCAACGCTCCCTATGATGACAAGCATACCTACCACATCAAGGTGAGTCCTACAGTACCCCATTTTGGAGACGTATTCTGAAGTTGGAATCTTTCTTCAGATCACCAACTCCGGCGGTCGCCGCATCGGATGGGCCATCAAGACGACCAACATGAAGCGTCTCGGCGTCGATCCCCCGTGCGGCGTCCTCGACCCCAAGGAGAACGTCCTCATGGCCGTGTCCTGCGATGCCTTCAAGTTCGGCGAGGAAGACACCAACAACGACCGTATCACCATCGAGTGGACCAACACCCCCGACGGCGCCGCCAAGACCTTCCGTCGCGAATGGTTCCAGGGCGACGGTATGGTCCGCCGCAAGAACTTGCCCATCGAATACAACCCTTAAGTTGGATTTGCGTGATCGAACCGATGTAATGTGAATGTTTTTTTGCATCTGTTTGTAATAATGTGGTGAATAAAGAACATTTTTAACGATTTTGTTGGTATTAAACTGCAGCAGTTACGATCGTTTGGTTGAATCACCTTTTGACAGTATGTTTCACGTGAAAACTTGTATACCTATGTACACTTGTGCACGTGTTAATCACACTATCTGTAGACCAACATAAACTGTCCACCAATCTGTCGTTAGCTAATCATAACCATGGTCGTTGGCGGCGATATCAACGAAATCACAACCTCAATTCCACTTTTTGTGCCTAATCTCGACGAGATAGCCCCACTTTTATCCAATTTTCTCAAACAAAACTTCGCAACAGTCAATGTTGAAGTGGTCACATGTCCAGGTTAGCCAATTTCAATCAATCAGAAGCATAAAAAAAGCGTTGCAGACCTCACAAAATCCCCATTTTCACTAACCGGCCCCCATCTTGCCGATGATCTGGTCGTCATCGATGTCGGCGGCCCTGGGAACCTGTTTCCCGACGTTCGGGTGGACAAAACTTTCGGTTCAAAGGTAAAATTATATATAAACTGGGCCTCGATACACCATGTATTACAGAAAATAGCCAAAAACGCCCTCCCAGATGCGACAAAACCCTGGATCTTCGGCCCAGGGGCAGGGCCACGGCATGTCATCGGTGTTAATTGTGAAACTGTCATCGATTCGACATTCGGTGAGGATAATGATGAAGTTCGGAATCATACGACCAAGATTTCATACGAAAATGGTCTATCCCCAGCCTTAAAAACTGTCGATTCGCCAGATTTCTGTTTGATGGCCAATCTAGGCGTTACGGATACGGCTAAACCCCCTGGAAAAGTGCTCAAAATCGAAGCAAAAGAGAGAATCGGCGAGTTGAATTTCGCCGAAGCCATCCGACAGTTCTTCGTCAAAGAATACCCGGAGAAAGATGTCAGTTTGGCTGGGGTATTTGCGATCAAAGAAGGGGCGATAAAGGTGCATGTGATGCCGGACTTTCCGGAAACGTTGAAGTTTGAGGACAGGGACAAGGTTTGGTGAAATTTTATATATAAAAACTGGTAACTCGGTCACCTCTTTAGTTCCTCAACTCATGGCTGCACTACTTCGAAATCTCCTCCCCGATAACCTGCGCCACAGTCATCCATAATCGAGATGCTCATGACCTTTCCCTCCGCCTCGAGCATACACATTGCTTCAACAATGACAATGCCACTGGCGGTCATTATCACTATGACACAACCCCGAAAAGCATTCATTACGAGGGGTATTTCGCCCCAGGAAAGGTTCTACATCGGATCGATCAAGTTCGACATCCTTAAGGGATCAATTTATCGATTCATTTTGTCAGTTTTGGTAAAATCAGTATAAAAGTCAGTCCGGACATCTCACAACCAAAGTACCCTCGCTTGCATTCACAACATCATGGTTCACGCCGCCCTCGAGATATAGGACCGATCCGGCTGATGGTTTGAACTAAAATATTGACTTTTTATATATAAACTGGTTTACTTTCGTTGCTCACCTGAATAAAATCCTTATACTTCGCCACCGGCGCACATCGAACCATCACCACAATGGGAATGTCATCATTTTCGTGATTCCCCGGCGATCCGTCGATATATTCGACAGCTTGCCCGGTGACAATCGTGTTTTTTGGAATGTGGAGGATTACTCCGGGTTCCTGTTCGAAAATTATATATAAAAACTGTTGTAACTTCGAAATTTTAAACCTCAACTAGGATCCTAACCCCCTTGGGCACCCAAATAGGCACATTCGAGATCAATTCAAGTCCCGTTTTGTAGTACAAAGTCATACACCATCCTTTGAATGTGCTGGACGTGATCTGGTTGAAAATTAATATATATAAACTGAGTAGGTCTTGTCATTTACCTCGATTCCCACAAAAAACTTATTCTTCTTCGCTTCCGGAAAATAATGAACCCATATTGCCAGCGGCCCGTGTACCTTGAGTTCCTTGCGAGTGTACTTTGGTCGGAGAAAAAAGTCCGAGTCAGTCGACATCAATCCTAAAAACGCGCCCCGTCGGGTTCGTCGGGCGCGCGCGTTTCCCTCCCAGCCCTATGCTGTGTGCGTTCGCGCCGCCGATGCTCACGCCACGAACATTTGCATGTACCGTATCCTATCGATCTGAGCGAACCCTGCTCTCGCTGTCTCCGCCGACTGCGCCGTCTCATTCGTGTGCTTTCCCCGTCTCGTCTGCGGCTGCGTCGGCTCTTCGTCTGCTTTTAGGGTTACTTTTTGTGCGTTTTCATCTTTTTTCAACTAATTTCGAAGCTAATTCCACTCCATCCTGCACTAATTCAATCCCCATCCACCCCAAAAACCCCCTCTTGCTGTGTGTGACGGTTATCTAACAGAGCGCGTGTCATCGTTTTTTTGAAAGAAAAGAGCTGTTTCATCAAAAAACGATAACTGGTACACACATCTTTAGAAACCACACCTCCGCACCATCGTTGATCACCCCGCGTGATTCGGTAGTCGTGCTCTTTTTGCTCATATGCTTAGCCGCGGTTTCCTGCAGCTCGTATTTCGTACTTCCGGACCTAAACCCTGCCTTTTTTCACAGGTCTCCTCGTACTGCTCTCAAACTTCGGCTCTCCAGTTAGACCCGCTCCCTGACCAGAAGTCAGTCTACAAGAAATATCTTACAGAAAAACCAAAGCCGAAAATGTCTTAGTAAGTTTTTTTATATATATAATTTTTTGTCGGCATAATAGGAATGAGGTGGAGGCTTAACCGACACCTCAGCTGACGCTTGCCAAAAGCATTGTGAAATACTAAGGTCGCTTAATGCTGTTTTGTATGCATTGCGCATCACCCGTATTTTCGACATTTCGAAATCATCACATTCGGTTTCTAATTGGCTTCCTTTTCAGCGGTGGAGGTTACAGTAATGGTGGCGGCTACGGCGGCGGCAGCAGTGGTGGCGGCGGAGGCTACGGTGGCCGAAGCGGTGGAGGCGGTTACGGAGGTGGTGGCTACGGCGGCGGTTCCAGCGGTGGCTACGGAGGTGGCTCCAGCGGCGGATACGGTGGCAGCAGCCGTGGTGGTGGCTACGGCGGTGGCGGATATGGCGGCGGCTCCGGCGGTGGTTTCGGAGGCGGCTTTGGTGGTCGCTCCGGCGGCACTGCTGGTGGCGGTTTGAAGCCCGTCGACTTCAAGCGCGCTTCCCTCAAGCCTATCGTCAAGAACATCTACAAGGAGCACGCCACAGTCAACCGTCGTCCCCAGTTCGAAATCGACGAATGGCTCCAGAAGAACCAAGCCAGCGTTGAAGGCCGTGACATTCCCCGTCCCGTCTTCGAATTCAACGAATGCCACTTCCCCGGCGAGATCGAGTCCATGCTCTTGGGTAACTACAAGCAGCCAACCTGCATTCAAGCCATTTCTTGGTCCGTTGCCATGACTGGCCGTGACATGATTTCGATCGCTCGTACTGGCTCCGGAAAGACTCTTGGTTTCACCCTTCCCGGTATCATGCACGTTCTTGCTCAGCCCAAGCGCGGTCACGGTGAAGGCCCGACCATGCTTGTCCTTCTCCCCACTCGTGAATTGGCCCAGCAAGTCGAAGAAGTCGCTCGCCCCTACTGTCAAGCCATGAACCTCGGTATCACTTGCCTGTTCGGCGGTGCTTCCAAGGGTCCCCAGGCCGGTGCCCTCAAGCGCGGTATCGATGTCTGCATTGCCACTCCCGGCCGTCTTCTCGATTTCTTGGAAACCGGTACCACCAACATGAACCGTTGCTCTTTCTTGGTTCTCGATGAAGCCGATCGCATGCTTGACATGGGTTTCGAGCCCCAAATCCGCAAGATTGTTTCACAGATTCGCCCCGATCGTCAAACTTTGATGTTCTCTGCCACATGGCCCAAGGAGGTCCGAACCATGGCTGCCGATTTCCAGCAAGACGCTGTCTTCCTTAACGTCGGTTCTTTGGAATTGTCTGCCAACCACAACATTGAACAACACGTTGAAGTCATCGATGAATACAGCAAGCAGAAGCGTCTTTTCGAGCTTTTGGAACACATTATGCGTCAGGTGAGTAACTGTTTTTCTTACTGTACTCTGCGACTTTCCATGACTACCGAAAGGTGGTAAACAAAAGGTCGCTAAAGTAAAGACGTTCTGCGAGAGAGATCTTTGCTTATCAATGATTTCATACTTTTGAACGGCGACATTTATCAAAAACAAATGAACATTGTTGATGTTTTCCCATTTCAGAAGGACAACAAGACTATTATCTTCGTTGAAACCAAGCGCAAGGCCGATGATCTTACCCGTGGTATGCGTCGTGACGGTTGGCCCGCTCTTTGCATCCATGGTGACAAGAACCAGAGTGAACGTGATTGGGTCATGAGTGGTATGTTGTTATCTGTTTCTTCATTGAACAGTTTGAATGATGCTCTTTTCAGAATTTAAACAAGGCAAGACGCCAATCCTTCTCGCAACAGACGTTGCTGCTCGCGGTCTTGGTATGTGGGGATTAGGCTTTTCGAGGGAAACAAGCACGCCAAAAGCAATGTGTTATCATAGGGGGTAGGATGAGGGTTATCCGCACTTAGTGAGTGAATGGAAATGCCGGCAATCAATCTGTGTTGCTCCTATTAGGGAGTGAGCAACACTTTGCTGGACATACAGGTGTCCGGTTATGAAAGAGTAAAAGTCTTTCTCCTTTGGTTGTTGCCGGTGTGTACAACTAGGTTTTTGTACACCGATGGTTTCGTGACGGAGCTGGTCATATGACAGAACTGAGCTTCTGGCTTGGCTGAATGTTTCTGTAAACGTGTGCTGCATTGATTTGCTATCCGGACGCGGTCACTGGCCGTTGCGTCCGAAGGCAGCCTTTGCGCTGTCTTGCACACGTTTTATTTATCGGATTCGTTCGCTGTTTGACTTGCTGTTACGGAATCGTCACCATTTGCCACATGAAAAGTGTTCAGGTTAGCCTTTGTGTCATTTGCTTTGTCTCTTTATCGGCATCTGGCCGTCCTTGCATGGTTTTACCCGTTCCTTTTCAGATGTGTCCGATATCTGCTTTGTCGTTAACTACGATTACCCGAACAATTCTGAGGATTACGTTCATCGTATTGGTCGTACCGGTCGTAGTGACAAGCACGGTGTTTCATACACTTTCTTCACCAACACGAATGCCCCCAAGGCACGCGATCTCATCAAGGTTCTCGAAGAGGCCAAACAGACCGTTCCCCCAGAACTTGCTCGCATGAGCTCCATGGGTGGTGGCGGCGGTGGCCGTGGACGTGGTGGCGGACGCGGTTACAGCGGCGGATACAAGCGCGATGCCGGTTACGGAGGTGGTTCTCCATCCAAGCGATCTCGTTACGATAACGGTGGTTCCTCTTCCTGGGGCGGCGGCGGATACAGTGGTGGAAGCCGTTGGTAAATTTATTAATCTCTATCCTTTTTGTTTTTCTTTGTTTTGTTTTTTCACTTTATGTGCGCTTTAAATGATCTTCCACCTTTTTGTAGTAATAAAATTTTGTAATCATAAATGAGTCTCAATCAAACAATATGTGAAGTGATCAATTTTATTTGTAAGAAGGAAAAAGGGGTAGGTAAGTTGATTTGCCATCGTCGTCGTGCTTTTTGTCGACTTGACCGTAGGCTGTTGGGGTTTCGTCGATGCACACTGTCGCCTTGCCAGTGCCTTCCTTTGGAAACTCCTTTGTGGTTTCGATCTTTCGTATGGGCATGTCGTCGGTGGTTGGCCTGATCGGTGCATCGACGCTTTCGAATACAGTTGGAGCGTTTTCTAAATCGTCCAATTCTCTAAAATAAACTGTTATACTTTGTCAATGAAAAGTGCGCATACTTTTGCTTTTTCTTCTTCTTTCGTTCCTGTCTGCTCAGCGCATCTTGATGCTTCTTGTGATCTGGATGGATGTACGGTGTATTCGCATTGATAGGCCCCACGACGGGGACGAGCTCTCTTTCGTTGTTATCGCCACTGACAGCAGCGGCGACGCCGATCATGGCTGGATTGATGTCTCCGAACTTTTGATTTGAAGGCTTTGTTGCCAATTCTCTGCTGTGCGGTCTCGGCTTATCCTTTTCTTTGTCCTTTGCCCTGTCTGACGATGAACTCGATGACTGAAATGGCATTCCTATCAATGAAAGCTACAGTAACCCAAACCAACTTCCTGCTGTTTATCCTTATCCCTCTTCCGCTGCCTCTTCGTGTCATCAGCTTTCGTAACCTCGGTCTTATCAGTCACATCCGTCCTTATCTTCTTTTTCTTTTTGAACTTTTTCTTCATGCTGTCTTGAAAAGCCTGCTTATTCATGAACGTTTCCCGTGTATTGTTCGCTCGATGTGAATTCGATTTATACTTCTTTTTATGCCGTTTGGATGACGGATTCACCGGTCTTTGCGATGCTGAATCCTTTGGCGTCGATCTTGCGTGTCGTTGTGAATGCTGCATGACCGGCGTCGATGCCACAGGCAGCGGTGAAACAGCCGTCCCCGTCATCAAGTCATACTCCACGACGACATGATCACCGTTGACATTATTGAGTGCCGCTGGCGCTTCTGCCGCGGTGTGTGTATCTGCACTACAAACATTAAACCACCTCGGCAATCGATATTACGGTAAAACCAACTTCTACTCCGTCGAACAGAGGACTCAATCCGTGCTTTCGATTCGTTTTCATGCGTTTTGAATAGGCTTTTTCGGTCGGATTCTGTCCGGCGTCGGTGGTGTTTATGACGTCGATGGGACGACATTGTTAGTGATGTCAGGTGGCGGCGATTAGGGGCGGTCAGGGGCGAGAAGAACCTCCGGCCGGGCCGCCAGAGTCCATTTCATGGTTATTCTTGGAGTGATTCGATCGATAAAAAGCCTGATTTGCATTGTTGAAACTGCTTGAGGATCTGTTTAGGTTTATATTTTCGGCCGGGCATTCATAATGTAACAATATTATTTATAGGTAAGCACAAGGAACAAAAAACATCAAAAAACAACATTCAGAATCTTCAAATGCGTCGATTCATGCCAATAAAAGCCTTGCATTTCGGGCAGAAGTGATTGACATCCTTGAATCCTCGACAGCACAGCGGAATACAGCAGCAAAGGAAGAACAATCCACACAAAAACGTCATGACGTAAGTAAAAGTGCCATTGCTGTATTTTACTGTCGTTGTAATGGTTTCCTTGCAAACTGGACAAATGGCCACAGTCGGCGACGTTGGAAGAATCTGATAGACTACAGCTGCCGTATTTGACGGCATAAAAGGGCCCTGGTGAGTGGAGCCATTGATGTCTGGGTACATTGGATTTTCTTGGGGGGCTTCATGTCGATTCTTTTGTTCTGCTTCATACGGGGGAGGTGCGCCGGGAGCAGATGGTGCCGACGGTGCTGATGGGGCTGAAGGTGTTGATGGGGTTGACATTCTGATTCTGAAAGTTCAGTTATAACTTAAAAACATTGAAAACTGCAACGAAATAGGAACAGTTGAAACCAAAAATCACGTAATAACATTGCGTAACTCATTTCTACACACCGAAATGAACAACATTAGACAAAAATTGGGCATCACGTTGACGGAGGACGCATGTCAAAGGTTCAAACAACGTTTATTTTGTGGTCCAAATGCGGGCACCCGGGGTGAGCATTACCCAAACGTCGTCCAAAAAAGGAGGAACAATGTACGAGAAGAACCCGCCTATGTGAACGTTATGACACGGAATTTCGAAAAAACCGCAGAATAATTTATTTTTTCCAAATGCATCCGAGCCGTCTCGTTAACCAACACAACACGACTGAAAGTGAAAAGAGAGTCGATTCATCGGGGTAAATGTTGAAGGGAAAAGCCGTTATGACTTGTTTTGCGACGCCCATGTGTATTTTGCAATAGTTGTTCATCACCAAGAATAAACGCGGAATCAGCCTGGGACAAACCTTATGACGGGCCAGTCCAACTTTATGCGTCACCCTGATCGCGTAAATAATTGCGGAAGATTCCACTGATCTGAATTTCTAGCTCTTTGAAAAACAAATTACAAAATGCCGCGTTTTCAATCAAGCAACACTGACGTTGTTTTTGATGGCGTCAATTCAACATTGTGCCGAAAGAAGCGACCTAGCCACAACAATACGACCGGAACACTTGCTTTCAACATGAGAATCAATAGCCAGCCACATGCTGCTACCACCGCAGTTGTTTTACTCAAAAAAAACAGCTGCCCGTCTTGTTTTTTTTTTAATTTTTTAAAAATTTGACAGGTGTTTGTAAATTGACAATCTGGCTAATTACACAGACTCTTCATTCCATGATGTGCGAACTATTTCGCACTCCAGCGCAAAGTAACAAAAGTTCGCACTTCTGCACGACACCTTCATCACAGTGTTCGATCGTCACGCAATTTTGTCAAAAACTGGGTTTTCGCATTTACTGTAATAAAACTACCTTATCAATTTCTTCACTTATACGATGACTCTAAAAATTAAGCGTTTCAAGAAGTGGTGTTTTGTTGAAGAAGAGGCAGTTTGTTGAAAACGTTAAATCATGTCGTCAACGCTTTCCATGAATTGTTGCATAAACATTGCTATCTTTGACAACTTAAAAGGATCGTTTTGTGTGACAAGAAAGTGTCTGCGCTGGTGGGTGCGAAAATTAAAAATGGTCGATCGAGCCCGCGATCAATCGATGGCATGAAGCCAGTACGTACCAAGACAAATGAAGTATGTGTTTGTGCGCGCAATGACCACCTTTGCTTCCATCGGTGCAATATAAGGCGGACTATGCAATGTGGTATCTAATTTTAATATTTCCGATTGTCGCTATTCTTTTCCAAACTATCCCTCTAAACTTTGGAGAATCCAATCAGATCCCAGTTCCTTCCACACTTCCAAATGCCAGCCGTATTGATGCTTTTGATCCGGTAAGTCATTAGGAGAAAAATTATATATAAAAAACTGGTGCATGTTCTTGTAATCTGACTGTATTTTAAGCATGCCTGGGGCACTAACCGTCCGCATACCTACTTCGGCCTCCGTACCAAGTATCCAAGCTCACCGTTGTTCGGGTTGATGTGGTATCGGCAGCCGATCTACTCAGCTTCGGACTTCAATCTTAGACACACATGCAAGCAAGAAGACCACATCAAGTACATGTGGAAAGATGCCGATGGCAAGTCGTTCGGTCATCAGCACATCGCTGACAGAGAACTCAAGTTCGAAACAAACTGGGTCGGTGTTGATAGTTCATTCTCGACAGAAATTCGAGTACTGTCTTCAAAGAGCGATTTTAAAGGTCGTAAACATGCTTTTGTGTTCTACATGCTTATGACTGATGTGGAGGCACAGATGTTCGTCAAGAGAGATAATGACGGTGTTTTGATGGGATACCAAGGCGAAGCTCCTGGAATTGGCAACTTCGATCTAACCTTCGAACATGAAGGAAATCCTGTAATCACAAATACCTCGATGGAACTTCCAGTCAACTTCGACCCCCAAAACGTGGAAGCGTTATTCCAACGTTTTCTATGGCTGAACAAAGACAACTTCATTGATGTCAAAGACGAGAGTTTCAATAAAGACATGGCGGATTCTGAGCCACGAAATTTGTTCTTTGTCCAATTTCTTATCGATGGTGAGCCTAACTGACCGTGTCATCACTATTGCTAATGTCAATTTAGATAAGTCTGTCATTCGCGTCAATTTCAATGCCAAGAACACCCTTCCTGAGAATGCCTTCGAACAGTTTTACACTTCAAAATTGAACGCCTTCCGAGAGGAGTTTGACAAGAAATATGAACTCGAACAAAATGTAACTCACTTTTAAACACAAATTTTTAGTAAACTGTAAAAATTTAGGAGATTCCGCAGTTATACAAAACCATGGGTCGCGCTGCTCTATCCAACATGCTCGGAAGTATCGGCTACTGGCATGGCAACTCAACTGTCCTAGTTGACGGTGGAGTTCGACTGCCTTATGGTCCTCTAACATTGATCTCCGCAGTGCCATCTCGACCTTTCTTCCCTCGCGGGTTTCTTTGGGATGAAGGATTCCATCAATTTTTGATCAAGCAATATGATCCCGTTATGTCCATCGATGTAAGTTTAAAACTGTTCGCCGTTATGATATTGAATTTACGGGCAATGTCCAGGCAAAAAAGAAGTCCCAGTGCGTCTTTGACCAAACTTATTTCTAGATGATATCAACCTGGTTAGATTCTATCGACTCCAACGGCTGGATTCCGCGTGAAATGATCCTCGACACTGAAGCAGAAGCCCGTGTGCCGGCAGAATTTATCCCCCAGGTCCCAGACGTCGCTAATCCGCCTGTCTTTTTCTATCTGCTTGAATCTTTCATGAAAACGCCAGAATTCATGGCGCATCATTCCCATCGGCTGGTAAAACTGTATCCAAGGTTAAAGTTGTGGTATACTTGGCTGCGGACAAGTCAGTCCGGCCCACATAAAGGTACATTTCGATGGAGGGGTCGAAATGCGACAACGAACCTGGAATTGAACCCGAAAACGCTGCCCAGTGGTCTGGACGATTTTCCAAGGGCGTCGCATCCGTCTAAAGAGGTACTGTAAAACTGTCTATGTTACTTATATAAAAAAAGTCTTGTTTTTAGGAGTATCATCTCGACCTTCTCTGCTGGATGGCCATGTCTAGCCGCGTCCTGCGTCAAATCGCAGAATACGCTTCAGACACTGAGTTCATGCCAGAAATCGAAGCCGATATGACTCTTTTCAATGATATTGATAATCTTGACAAATGGCACTGGAACGAAGCTAAACAACGCTATTTTGATTTTGGTTTGCATAGTGATTCTGTTTCTCTAAAAACTGTTAATCGCCGTGATTCTACTACAAATCAGATTGTCACGAGCAAACGTCGACATGTAAAAACACCTCCAACACTCAAACATGTCGATAACGTTTTCGGTTACGTCAATTTGTTCCCGATGCTGCTCCGACTCCTGCCACCTACCTCTGAAAAACTGGGGTTCATGCTTAAATTACTGAAGGATCCTAAAGAACTCTGGACTGATTACGGTCTTCGCTCTCTGTCCACTAAGTCACCCTATTACATGAAGTACAACACCGAACATGATGGTCCATACTGGCGTGGCCCCATCTGGATTAACATTGACTATTTGGCTCTAGCAGCATTGAAACACTATTCTACAGTATCTGGACCGTATTCAACAGTCGCTAGCGAGCTGTACACAGAACTACGCCACAATGTGATTACAAACATTGCCAATCAATATCAAGAAACTGGTTACTTCTGGGAGCACTACAATGACAAAACAGGCAAAGGCGGCGGATCGCATCCGTTCACGGGTTGGACCGCACTGGTCCTCAGTATTATGGCTGAAAAGTATGATTAAGGGTTGTTGTTGTTCTGTTGCATTGCAGAACATGTTTAATGTTTGTTTGACAATGTTTCTCAAAAATGCGTTGGGTATAGATCAATAAAACTGGATGTGACGTTTTATTTTGTTGTGTAAAAAAGATTAGAGATCAAACTAGACCATTTTTAACGCGATGGTTAAACTTTTTTGTTTTTAAACTGCTTCCTCAATAGTAAACGTATGTAAGCGACAATAGGAGTATAGGGTCATTTGACATCAATTGTTTTCTTGACGTTTAATATACCAACGCATTTTGGTTGTTTTAAAAAACTGCTTGTCGCATTTGTGAGATTTTTTTTATTTCATAAGGCACCGTTATATATTCGAGTATCAAAATGTAAAAGTTTGCAATCGATCAAAAACAACCCGTATTAAAAAATAATCATAAATTTCACAAAATAACCGGTAATATTATCAAATTTTGAGCGACATTTCGAATCTACCAGACGTTTTCATCTGTTTGACTTTGGGCAGTTCTGCTTGTAAGGCATTTTGGAAAATAGCAAATAACTTTACATAATTTTCATAATTAATGAATTTCCTCGATTTTGGGTAGCGCATTGACGCTACGACAAGGTTGCGACGATAGGCACGGTCTTGAGGATGACCGTCGGGCTTGTTTGGGTAAAAGTTTGGATCTTGTACAAAATATGGTTGGTGGGATGGAAAATAGGGTTGTTGTAAGTCTCGGAGATTGATGTTATAGTGGTTGAAGGTCATCCATACTTGATTTTCGATCTCAAATGGACAGAAGTCGGGCTCAAAGTCGGAAACGCAAGAAACTGTGTCATTTTGATCATCGTAACCTTCATCGTCACTGCTGACAGATCCAATATCGATATCTTCATCTGGGAAGGTAATTCTTTCGCTGCTTTCTGAGAATCCAACAACCTCCTTTTCATTCGGCATCAGTTGCTGCTCTTTAAACATGAGGAAAACGTAATCTTCTTCGTATCCAAAGCATTCTCTCAGCTCAAACCGCTCCCGAATAATACGGCTAACTTGAATCACAGCTTCGGCAGCCTTTGGTATTCTGCTCAAATTATACCACCATAGAAGTATGTTGTTGACAAGAATGTGATTTTCAACAACAAATAGTTTTTTGATATTGACGTATATATTCACCCAATCTGCATGGACATCTGAAGGAACGCCGAATAACCCGAGTTGCGATTTGATAATATCGACGTCTTGATTGTCGTGCATGACCTTGAGACCTTGATAGGCACGCTTTGACATTGCAGTAAATAAGGAATTCCAATCGGATTTCGAAATAACTCGAAGTTGGTCTACGATTCCTTGCATGTCCTCATGCTGTTCGTGCATCATGGCGGCATCCAGGATGAGGTATTTGGCGAGGAGGTTTTTGCTGGCGCCTGGGGGCTTGAAGGTGGGGATGGTCGGGTACGGGACTGAAAAAAACTGAACTTAAAAAACGAAGTGGCAAAATAAAGCTATACAAAATATCTAAACTGTGAAAAAGAAATCAAATATTCTTACGTTTTAGTCCACTCAACTGCCACCTCTCAATAAGTTCATCTTGAACCTTCAACAAAACACCCTCCATAGCGTCTTTAAACATATTCAAATCCAAATAACATTCTTCCGATTCCAAGTTTCTTTCACAAAGTTCCAAATCTAAGAATAAAGCATCCAAGAACCCTTCATAGTCACCACAAGCAGCATGTTTGGCAAAAATACCAGCATAGATAAACAGATTGATCTCATCAGGAATGCTTCTCCGACCTCGGCCAACTTGAATGTGATGCCTTTCAAATAATCCACGAATACTGGCTTCAAATCGCTTTTCATTAGTGGACAAATTGTTGAATTCCTTCGCCGGCACTCTGACTTTGTTGATGATATTAGTCCGTTCGTTTTTGCAGCTATTCCAGAAATCGGATCTCATCGTCCGTGAAGCGTAGAGCTTGTGCATATAAGAATTCAATTCAAAAAGATCAGCAACTCCGCAATCACCGAAGGCAGTCTCATCAAGTTTGTCCTCGATCTCGGTGAGGTAGTCAGCATTCAGAAGTGGATGTGTCAGAACGAAATAAGACCGCTCAGGAAGGGTGAGAGTGTAGAGAAATTCGTAAACTGTAGATGATATTTTGGTGACAAGTTTTTCATATTTTGTTTGAAGAGCTGCAGGTCGCGGATTCGGATTGTCGACAATAATGTTAAAGCGGTGTTCGACACATGGATATTTGACATAGTTGAAGACCCGCCTAACCAGATAATTTATATCAGTCAAACCAATAATGTCGTTGGCTCCAAATGGACGAGCGTTCATATTAATAAAACTGGCAAAAGAAGTTTGTAGGTGTTTCGGGTAGCTGTGAAGTCGTAGAAAGATGTCTTTGACGATTGTGTAGGATTTTCGATTGTCCATGATGAAGTTATGAACAGAATCCATCAAGTTGACGACTTCCGGCATTCTGGTGGAACCGACTTTAGATTTGTAATGATTCAAAAGTATAGTCGACTTTAGAACTTGGTTTTGTTGGGTGGACTTGTTGGCTTTCAAAAGTCCTTCAGAATAGACAGAATTCGCATTGAAAGCAGTATACGGGTCGAAAAATACAAACACTTCCGGCACAATCAAAGCCCATCGAAAAAGCCATTGCATAAAAACTGGCCGAAAACGAATAACTTCTTCAATCGCCATCTGATTCCAAACATCTTGAACAGCTTTAGGTTTGATGACATTTTTGATGACTGCCTTCACCCAGTCAGCCCTTCTCGATGGTCGAGGGAAATATGCGTTAAAATCGGATTCAAAACTGGCGTCTGTAACTTCTTGAGGTACAACAAGATTCAATAATCGCAGCCCATTAATTCTAGAAATCATTTCCTTGCCAAAGGATTCCAACTGCCGCCAATTAACCATCATATCCAAAGTTTTACAGATTATTTTTTCAGTTTGTTGACTTTTGTTTGCCAGACCGCACCAATAACTCCTTGACTTTACAAACGCATCACCGACAAACGGCTCAAGTTGACTTTTTTCTTCCAAAAACAGCAAATATCCACCCTTTTCACAAAGAAAGTCATAAATAATATCCACAGCTTTCAAGAGTACAGTATCAGCCATATTGATAGTGCTCATTATTTCGGCAAATTTAGGTGTCAGCAAAATCTTATATGCCATTTTACCTTCCAATGGCGAATCGTCACCACACATTAGTGTTTGGTGTTTTTGCATTCTAATACGGTAGTTGACGATCTTGCTGGTTGAATCTGAGCATTTTAAAGCGGTTTCAATGGCCCATAGCCGATCGCATTTGGCTGGGACAAACTTTTCGGAGATAAATTTCAGAAACATGGCCTTCGACATTGGCTTCGGCTCATACTTAGTCAAGTCGTCCACCCATTGGTAGACCATGCTGGCAGCTTCCTTGCGGAAAACCTGATGTTCAACGCATTTCATATATTTCTGCTTCCGGATAGCTTCGATGATGGTCAATTCGACGTTTTTGATCATCTTTTGGCACATTTTCTGACGGGTATGGTCGATGCCAAGCAATTGGGTTAGCATCACTTTGGCGCGGTGGACGGCTTCACGAACAAAGTGTGAGATTACTTTGTTTTTGTTTTTTAGTTTTTTGATTGGATGCCTTTGGATTGAAGGCGATCGAGGCTGGCTTGGCCGGATAGGGAGCGCAGGTATGGCAAATTGGGGAGATTTAGGCCGGGCTTCCGGTGCTAGAGAGCTTGCTCGGCTGAACAGTTGGTAGCCGACAACCGGGTGTTCTTTGATTGGAGACGGCATCGGGGTCATAGTTCTTTCACGGATTCGTTGTTCGAGAATGCATGCACTTCGGTCTCTGTTTCGTGGAATAGCTTGGAAGGTGATTCTTTCGCCTTCCTTCTTCATAGGGTTCTGGGGATTCGGGGGATGACTGAAATGGAAAAACTGTATTTGTTTTTAGTCAGCATTTAAACTGCGATGTCAGTCAACGATCAAACCAACCTCGTCCATCTCCAAATCGACATCACCAATCTCATCGATCGAATCCAATATATGCCGAGTATTATCCGCCATAGCCTCCTCCACAAATTCATCTTTCTGCTGTGCTTGTTCAACTTCATGTGTTCCTCTACTACCACCTTCTATATCCTTGATAGATCTATACATCTCAAGAGTTGATGTTCTTTTTGCGGCTGGTTCATCAAATTCATAGTCATCTTGCCATTTGCGCTTAATACCCTTAGGGACCAGGACATCCTTTGATGAACAAGGAACACCTTCAAAATCCTCAATTCGGCACAATGGTGAAAACCCACTTGACACATCTCCCACAGGTTCAGGGGGATATTGCTGGGGAGAACTGAAAGCGGCGATATATTTTTAACGCATTATGTGATATAAAAAACTGGTCGGACCTCCGGATTGTACGGATCTCGAAAATAAGCATTGTTAAATCGTCCTTCATACGCTTCAAACGACGTAGATGGTGCATAAATGTCAATTTCGGTGTCTTCGACATTGTCACGTTCACACACAGGTGTGAGTTCACTTGGCGCGTTCTCACTTTGTTGTGGGAGTTGTTGTGTGGCCTGGAAGTGGTATAATGTTTTCTATTGTTATTATATAAGTTTGAAATAGGTTGACGTACATCTGGGGTTTTTAGATCCTTCAATATAAACTGCAGTAAGGTTTCGTTCTCCGGCAACATTAGAGGAACTTTGCTCATTATGACTAATACCAGC
This sequence comes from Panagrellus sp. LJ2284, assembly GCA_024447225.1. Lineage (NCBI taxonomy): Eukaryota > Metazoa > Nematoda > Chromadorea > Rhabditida > Panagrolaimidae > Panagrellus > Panagrellus sp. LJ2284. The sequence goes on along the minus strand of JAMRYC010000018.1, from coordinate 141,413 downwards.
AATAGCTGTTGTAGGGGGCTCCGTAGCCGATGCAGAAGCTACATTTAATAAAACTGTATCCCTAGCGGTAGAAACTCCTGATGCCGGAGCACTTGGCGCTGATCCAGAAGCTACATTTGAGGAAACTGGTTCGCGAATCTCAAAATCGCTAATTCTCGGCAAACCGCCACTCGACGCTTGCCCAGAAGCTGCATTAGCTGCAGCTTGTTGCTGCTCTTGATGGCGAGCAATAAGTCTACCAATAACCGAATTAGGATCATTTGGAGGAGGAGAAGGCGTATTTCCAAGACTGACTGGTTCAAACTCTTCATCTTCATAATCACCATATAAAGCTGGATCTCTGTTCTCGTCGTTACTCCAGCTGTCCTCACTGCCCTGCCACGACATGAGACTATGTTAATATCAAAATAAAGGCCAATTTTAGTGTAAGTTTATATCTGAAACCTCAAAGTCCATTAAGCACCGCCAAAAAGTTGATTCAATCCGGCAACTCTCGCTGCCAATGTTCAACTGCACGTTGATCGCACCTTCCCGCCACTTCTGATAGTAGCACGAAAGTGTCGATCGACATGGACGGAACCCCCTGGTCAACCAACATGTGTGGTCTATGTCGTTGTCTCGGAGCGCACAACGGCATGCAAGATTGGCGGTGATCTAACTGTAGCTGGCCCGTGCATCCGTCGGCGGATGCGGAACAGGCTTGACACAGTGCTTCCAACAGTGCCTATTGTATTGTCTTGGGCACCCAACAATGCTCGCGCTGTGGAGGGTCGAGTGCGTAGGGCATCTTCGTGAGCGGCACCAGCCTTGAGCTAGCTTGAGGTTGGGCTATTGTTGGATGCTGTTCCCGATGTGGAAGTATGTGTTGTTGTTGTGTGTAAACTGCAGGTGAGCCAATAGGTCCGTCGTATCAGTCGGGACTCGGGATGCTGGATGCAAGCTGGAACTGATGGACAGACCATTGTTTTGCGGGGCTATTGTTCTCGGGCTGTGGCTGATTGGGTCCCGAAGGTATGTGTCGAGGGATGAAGCCTGGGAAGATGGTCCTATTGTTGGGTGGCTTAGGATAGTGTTTTGTATGTTCATGTGGTACATTGGAATGGATTGGGCAACATTATTGATAAAACTGTTCGCATGTGTTCTAGATACTTGACAATTGCATCGATTTCATTGATTTAGTTAATGCCAACTGACATATACTGGTTTACATGTATCATCAGATTCATATATTTCAATCACTACATTCCCAAAACAACTAATCATCCACTGTTTCAGGTCACAGTACACACTTTCGGAACACAATGCCAAGTCTATTTCTTGTTGCCACGGCGTTCTCTGCCCGATCAATAAGTACCGTTGGCCACGCTTGACTGTGTCCCGCGGCAGTCTTTTTACATTTTACTTCCGTTTGCTATCAGTATCCGACTACGCTTAACTAAAGAAAACTGGCCAGTTCCTTCTTGGCTTGATTCACGCCCCGATGTGTGAACCACTTTTCACCCCCGCGCAAAATATAGAAAGTTAGCACCTTCGGGCGATGTCGACGACATCACACATAGTTGTGTTTGGTTGTCACGCGCTTTCACTTTAGGTGTCTGACAACCTTAGATGTCTCATGACGGTTTTAATTAAACTGTCAGACTGCGTAAATTCTTCATAAAACTCAAATTGTAATCTTACAACTGTATTCGGCTGCACTTTGTGGAAAGCACTAAAGCATGTCAAGTTTGTGCATCCCATGACGAGTTGCTGAATCATCATTATCTCCCGCAACTTTAGCCTTTTTGATCTATTCCGCCTATCAAAGACATGGCGGATACCCCAAACCCGCGTCAGTGGCTTAGGGGCTAGCTGTTTACGCTCTTGCATTTGCCGCAGGGCTAGTTCAACTCCGACCATTGTCAAAACAAAATGTTTGACTCGAACCTTTCAGAAATGATGCTTCGGCTGCACTTTGTGGAATGCATGAGTTGAAGCATATTATTCTCATGCAATCCAAGCAGTGTTGCCGAAACAGCAATTATCTGTGGTAGTACATCATCGGGTTTAAATTCTTTTATAATGAAAAACTGCGTCGACGACGAAAAATGTTTTTTAGCAGTGATATTTTCACCGCACTTTGTGGAATGCAGTAGATCACACCCAACTACTGTATTCCGTGACGTGTTGTCAAAATGCCACTATCTTTGATAACTTCGATGTGTCACAGGCCGGTCATTATACGAATCAAACATGGTTTTGCATTTACAGAAAAAACGCTTCGTCGACCCAACGTGCTGGAAATCCCATCAACACATTCTATGTCGTGTTACCGAAACATTATTGTTTTTGGCATATTTGTGTGAACTTTTACTTGTCTGACTGAATAGTAACAAAAACTGCCTTTACTGATTGTTTGTTTCAAGTAATTTTCTCTCACAAAAACTGTTGGACACTCCAGTCTTTTCAAACATGGTCACCGTATCAAGAGTAAGAATTTTAACTAAACTGGTATATAGTTGTTCCAGTCTTTTTAGATTACTTTCCTTCTACATCTACACTGTATCTGCAAACTACTTTGTTTCAAAGAACTCGACAGTTTCACGACATATCTTGGAGTACAATGAAAGTAGATTGAAACATTGCATCCCTCGATGTGACGTTAAACTGTCATGAGTTTTATGCAACATGGTTACATATTTCAAAGTTTATTGCAATATATAACTTCTATATTAGCACCAAAGCATCTTTAAACGGTGAGCAATCCTACTTTTATATAGCGACATGATAAACTGCGCCCCATGTTCTGTTAGGTTTAGTTAGTCAAATCAGCCTTGATTGTGTCAATAATCGGTTGATAGACCTGCGCAGCAGCCAGATTTCCCCAGCCAAAGTCATAGTGACCAAAGTTTTGTAGTTCAACGTTCTCCTTCAAGGCACTTTCCGGCAAGGTTGGCAACAAATATTTGCGAATGTCGGTTTCATCGGCCAGCCAATCCGATGGAGACCAATACAAGTGAATGTCATTGACAATATTGCTGATGTTGTAGATTGGAGGGCTAACACTGCCGTATGCATCAAGATTGCCAAGAATGCCAAAATCAAACTTCTGCTGACGGCCTGTCTGAACCATCTGAGCCCAGTGGATTATATTCTTCCATGACGTGCCACCTCCGGTCAGGAACACAGGTAGCCGAGATGTATTCAACTGGTTCGTTGACGGACCACTAATCAAAAAACACACATCTGCACAACTGTTAAAGTTGTAAGTTGCGCAGAAGGTTTGTTTGTAACTATCAAAAATAGGATTTTGGGCGTCAAATTCGGTGCCACCGAGCGCGTAAATTGCCTAAAACTGGTATAACGACCGTGCTGCTTTAACTAAACAATCAAACTAACATAAGCGCCTGGCCAAAGTGTATGCCCAATAAGTGAAAGCAATCCTTTGATGTACTTGACAGTGCCAATCGGGGCAAGCGCAAAGAATTTTTTGATCTTCTTCGAGAAAACTTGGTCTTCAGACAGCTTGCTGAACATGATAAGCGTTCCTTGGGAGTGTCCGACGTAATAAAGTTGGCTTTGGTTGCCAACATTCAAAGCGTAGTCGATCATAGCGTCCAAATCGTATCTAAAACTGTAAATAATTGATACTCTGGATTTTGGGTACTCACTGAACAATCTGATCCCAAGTAAAGTTCCAATAAGCCTGAGAATTCGGATCCAAGGTCGTGTGGTTATTTGAATAAATATTTCCACGATTGTTGCCCATCCAAACATCAAACCCGGCATCAGCCAACAGATATCCAAAGCTCAAATGTGGCAGATTCGTGATCCACATGCTGCTGCAAGCATCAAGACCATGTTGAAGGAACACAATCGGCTTATTACCGACGTCATCAGAAGTTTCATTGATGCCATGCGGGATTCGATGAAGCGTCAAAATGTAACCGTCTTCCGTGACAGCATGATGTTCTTCCGCCGGATATCCCCAATGATTGATAATTTCTACTGCAGTTTTACCGACTTCATAATCAGCAGCATCGACGAGTAATCCAAACAGGAGTACGCTCACAATGGCAAGAAGAATCATGATTGTTCAATAAACTGCATCGTTAGAACCTTTATAACAGATTTTTCATGTTAATCGTATTCAATACGCATAATTGTAACATTGAACGTACTTTTTAACTATACAAGTAGCGTTCGGTGACTATGTCAAAGTCATGCATAATGTCATAGTTGCAATATTATACGTGACCTGACTGGTCTCATGGCTCAGACAAGCTTATTTTCTTTCTGTGGGTATAGTTAACACAACTTGAGTTGCAATTATCATAAGTTATTTATCTGCATTTTATTAAACTGTTCGTTCATTGTGCAGTGAAACGCATTTTTGCAATAGTCGTCTTTGACTCTGCCTCTGGCCCCGGAGTAGTAATCAGAGGCGCTGGAGGCGGCTCCGGAATCAGAACGCGTTACACTGTTTGTATGTTGCAAGGTTTGGAAAGTAAACTGTCACTACAATAATGAGACCGATATTTTGTGCTTTTTTGGCAGATAATACATTTATCAAACATTGATATTACTTTGACTACACTTTTTATTAAAAACTGTACTAGAACTGGACATTTTTTTATTTGGTTTCTAAATATTTGTTAACACCATGTTTATTAAAGTTTCAAAACTGCTCTGTGTCGAAAGTTTACAAATCGGCTTGAATTGTCTCAATGATGGGTTGATAAACCTGCGCCGCGGCAAGGTTTCCCCAAATGAAATCAGTATGACCAAAGTTTTGTAGAACCACGTTTTCTTTCAAGGCATTCTTCGGCAACGTTGGCAATAGATAGGTTTTGATGTCAATTTCATCAGCTAGCCAATCTGATGGAGACCAGTACAAATGGACGTCAGTTTCGATGTTGCTGATATTGTAAACTGGTGTTTCGACATTTCCATACGCAGCAATGTTGCCATAAAGCCCGTAATTAAACTTTTGCTGGCGGCCAGATTGAACAAGTTGCGTCCAGTGGATGATATTTTTCCACGAAGTGCCACTTGGTTCACCGGTCAAAAACACAGGAATCCGAGTTTCATTCATCTGGCCAGCAGAAGGACCGCTGATAAGAAACAGAACGTTGTCGCAACCATTGAAATTGTTGTAATTTGCGCAGAAAATTTCTTTTGCCGCGTCAAAAATGGCATCTTCGCCGAGGAATTTGGTGCCGCCAAGGGCATAAATTGGCTTAAACTGCTTATTTAGGGGACCTTTGTAATTGACGAAAAACTTACATAGGCAACTGGCCAAAGTGTGTGAGCTAATAATGCTAGCAAGCCCTGGATGTATCTGACAGTGCCAATGGGCGCAAGCGCGAAGAATTTCTTAATCTTCTTTGCAAAAACTTGGTCTTCAGAGAGCTTGCCGAACATGATTAGCGTTCCTTGGGAGTGTCCGACATAATAAAGTTGACTTTGATTGCCGACTGTCAGAGCGTAATCGATCATGGCATCTAAATCGTATCTAAAACTGACAATGATGTTGTAGTGTTCAAATTAATGCAAACTTACTGAACCATCTGATCCCAAGTAAAGTTCCAATAAGCTTGCGATTCGGGATCCAAGGTCGTATGATTGTAAGAATAAACATTTCCACGGATATTGCCCATCCAAACATCAAATCCGGCATCTGCCAACATGTAACCAAAAGACAAATGTGGCAAATTAGTAATCCAATTGCTGCTGCAGGCTTCCAATCCATGCTGCAAGAACACAATCGGTTTATTCCCGACGCTATCACCACTTTCATTGATGCCGTGAGGAATACGATGAAGTGTCAAAATATATCCATCTTCTGTAGTCGCATAATGTTCCTCAGCCGAATAACCCCAATGATTGATAATTTCAACTGGACTTTTGCCCGCTTCAACATCAACTGGGTCTCTATGGACTGCTGACACCGCTTGGAACAGCAGAACGGTTACAACAATGGCGACAAACATGATTCTGATCCAAAACTGCAATCATCTTGATGCCTTTATATGGTCACTGATCTGATGTTAATCACATGCACTACGCATACATTATAAAGTTAAAAACAAGTGTTGTCAATGAAAAACTACCCTTACTGATCTAAAATCATGCAAATTAGAATTAAATTTGTTTCATGTAAACTGTTGCGTGCTGAACGATTTGAATAAGCCGTTTGTTTTTTCATTTTTAATTTTGTTTGTTCTATGAAATTTAACTAATCATTTTGGAATAGAAAACTGTAGGTATCTTAGACTACTTCTATAATGATGTTTATCACTTAGTGTCAAACTTTTTTGCTTCAAGTCTGTTTTAAAACTGAACTTGCTCATTGTTCAATTAAAAGAATATAGTTACTTTACAAGTTTGTTAAATTTTTAAGCTATGAAACTGACCCCGGCCCCCTGGGTCCTACTTCTCTAGGGACACTAACAATATGCTAATTAGGCTCCGCCTCTATAAAAGGGGGCGGAGACCACAAATAAACCATCAATGCCACTACAACAGTGGTGACACGAGTGGTGATTCGAACCAACTCCTCCGAAGGCCTCTACCACCGGTCGCCCGTCGAAAAGGATACTGATACCCTCGCGACAACCCGCGAAAGATCCTACTTCGCGACAACCCGCGAACCGATAGCCGCCGCGACAATCCCCGGCGCCGACAAAGCGGCAAATCCAGCAGCCACCGCTCAGCGACATCGAACGCGACAACCCGACCGTCGAGCGCTGACACCGCCCATAGTGCGACAAACCGCATAAGAAGTCCACCACCCAGCGACATCCACTTCACCGTCGGCCCGTCTCAACATGGCCCACCGGTCCGAATCCACTGCGACAACGGCCTCGTCCTCCAACTCCGACGTCACCCAGGATGATACCACCCCTCGTCGTGCCCACGAGGTCAAAACCGCTTCCACCCCCCGAATCCCGCCATATGATCCGGCAACGAACTGGGACGCATGGAGATTCAGCCTGGAGATGGCTATCAAGATGAAGGCCGTGACGGACGGAAAAGAAGTCAAGGACGAGGTCCAAGTCCTCATACTGCTCACGACCATCGGGCCCGAAGTCCTCAACGATCTCATCTGGTGGACCAGCCCGCAGAAACCATCCGACAAATCGATGGCAGAGCTCTGGAAGATCCTCGACGCCCAGTACGGCAAGCGAACAGAAATCCAATTGGCGCGCCTCCAGCTCTTTGAGCAGCGCCAGGGATCCCGCGACCTTCGAACCTTCTTCCGCGACCTGAACAAGCTCCTCGGCCGATGCTCGTTCGAAAGGATGAACGACGTCCGCGCGGCCATGGGAGCCGTCGCCTTCATCAAGGGCATAGCGGATCCGTACGTCCGCGAGCGCCCCCTCGATATGCTAATTAGGCTCCGCCCCTATAAAAGGGGGCGGAGACCACAAATAAACCATCAATGCCACTACAACAGAAACAACACAACTTTACGAAAGCAAAGCAATTTTAGTATTTTTGACTCTAAAAACTGCTGGTATGTTGTCTCCATTTCACTATTCCAAATCAGCTTGAATGGTGTCGATAATCGGTTGATAGACCTGTGCAGCCGCAAGGTTTCCCCAAATAAAATCCAAATGACCAAAGTTTTGAAGCTCGTTGTTTTCCTTCAAGGACTTTGCCGGCAAGTTGGGCAACAACCATGTTCGGATGTCGAGCTCATCGCCTAGCCAATCCGATGGCGACCAATACAAATGGATATCGTTGACAATGTTGCTGATGTTGTAAACTGGTGGGATAATACTGCCGTATGTAGCAAGATTGCCACTAATACCATAATCAAACTTTTGCTGACGTCCTGTCTGAACCATCTGCGCCCAGTGAACAATGTTTTTCCATGAAGTGCCACTCGGTTCACCAGTGCCTTGAACTATAAAGACCCGAACCTCGGGTCTGGGGTTTTTCGCACCTCGGTCCCCAGCGAGGGAACATTGAAAAAGAGAAGACGAAAAAACCCGAGCTCAGGTCTTTCGTTATAGGAGTTCGGTCCGGCCCGGACCTCAGGTCGGGTCCAGTCGTGGTGCCCTCCTCTTTTTCAATGCTCTATCGCTGGGGACAGATTTGTGCTTCATTGGATGGCTTTGAGCCATAACATAAGCCAGCACCCGATTTTAGCTTGACACAAGCGCGCGCAAAAGGGAGTTCGCGCGGCGCTCGGGCCGTGTGCGTCCAATGAAGGCACGCCAAGTGGTCTCTCATAACGAAAGACCCCAGCTGAGGTCTGCCCCGCCCCAGACATAAGGTTCGGGTCTTTATAGTTCAAGGCACAGTTAAAAACACAGGAAGGCGAGAGTTGTTTAACTGACCCGCCGATGGACCGCCGATGAGAAACAGAAAGTTGTCGCAGAAGTGGAAGTTTCCGTAGTCAGCGCAGAATGTTTGTTTGACGCTTTCAAAGAATGCGTCGTCGCCGATACATTCTTTTCCACCGAGTTGATAAATAGCCTAAAAACTGCATCATTCCACACCTCAAAAAAATCAAAGATATTACAATTGCTTCCGGCCAAAGTCCATGCCCTAAGGCTGAAAGCACGCCCTGGATGTATCTGACAGTGCCAACGGGGGCAAGAGCGAAGAATTTCTTAATCTTCTTTGAGAAAACTTGATCTTCGGACAGTTTGCTGAACATGATAAGCGTTCCTTGGGAGTGTCCGACGTAATAAAGCTGGCTTTGATTGCCGGTTGCCAAAGCGTAGTCGATCATGGCGTCCAAATCGTATCTAAAACTGACAGTTGTGTTGTAAGGTTCAAAATAATGCAAACTCACTAAACCATCTGATCCCAAGTGAAGTTCCAATAAGCTTGCGAATCGGGATCCAAAGTTGTATGGTTGTTGGAATACACGTTACCACGGACATTGCCCATCCAAACATCAAACCCGGCGTCGGCCAACATGTAGCCAAGAGCTAAGCTCGGCAAGTTCGTGATCCAGTTGCTGCTGCAGGCTTCCAATCCATGTTGCAAGAACACAATTGGCTTATTACCGACGCTATCACCACTTTCATTGATGCCGTGAGGAATCCGATGAAGCGTCAAAATGTAACCATCTTCCGTAGTCGCATAATGCTCTTCAGCCGGATAACCCCAATGGTTGATGATTTCAGGTGGGGTTTTGCCGGCTTCGACATCACCATCAGCAAAAACTGATACAAACTGGAGTGCCAGAAGGGCAACAACCGTAAGACTAAACATGATTATACAATAAAACTGATCGCACAAATGAAATCTTTTATAGCCCCGTTCTTTTAACCGATAATATAAAAACGTATAATTTATGCAATCTAGACTATTCTATAACCGCATAATCTAATTTGTTTGATTTAATTCAGTCACAGAACGCGTATTACAACCAGCATAGTTACAATTGAACTGATTGCTCTCACTACACACAAAAAAATGCGTATTAAAAAGACTACGCCAAGCGTAGTGCACAAAAAGACTATGCACGAACGTAATAAAAAGAATACGCAGGGCGTAGTCTCTTTATTACGCAAGCGTAGTCTTTTAATCAAAAGACTACGCCTGCGTAATAATAAGACTACGCGTCGCGTAGTGTTTTGATAGCGTAGTCTTTTTGTGCACGAACTTTTTTTTGTGTGTAAGCCTGCTATTTACATATTTGATTTCAAGTTTCAAAAACTCTAACAATGTTGCCATTTGTTAAATTTTTTGTGGTCTAAACTGCGGTCGTATAGCTTTCCATTTTTATTCTCATCTTCTATAACTTTTACATTCACACAATTTGTAACGCAGGCTTAAAATAGTCAAAGAGCAGCAGAAATGAGTATGTTTTTGTTTTCAATTTACAATTAAGAATCAAATGAGCCTTTAAAGACACTCTCAAATGAAAGCCGATAAACAACGAGTGCATTCTTTTTGTTTTTTAATTCTTTACAGTTAACTTTTTTCAATGAACTTTCAAAACCGCAGTGGACGTTGTGATGGATTGACGTATTTACCAGACGGGTGCACCGTATCCCCAGGAGTTGGCCAGAATCTTGTTAGGACCCATGAAGGTCGCGCCACTACGCGCACTGTAGGCATGGCCGTGATGGAAGGGCGGATAGTGGCCGCCAGTGAGGAAGTGGTTGAGCAACATGTTGCTCGGGGGCATACCGTACAACAGGGGCTGCGTGTAGGGGGTCGCGGCCGAGGCGGCGTTGCTGTAGGAGCTGTAGCCGTAGGAGTAGCCGGGGGGGTATTGCTGAAAGGGGTTTTTTGTTAAAACTGACAATTCTTTTTTTGAGTAATCTCACCGAAGTTCCACGATATCCCTGAACCTGGCGACCACCCAGACTGCGACTTGAGTTGTTCGAATCCGCAGGGCTGTTGCCACGATTCACAGAATTCGATCTCTCATAGCGCTGAGGAGGTGCATCGAAGCTGGCAGTGTGTTGACGGGCCTGGTGCCGATCGTAGGTGCGGTAGTTGTAATCGGCGCCGAGACTGCTCGGAGCTCGAGGATCGTTAACCGGCGAATAACGAGCAGCAGCCGATGGCGGCACAGAATGCGACCGCGGAGCCCGAGAAGCGGCCATATCAGCAGCGGCAAGGGTGCCACGCTCAGGCAAAGTAGTGTACAGCTTCAGCTTGGACCGCATGAGGTTGATGGCAGCACGAAGTTCAACGTCGTTCAAGATTGTGATCTAAAAAACTTTAACTTTTAGTCCTGGCCAAAAAACGGCACAAATCCTTTCCTAAAAACTGAGTACTCCAGAGCAAAGTTTTAAGCTTATATAAACATGCATGCCAAAAGATAAGCCCCGCCTTTTTGTGCCGCATGGGCATGTCGGAATTTTAAGTACATACATGCCGCTGGGAATGTTTTAGGATTCTGAGAACTTTACAAGGATCAAATTTGTAAGCTTGGGTTATCTTTTTATGTAAAAACTGCTTGAGTAGGAGTAATTCCAAAACATCCAAATTATGTAAAATCTCATTCTCCTTTAACAGTACAGCTTTACTGTCAAAAAAGACTTAAAAGTGTCTCAAAACAGCAAAAACATCAAAAAGTGCTACTTTTTGTCCATAAATAACTCCACTCGAGTTTTGGGGTGGCATCAATGACGCCACTTGCGAGTAATCACTCCCAAGTGGTTTGCAACTGCGAAACAATGCAAAGAAAAACACAAAAAAAGCGTGACACTTAAGTAAAGTTCAATTTTTTTACTAAAACTGCACTCTCAACTGTGGTAGTTAACTTTAAACGTTCCAAAAACAAGTTTAATGACTGCCCCTCCAGACAAAAGACTATAACAGTGACAACGTCACCCTCTAAATGGTCGTTCCAGTCATAGTTTTTGAACAACAAGCTTCAAGCTTGGCTGAAAAGCTCGCCAGGGTCAACGAACTCTCGCCTTAGCCGGCTGAACTGAACGCATTTCCATTGACCAAGGTTTAAAATTTAATTCGCCGGCCGGACGCAGTTGTCCGAAACAGTCCCTGATTCAATTTGCATTCGTAATTTGAACACAGGTTTCGTTTTGCTTCACCCATCCAGACAAAAGATGCCGTTATGTAGGGCGCCTGATTAGGGCTCGGAAGTTGCGTAATAGTCCCGCTTGTTTAACGTTTCAAGGTTTCACGAGGACTACATGTGCCATCGACACAAAAGGCTACATCTATGAGGTATTCATGCGCTTCGGATGTGCGTCACATATCAAAAGTGATGAAAACATTTACAACTTTTTTTGGGTTTATCAATGAAATTTAAAAAACTGTCTATCTTGTTGCCAACTATAGAAACTTTATCAAAGTTCATCAAATCGCCTTTCAAAATTTCCCACGTGCCTTTAGAATCCCTCCTAGACACCAAAAACTACCAACTTCCGGTGAAAAAATAACACGTTTTTACGATAATTTAAGCAGCGGCTCCCCGACCAAAATAACTGTGCCCAACGGCTATTATTTTTTAAAAACGTTTGCTTGTCGGAATGTCTGTTTTTCAAAAATGGCCATACGAAATTGTATTTATCACACGCTGCTCTCCGTGTGTACTCAAAAGACCAATTGCAGTATGTACTCTAAAGTATAATACTTGAAAATTCTTTCGTAGAAATGGGTGCCAATTCTGGTGAAACATGATACCTTGCCGTTTCACCGGTTCGGAAGCCGGAAGCGACTCTCAGAAGTGCCATAGACCGAAAAGGAGTTCCAAAAAAGTGGCCATGATCTATGGGAAGGTGGGTATTTTGGGGTTCGCGGGACAATGGGGATGAATTATTGATGATGTATACTTGCGGGGTTGTATAGTTTTGAGGGTCTGGGTTCGAATTTAGTGACCGGAAGAGGAATTGGGCATTTTTAGGTGTTTCAAAAAAGTAAAAAACTGGGGTTGAAATACCAACCTGTCGGTTATTGTGATCATTATACGCAATGATACCATCAAATTCGGGACGAAGATCATGGATCTTCTTCAGCATGACATCGTACAGATCCATGAATTCCAACTCGTCCTTGGTGAACGATAGACGGTATTTCTTGCCGAAGTGCGTCCATTGGATTCTCGTGTTATCAGAGAACAAGCCCATCCTGCAAATTTTATCATTATTAAACTGTATTTTTTTCCCTTCTACAATAAAAAATCTCAAAAAACATAAATTATAAATTCACTATCATCAAACACGCTATAGACAGACACCCTCTGACGTCCCAAAATTCTGCAGAATGCCCAACCCCAAAAACAAAACGGTCATTTAGCCATGTCCTTTAAATAGCGCCCTCCTCCCGACCGTTGGAAATGGCATGCTATTGCAAAAAACAAGAGACCACTGACGCTGATGTCCCCCAACGTGTCCTTAGATGGTCTTAGAACACATTCATGGAGAAGCGTGGCCCAATTTCGGAGAACGAGGGCATCAGCAGCAGTAAAAAGGCTACATGGGCCGTCATGGATAGCTGTGCTATGAACTGGAGCACAACACCGATTTTCGAGCCGAAAAACAAATTGACACGTTTTTCATCATCAAAATGTACTATGTTGGACATACATGAATGCGTCATGGGAACAGTTCAGGTGAGGTGAGAGGTGTCACCCTACTGTGTGAATGCCAAAACAGGGAAGGCCACAAAGCGGAACTGGCTTTTACATTAGCCATTCAATTTGAATTGGAATTGTCAATGTACCTGTGTGCAATAAACTGGAACTGAACGGCATATTATAGTTTTATGAAACTGTCTTTTTTCTGTAGGGCGACTAAACCACTATAAGCATTATACATACTAAAATGACTAATATGCGCTTTATAAATTTATGTGTCTATGACCAAATGCCGAATGCCACTTCCGGATGTTTGAGCTCCACAGATGCATCTGGGCAAATGGCAAACCGAACTTTTAATGCACACGTTTTGCGTGTATTTTGATGAGTGTTCGCTCGCGTAAAGGGTGACTGTATTTATGTATCAACTTTAACGGTCAAAGGACAGATACACTGTCAAAATGGTGGATGGTAAACGTTAGAATGGAAGAGGAAATTTAAAATGGACACCTGTCAGTCTTCGGTACGCCCACCCTTTGAGGGCAGTTACGCAAAAACTTTACTGACACACGGAAGCGGGGTTGTTTGTAAACCGGTAATGTGGTGCACATGTTTAGGAAGTTAAGATTGGCACGGATTTGGCCTTGGGTTTTGTCCTTAGGGGCGGGAAATTAGAGACGCGTAATTTGGACGCAAATGAGGAACTTGGATTTTGAGTGTACTCTTTGTTTGGGGGGATTTGGATGCGACTTTAGTGTTGAAAGGAGGGATTTATGGGGAATATTTTTGGATGGCTGATAAAAAGTGTAACAAAAGTCAGGAATTTGAAAGGTGGAAGGGTCAAGGATTGCTGGAATGGGATTAGTGCGTGTGCGCGGATTTGCGCGCACGCATTTAGCGTGTGTTTTTGATAAAACTGAAGCGTTGCGGTAATTTGAAAATTAAGTCAGTTCAATATTTCCGACCTCACACTTTCTCCAACCCTGCAATCGACTGAAGAAACCCGACTTCGACTTCGCGCACTCGCGCACTCGTAGCCAATTCCGTCCTCTTTCATCAGCCTGCGCAAAAAAATCGCTAAACATACAACCTCCTTCTCGATGGATGGATTCAACCAAGCCAGACTACAACCCCAAAGCCTGGCAGAATGGAGAAAGGAATGAAGGAATGAAGCGTTAGCAACATACATGCTGAAGACAAACACGTCGGAATACACATACAGGTACCTCTAGACGACGCGATGCTGATTTGCACACCATCACCACATCACGCAGAGACTGTCTCTTTCAACAAGATGCCTTCCTTTCCAACCACACTAAATAAACATCTATCTCAGAAAACCCAACGCGAACAAACGCAAACGAATTGGAAAGGCGTTTAGTCCCGCAACACATCAGCAGCATCTACAAAGACCCCAATGAAGCCGAAGCCGAAGCTGATTCTGGTTCGAGTGAACTCCTCCTTCACGCAAGTCTTGGGGTTTAAGTTGGGCCGGGAATTGGAATCAGATTAGAGATTACAAAAACAAGAAAGGGCGGAGTTTGTTAAACTTTTAAGCGAAAGATGTTTTTCTTAACAAGAATGTCCGCAGATTAAGATGTTGTATACATCTCACATCAGCTTGCACGAGCTCGGAGCACTATTTCCATGAACTATGACTCTCATAAACTACAAAGATGAGAAAGGGATAGCATTCTGAGGAAATGGCGGATTTGTTGACCTTGGAAAGTTGGAGATTTTTTGGAATAGTGATGTTTTTTAGTTTTGTAAAACTGATCTCCAGTAATTCTTCCAAAATATATTTGAAATTACATTAGCATTTCATAAGATTTTTATAAATTGCTTCTACTTCAGTCAAGGCTTACAAAAGTCACCACGTAGAAGCCCATAAAACCCAAAAATAACCCTATCTTTATTACGTCTGCACCCCCAAACTACCAAAAAAGCTAACTTCAAAATTAATGGTTTCATAAAACTCGTATTACATTAATTTGACGTCAACTCGAAATACTCAGAGTCACGTCACTTTACTAAGAGCTGAGACATAGACTACTTTGTGATTATTTTAAAACTGCAATTCACTTGTCTTAAAGAGGATTACCGCTCTCAAATGGGTATCTATAGGAAGTTATTGGAATTTGTTTCTTCCGCGTTTTTTACCTACATAAAGAAACTTCCATCTACCTTTTGATAAATTCGAAAAACTGTCAATCCTCTTAGATGTAACGCAATAATAAACACCCCAAAACACCCAACTACTACCAACTTTCTAACATTTCCACATTGTCACTACGATCGCTGATCAATGACGCTCAAACTTTCCCTGTATAAACACCACAACAATGGATAACAAGAAAGAAACAACAAGTGTGTTGTTTGTGAACAGTTGGTTTTCTCGTCGAGACTTTGTTTCAAAAGAAACTCTTGGATCGTGAAAACTGTTTATCCGTATGGTAAAAAAAAACTTCCTACGTGAAACAACCCCAAAATACGGAATAGAAACCAGTCCTACTCGAAGAACGTATGTTGCGTATGTACAAGCGGATCACCTCGAAGGCCCGTTGCATTCCAGAAGGCCACAAGCGCGAAACGACGGAAGTGGGCCTGATTGAAGTGTACTAGCTTGTTGGGATCAGCCGTTGATGCACAACAGTTTATATAAGTGTTCAAGTGCGCGGATAGTTGAAGTGGGTGGACATGCGCCGCGTGGGGGATGTGGATTTGCTACATGGGAGCTTTTGGGAGGCAATTTGACTTTTAAAACTGCTGGAGAAAATTTCTGACTGTTATGTCATGACCGGTAAGAGGCAAAAACAAAACATAATTTAATCAAAGTTCAAAAAACTGCTTTCGTAATATAGCTCTTCCAGACAAAAAAATAATCAAATTCCACCACAAAAACCGCATAATAAGCATCAACAATGTTTATTGAAGCGCTGTTTATGCTTTCTTTCCTTTTCGCTAATACTTCCTTGAAGTCGTTTGCAAAATGATAATTACAAAGCCATTTAAGAAAAAAACTGCCACATCTCAGAACTAGTAAATGAAATGTTTAGAAATAGAAATAAAAAAAGTAAAAAACATGAATAAACCATGTTTACATTTAACAATTAATCACTTCGACAAAGCCTACCCCCTATTGGCATTGGCATTGGACAAACCGACGGTCATGCTAAACAAATTGCTCCACTCCGATGCTGTGATGAATGGGGGTCAAACGTGGGAGTAAACGCCAGAATTTCCGATTCCCAAAACCAAAGCGGCGGCGGGTTTTGTTCCGCTCAGATGAACCGTGAGCTAATATGCGTTTAGTGGAGTTAAACTGTGGATTTGTCAAATATGTTGCAACACTTGGGGGAAGTTCAGAGAATGCTTATTCAAAACTGTTGTAGGAACTTTTGTATTTTCGGTTTGACAAAAAAGCAATAAAAAAGCCAAAAATTGCTGGAATTCGCAAAATGACGCACTTTGGTTTTAAGAAAAAACACACGTGATCTCTGCTTAGCTTTTCATAGAGCTAGTTTAATTATAAAACTGTTCGTAAGCTCGTAAAATTCCAAAGTTATATAAGTATGATTAAACTGCTACGAAGAGTTGCTTCGAAACTATGACATTCCCCGAACCACTCAAAACCCCCCAAAATTACCCATTTTCGGCAAGTCCAACTCATCTCCACCTCAAATGGCACTATATGACATTTGATAGCAGCGAAAACCGCACTTCACCCGTTTATTTGCTCTTGATTGCATCCTGCGTGCAAAAACCACGCAGGGATGCAAGGAAACCCCTTAAGAATCCCTATCAAAATGACGTTTTGCAATTGAAATTGCAAAGGTTTCGGTCGGCTGTGATGTCAGCATTTTTGCACTGTTAAAAAATACCAAAATCAACAGTATGAATGTGCATATGTATGAATGTATGTATTTACACCAAAAGTCTAAAAGTCAAAAGCGGGGTCGAATTGCGGATGCGGATGTTTGAAATTAGTTATGCTTGACTGCGTGTGAAAAAGTTAGCACTTTATTTCACGCAATTTGGGGGGATTTGAGGGGGGGGGGGGGGAAGTTTTGGACAATTGAAAACTGGTGGGATGGCATTTGTAGATTGTATTGTCTAATTTCGGCAAACTGTTCAATGAGATGCGGAAGATAGGACTTACAATGGCATGTTTAAAGTTTAAAAAAGTCCAACTTACAGTAGTCTGAATGACTTTTTAGCTGATTGCCCGATAATTGCGGACTCAATAGGTGGCATGCATTCCATAATTAGCTTTGGTGGGGATTTTAATAAACTGTCGCTCTGGTATGACGCAGAAATGTGACAATTGACGAGTAAAAAGCACAAAAAACTTCAATAAACACCGGTCAGGAGCTCAAAAACTGCGTATCAAAAGCTCTTTTTCACTGGTCAGCCTTTTCCGGTGTTATTTCAATCTCTCAACAGCCTAATAACAACAACAGGTATATAGCCAGCCCTTTGTTAAAATGCCAATGGGCGACACCGTTCCGGGTCCTGCCCCCACCGGATCAAAACAAATAACTTCCTTAAGCGCGACGAACCAAAGTGCCGTCGGTGCCGTTGGCGTTGGCGTCGAGAGAGCAAGACTAGCCAAATGTATAATAACAACTAAAAGGAATGAAGAAGGAAGGTGCGACAGACAAGAATCCAGTCCACCTTCACCTCTCAGGGCACCAACAAAGAAACTGCCCTTTGCAGTACAATCCGGCACACGAGGGCCAAAAAAGCGCTTCTATTTGTAGGTTTAAGACGGCGGAATCCGCTTTTTTCGACACCGACAACAGTATCTTACTATTAAGAGGCTAACTTTCGGATTCATAGCCGGTCTCGGCACGCATTTGTAATCAACAAGCGTGTCCAAGTGCAAACGTGTGTGAATGACGGTAATGGCTAATGAGAAATACGTGCGATGGTAAAACTGGTGCTTTTAAAGTGTAAGTTTTGTCGTTGAACTGATTAGTGAACTTTCATCTCTTAGAAAAACGAAACCCTTAAAGAATTCTTGCAATTGCAAAGCTTGACATTGAGTGCCATTGAGACGCTTCGACGAAAAGGCGAAATGTGAAGCCAAACAAACATCTTTGAAGAAAGCGATTATGCGAAGAGAGGCAATGGAGATGCAAATTTTTGCAAAATAGTTTTTGGAATGATGTGACGGAGATTTGACATTAAAAAAACTGTGCAGCTGCCTTCCCAATGTAAAGATTGCAATAGAAAAGTATAAAAAACTGATAATAATTCCAAAAAATTTAACTCACTCTTCATTTCGGCTTGATAGCGCCGAAATCGGCCGCGCGATCGTCCCAAAAATCTTGTCATGCAACTGTGGCTCGCGTAATGGCTTGGCATGGTACATTGGCGGCGGTGGCATCTTTCTACTTTGATGGGTGGAACGCGATTTGGTTGGCTTGCCTGAAAACTGTCACCTTGCGAATTGAGATCCTTCAAAGTTGTCGAACACATCTTCGAAGCCCCTTCTTTTCCACGGACAAAAAGTAATACGACAAAAAAGATACGCGAAAGCCCATACTCTTCTTCCGATCAAGGCGACTCTTGCCTCGAGGTATGTTTCCGGAAGTGGAGGCCCTCGGCCACACACTAGCTGCCTCTACCGCCCGCCCCACACCTGCAGGTAAACAAAAGCCGCCCTGAAGCTGACTGGACGGGTTGCGGTTGGTGATCCGTCTACAGGACGACGACAAGCTCGACGCGTCGGAAATCGACGACTGTCCATGGAAGTAGCTAGAAAGACGGGAAAAACTGAACCGCAACCGCGCCCAAATAGATCGACGGGAAAAAGCCTGGAGGTAACGGAAATCCGACAAAATGCGCGAAATAGAAGTTGTCTTGAGGTATTTGTCATGACTCGTGTAGTGGGGAAGTATTAGGGATTGATTGTCGTCACAGTATTGAAAGGTGGGGTTGGCCATTTTTTGAAATTGAAAACTGCGAGATCTTCTAAGTTTATATTAATAAAATTCATAAGAAAACAGTTAAACTTAACTTTTCAAAATAAATAAACTGCCATTTAGAGCAGATATGGAATGCAGTTTGAACAAGAAACTCAGGCTAATTTATGTTTCGCAATATTTCAAAAAACCTAATAAATATTTGTCTGACATTTGTGCAAATACAACAATGTATGCCACGCTTTCACTCATACACTCATACCGATCTGGAATCATTGTCAAAACTGTTTTGTTTAACAATGAATGCCAGTCCGTCTACATAATATTTGCAAAAGGACTCAAAGCCTTACTTTTGGAAGTTATTGAAAAACTGGCGAATGTCAATTCTTGGTGAGAGTTTGGTAAACGCACTTTTTCGCCTCTATTGTTGCAAATATCCTTTTTTAGGAGTTAGTCACATTGCAAACACACTTTTACCAAAAACGTAGACAACGTATTGCCTTGAATCCGTGAAAACTGCTGACAGAAACTTTTAAGATAAAAAAGCTAATATTCCAGTACTCTGTGGTCAAGTGAAACATCTCCTGGACACGCAAATCAAGCGAGTTTGCTTGCGCTCATCATCTGTTTGACAAGTCCTCATTGTATTTGCGCGGCGCGCGTAGGCTGGCTAATCGTGGAGCTAACGGAAGTCAATGTTTAACAACAAGTCTATGACCAACGTTTTTTAGATGAGTCGAATATTGCGGGGGTTGTGGAAATGATGAAACAAAGAATTTGCAACAGTTTCGACTAAAAATTACAATTTATCATCTGTAAAACTAACATAAGGCCAAAATTGTGAATTTTAGTAAACTGGAGTGAACTAACTTTATTGAGACTTACCCAACATAAAGCATAGAAAAAGAAAGTTCAATTCACTAGCGATCAAATTCGCTATCAAAAACCGCTAACTAATCGAACTTTCTTTTTTTGTCCCAACTTTTTGTCCCCCGAAGCATTATCGCTGAATAGACGGGTTCGTGGGGTCCACAGATTGGTCAAACTAGATTTGAGTTGCATTTTAGAGAGGTGAAAGTTGACCGCTACCTGTGAAGACTTTATTGTGCAAAGTTGAGAGTGCAAAGAGGTCACCTTGAACTTTCGAAGACAGGTTTTCATACAAAACAAAAACTGTCGACTGTCTTCTCCAGCATGAAACAACATAAAAAACGAAGTTCACTTTTTATTGACATCGATAGGATAACTACAACTGTGATCTAATGTCGCTGTTTTATCAAGCCAAAATAACAAAAAACCGACAATCGTCAACTAAAAAAGAATGCCAAACCCCAACGAATCTTATTATATATATATTTTGGTATCGCTTTAATAGCATTCCATTTCTTTAGTCCTCGAACACTTGAAACTTTAAACGCCAGGTAACTTTTGCTTATTTGTGGTCCGTAGAGCTCATCAAATAGGGGGTAAAACATTTCTTTTACAATATTATATGTATCACGTGAGCGGACAGCCAGTTCAAATGAAAAATGATTGTTCTTGTCGAATGTCTGTAAACTTTTACAATGATCAATGTTCAACTTTTTTATAGTATTTTTTACCCAAATGAAGTTAATAATATCAGTAGCGATACTTCTTGTCAACCAGTTTGGATTATACGAATTAATAGTGACTTTGTAAGATTTCGTATTGGATACGTCTTTAAAGTCAAAAAGAAAGTTGTCAGGTAGGTGACACGCATGAAAAAAAAAAGTTGTCGCCATAGGATAAGTGTTGATTAAGGAAGCAAGAGTAAATCCGTCTGTGATAGTACACCAACAAATTTCAATTTTGACACATTTAGGAATCCATTTTTTTAAGCAGTTTAAAAAAGCGACATCAATTAGGCAGAATTCCAAGATAATGATAGGCAGCTCGAATGCAAAGTTCTGAAGTGGGCACGACGGGACGACATAGGGGGTTTTGGACACTTCAAGGTGCACGCTCGTTTGCAGCCACTAACAAGAGAGAGCCTTTTTTTGCACTGTCTGCATGCAAATTGCGCGTTCTGATGCACTAATCGAAATTGTGGTGGTAAATTTTTGATTCAGATGCCGATTTCGCGCAAACATCGGTATTTTGGCAGAATGAAATGTCGATTTTCTGTTTCAGCACATTTTAACGCATCTAGTAGATATCAAAAATTTTCGACAGGCCACGTTTTGCGGAGTTTGAGTGCGGGGCGAAAGTTTTCAGCGCTGATTCGAAAACGCGGTTTCGAGGATTCTGAAGGCTGTAACGCAGACGCGACGCAGAATCTTGCTATAAAAAGTGGTTTTTAGTAAAGTAGGGATATCAAAACATCTCTTGAGCAAAAATGGCAAAGTTTTATGCAAAATTGCGGATTTTAAGTGCAAACGATAAATTATGGCGGTTTTTGCCAGTTTTTACTTATGGCACTATAAAACAAGCATCGGGGATTGGCCAATAGTTTCATACAGAAGGATTGTAGCCTGGATTCTCCTCTTTTGTTTCCGGCCAACCAGGCTCGGATTGATGCAAAATTGGGGATGTTACGGCACTTCGCGTCATCACATGTCAAAGGCCAAAAAAGACATTTCGGCATTTTTCTTTGGCTTATTAATCGAATTTTAACAAAACTGACAGAGGAAATGTTCTTTGTCGAAATACCTTTAATTTAAGCCAAACCGGGTGTAAATAGGTTCAGTTTCCGCTGAGATATGCCGATTCGCGTTAACAACCGAAGCACATTACTACCCCAACATGGCGATTTGACTTTTTCATCAAGCTAGAATCCCCGTAGTGCCAACTTTGGGTTCCAAAGTGTTTCCTAGTGTTATATAATCTGCCTAATACCAAAAACAAGCAAGTTAGTACTGTTTGTGCCGTAGTTTCTACCCTTGATAAGAGCACCTTCCTGAATAAAAAAGGACTCATTTCATTTTGACCCCACACCCCTTGTCTTTTTTTGCACCGAACCGCAGGGGAACGAGCGAGCGCGCGCGTTTCCTTGAACTGACCCGAAAATCCCGTCGTGTGGGGCTTCTTTGAAAAATAAAGAATTAACACGGTTAAGTTGAATGCAATCAGGGATAATCAACTTTGTCGTTTCTTGCCATTTTTCATGCACCTTGTCCTTTGTTATGTATAAACCGTTGTCTGTAGGGACCAGCATACATCTTACACACCGATCAAAAAAATAGCGTGGATTTAGGTGAAGGGTGTCATCAACATCGGCCGTTTGGAGGTGATATAGTTCAATTATAGATGCAAGTTCACGCATGCGCCGTTGGCTAGAATACGGTAGAGCCGCGAGAGGGTACACCATGTTGGAGAAAAATAAATGCTGCGAATGAACTGCGAGAAGGATACCAGCTTTGCGGGTCGCCCGCCGATAAGAACTAATCCACACCTGACTGTGGCAGGTGTGCCGTTGCGAGCAATTTTGGCGGATGGCGCACCCCTTGTTGACGCCGACCCGCAAATCCCACAATTGCCCAATCACGCCATTCTACTTATATCCAATTTTATTTTTCTTTAAAATAATACAAAATCAAATTTCAAAAAGTGATAGCAAACTTGCACTTACGTAGTTTAAAACTATGTTTAATACATTTTTAACACTCTGAAACTTAGCTTTTTCTAACTTTGCTTCTTTTTTCTTATTAATTAAAACCGAAAAAGAAGTGTTATCTTCTTTTTCTAGTTTTCTGTGAGAACTTAGTAAACCTTCAATGTTAGCAAAAAAGGTTTTAGTGATGGCATTATCATTAAACCTAATAACATTTGTGTTCGGATAGGCCCTGATAATAGTAGCCAAATTTACGTCTTCTTGGAAAGTACAGTCATCGAACTTAAGAAGTCCACAGTTTGGAATCAACAACGGGAGAGAATTAATATATTCAGCAGTTATATTACAGTACTCATTGTGAATAACTGGTCGCTCGACGAAAATGAAGTTCTGCAATTCTGGCTCCGCAAAATATGGAGGATTTGTAACATTGACAATTTTTAGGGCAAAGAATGTTACAAGTGGTGAGTCTGGTTTAACTGTAAGCAACTTAGAATTTTGTAAAGAAGTTATTGAACCGTTTTTGTAGAAAGCAGAGCGGTGGTTTGGATCAACAAGTAGCCGTGGATTTAAATAAAGGGTATCGTCAATATCGGCCAATTGGATGTTATATAGTTCTCGTGGTCGAGAAAGTTCACGCATGCGCCGTTGGGTGGAATACGGTAAAGCTGAAAGAAGGTAGACCATCGTGCAGCTATGAAAAGGAGGTATACCGCTGAATAACGACTTTTCGGTGGAAAAATCTATTGGCAATGAGTGTGCCGAGCCGCCAAGACTTCTCGGCCCAGACCATCGGCGATAGCTATTATACATTGCGCGCAATCGGCGATTCTCCGATAAACCATGGACAAACACAAGCTTACTAAGCAAAACTGCAACCAAACCAGACGGGCATTTCATGTCCTTCTGTGACAAGTAAATTGACTACTTGCTTTGTATAGCAATCGAAAATAAAAACAAAGAAAAAAATTTATAAACTAGTAACATTTTTACCTTCTGGCGTTCCGTTCCCGAATGCCAAGACCCTCAAGCTGTGTGCCCCACAGGCCTAAAATAGCCTCTATCCCGATTTTCACGCACATTATGTCTCTATTTCGCTTGTATTTTATATAATTTGAACCATAATTTACTGTTTAATTCCAACTTATTGCCTTCAATTTGAGCCATTGTATTGTGACGCTCATTTATACGTTTTTATTCCGTTGAATAAAGGTTTAAAAACCCAGTTTTGAGGCTTGAGTAAGACATCAACCGAAGTCAAAATATCAAAAAATTGATAATTGTCAACCAAAAAAGAATGCCAAACCC
Source organism: Panagrellus sp. LJ2284 (assembly GCA_024447225.1). Lineage (NCBI taxonomy): Eukaryota > Metazoa > Nematoda > Chromadorea > Rhabditida > Panagrolaimidae > Panagrellus > Panagrellus sp. LJ2284. Next base: position 117,607 of record JAMRYC010000018.1, on the reverse strand, counting down.
CAACGAATCATCGGAAAATAATTTGATACCGCTTTCATAACTCTCCATTTCTTCAGTCCTCGAACACTTGAAATTTTAAACGCCAGGTAACTTTTGCTTATTTGTGGTCCGTAGAGCTCTTCAAATAGGGGGTAAAACATTTCTTTTACAATATCATAGTTAACACGTGTGCCGATCTCTAGTCTTAGTGAAAAGTAATTGTTTTTGTCGCGTGTCTGAAAACTTTTACAATGATCAATGTTCAAATCACAAATATAGTGTTTTTTACCCAAAAGAAGTCAATAACATCAGTAGCAATACTTCTTGTCAACCAGTTTGGAACAGTCTGCGAATATATACTGACCTTGTAAGCTTTATTTGTTTTGGATATGTCTTTCAAGCCGGTGAGAAAGTTGTCAGGTAGTTGACAGCTGTAAAAATCAAATACTACCGCCATAGGATAAGTGTTGATTAGGGAGACAAGAGTTATTCCTTCTTTGATAGAACAGCGAAAAAATTCAAATTTGACACATTTTGGAATCCATTTTTTTAAGCAGTTTATGGAATCAACATCAATTCGGCAGCTTTCAAAGGAAACGTTAGGCAACTCGAATGCAAAGTTCTGAAGTTCGGCTTCTTTGAAAAATAAAGAACTAACGACACACACAAGTTGAATTGAATCAGGAATAATCAACTTTGTCGTATCTTGCCATTGTTTTAACCATCCGTTGGTTCCTATGTGTAAACCATCGTCTCTAAGCTGCAGCGCACAATTTTTATAACGATCAAAAAAATAGCGTGGATTTAGGTGAAGGGTACTATCAATATCGGCGAATTGGAGGTGGTGCAATTCACTTAGAGAAGCAAGTTCACGCATGCGCCGTTGGCTAGAATACGGTAGAGCCGCGAGAGGGTACACCATGTTGGAGAAAAATAAATGCTGCGAATGAACTGCGAGAAGGATACCAGCTTTGCGGGTCGCCCGTCGCTAAGAACTAATCCACACCTGACTGTGGCAGGTGTGCCGTTGCGAGCAATTTTGGCCGATGGCGTAGCCTTTGGTTACGCCAACCCGTAAATCCCATAATTGCCAAATTACGCGGTTTGGAGCATAGTTTTACTGAAATATCGTATAGCGGAGAGAAGGTGGACTATGGTGGAGTCATTAAGAGTAGGTATACTGCTGTGTAACGACTTTTTGGCGGACAAAATGAGACGGAACGGATATGGAGATCGTAATAAGTGCACTCCCCCAACCACAACCCTAGCCAAGTTACGCTTTATTGTTCGACTCAAAACATTTCTAATCAACAACCAAAAATAGAACACAAAACTGTCACGATTAACGTTAAATCCATTTACGCAGAGTAATTACAACCATAACTTATACGTTTTTTTACTTGACATCTCAAACGTACTGCACCAAGAAGCACGAGTTATGACTACTTTTGGTCCATAAAGTTCTTCAAAAAGGGGTCGAAACATTTTAAATAAAACACTTTCAGATTCCTTCGTTAAGTTAATGTGGAACGTAAAAAGACTGTTGTCATCATAACCCTGAAGTAGCCAATTTCAAAAACTGATATTAAAACAAAAGGCTATTCATACCCGTAAAACCTCAACTATATCAGCAGCAATGTCTTTCGTTAACCAATCATAATTTTCCGCAAAAATTTTAATTGCTCTATCAGAGTGCTGCATCTTGAGAACATCTTTTAAATCAGCAAAAAACTGTTCTTGATAAACACAATTTTGAAAGTTTATATATTTTGTATCTGGATACGCTGCAATCAATGAGCCAAGTGTGATTCCGGCATTGATAGTTGAATAAACAAAGTTCAAAGCGATTAAATTTGGCATCCATGTTTTCAAAGAGTCCATAAAAGCAGTAGTCACGACACAATATTTTATATCAATCCCAGGTAGGTCAAAAATGAGGTATTGTAGTTCTGCGTGATGGAAATATGGAGGATCAACAATTTTATAAACACCAATGCCACCAATTTTCATCAATGCGGTTGAGCTTAGATCAATTTTTGTCTTGTTTTCAATCCCATTATAATGAAATAAACCATCATTGGAATAAGAAATCCAGAAATGGCGTTCAGCGATTTGTTGTATGGGGTTAAGGTAGAGGGTATTGTCGACATCAGCAATTTGAAGACGATAAAGTTCAACTGGCCGAGCAAGTTTACGGATGCGCCGTTGACTGGAATACGGTAGTTTGGAGAGGGAGTAAGTCATGGTTGAGTTTTGTAAACTGTCACGCAATATTGACGCTGCAATGGGCACAATGGTTTTTTTACTCTTACAAACCTGTGTGTTGTCTGGCTGTTGTTGCATTGAAGCTCTTGCGCAGTCTGCGGTCCGATGAAACACGGACAGACACAAGCTAGATGGCTTTTCTGACCAAAAAAAGCTGCCAACGATCAACTGTTCTTCAATCATGACACGAAACACACATAGAATTCAAACATTTATTAAATTCAACACAAAATTGCAAGTTATATTCAAAAATGCCATAGCAACCGTCTAAACATTGGCTGAACCTTAAATTTCTTAACACTAGACATCCTCACAACATGAGAACGAAACGATATAGCGGGTCCATAAACTTGTTTCAACCAAGGCGCAAATATTTTTTTATCCTCTTTTTGAAAACCAGGTATATACAATCTATACAGGTTCAAGAAAAACGGATTTTTTCCATCGTATTGCTAAAAACTGTCGTTCGTTATCTTTTCTGGTGCAAAAATTAACAATTCTTACCTTCATGAATTCCATAATATCACTAATAATCTTCTTCGATAGGCATGGGAGAAATTTCGAAGTAAGTGCCAAACAAATATCAACAGTTCTAAAAGTCTGGCTTAATGCTAACACATTTTTCAAGTCAACGAGGAAGTTTTTCTTGAAACTGCAATCTTCAAAATAAAATTTTGTTGTAATAGGAAATGCTGCGATTATAGACGCCAGAGTTACATCCTCATGAATATTGCAGTCATAGAAACCGATTTTCGAAGCATTAGCGGTCAATTTTTGTAAGCTGGATAAGAACCAGGCGTCGATTTCGCAGGTGCGAAGACAAATTTTTGATGATTCGAACAGAAATTGCCGCAACAACGGTGCAGTAAAGAACAATGGCTTGACTGAAACAAAGCGTGCTGTTTCCGGCTTGTATAAAAGTTTTCTGTCTGGTTCCATAGGTTTGTATTCAACTTTAATGTGAACTTTTCCATTGAAGTAACAAAATTCGTAGTCTGCTTTATCACAAATTTTTACAGTTTGAAGCGGATTGAGTTCTTTGATGGTGTTGTCGATGTCGGCGAGTTGGAGGTCATAAAGTTCACGTGGTTGAGCAAGTTCGCGGAGTCGTTGACGGGAGGGGTACGGTAGAGCGGTTAGGGGGTACATTTTGGGGTTAACGAATGAAATACCAATAAACTGGAACTCTTGGTATGCCACGAACAATGCAAACTAAGCGATCGCCGCCAATCTCTCGCAATGTTGTGTCTTGCGCAGTCTGCAATCGGCTCAAAGCACATGCGGAACTGACTTTTTTCCTTCCTGGTTGATAATCGATGCACTTGCGAGCATACTGTGCTTAAAATAACCTCTTAGAGGAAGTTCGGGAGTGTCGTAGATTACTGTTGAACATAAAAACTGAGCCAAAAGTCTCCTAACGATACAGAACTACCCTTGGAAACGCGCATACAAGGAAGCTTTAAAAAGTCGTAGATTATAGTTAAAAATAAAAACTGTCCAAAATGTTGGGATACGACAAAACAGATTAAGAAATAAGCCCATAAATAACTGCCACCTTCAAATTATGATAATCCCTCCATCAAAAATATATCTTCCCTCTAATCCTGGATATACTTTTGGCAAGTGAGCTGTTTATGCCATCTTTTGCGCTTCTAAAAGTCGGTAAGTGCGAGCTAACAAAAGATTAGCGCACTACTTACCTTTTAACAGACTACAACTACCTTGTTGATTTACGACTTGGCTCTTTCGCACTTTTTGTTTACAGTAAAACTGCAGATTGGGACTTTTCAATACACGGTAATAAGAAAGTCGTATTTCCGGCCTAACGGCTTAACAAGCGATTTTCGGTCGAGCTTAGAGACATCAGTCTGTAAAGACCACTTTCATAATTGCAACTTTTAGCTGACACCTACAAAGATTAAACTGTTTTTACAATTAGATGTTTTATTTTGTGGTTTTAAATGTTTCAATCAAAGATTTGCTTTTTATTAAATTTATTTACAAAACTGCACGCAGAAAGTACGTATACACAATAAACCCAAACAAAGGCAAATGGACCCAATAAACATCGTACAATCGAACACGTTTAATGTAAGTTTAAAAACTGCGAACACAAATGGAAGGTCAAATGTTAAGATTGTCAACAATGATAAGCGAGTTGGGTGCCACCATTCTCAATGAATCGAAGAAAGCTTGGACGTCTTTAACGGTAAATCCCTTCATGACGCCGTCCTCAATATCAATAACGACGTTTGTTTTGCCGAGTTTATCACCTGGAAGGCATCGCCGGTAGTCAACAGCCCAGTAGACACCATTGGCAGCCTTACCCCAGCTTCGAATATTGGCGTATTTGCTGGATTCTTGGTCGTCGAAATAAGCGATTTTGAGATGGCGGGTTTGAACACACTTGTTGCGCATTAATGGGAAGAAATAGCGTTTGATTGTGAGCATGTCTTCGGTGAGTTGAACGAATTCGTCTTCATAAAGAACAGGGCCGAAGTATGAGGGCATGGTTGAGACGGGCATGGATGTGCAAAGTTTCAAAAGTGTAATAAACTGTGGGGATTCGGCTGTTGCAGAAATACAGAATGTAGGAAGCAGTCTCTTCAGCGTACAAAATGATGAAGTAGACTCCCCTCAGATGCCGGCTTATATACACCTGCCCCGGATGACCCTATGACGCGTGTCCCCTTCGGATTAGCTTTTGACTCCTCCGGACACCGAAGGAGGGCAGTTATTTCTCATGGCATGTATAGACGCAAGTACCACCCTCCGGGCATGCAGGGAAAAGCGGCTTAGAGCTTGAGGGTGGCGTGCTTTTATTGCTGTTTACTTAATCGCAGTTTTAGTTAGTGAATAACGTCAGCATGATGTTATTCGAAGTTTTAGAGGAAGTTCAAGGATACTTGACGGAATGAAGATTATAGCAATAACAAAAACACAATGATTTATTGGCTTTTTGTCTTGTCCCGTCAAAATGCATAGTTAAGCAAAATAAACTGCTGTCTTTGCCCGTGACATTTCAAAAACACATCATCATCACTCAAAATTATGTTAAACTGCAATGTTTAAAATTGAGTTTAAAAAAAACAATCAAATTACAGTACCAAAGACGTCAAAACCCAAAATTGCACCCCTGCGATTCCCAAAATAAGCTACCGTAATCCGCTGTTTATCCGAAAACGAAAGACGTCTCTCCGTAATGCGCCAGTTTAGTCGGATATCACGGGTGAAATCTCATTGTCTTTTTATCCTTACTCATCCTGTCATTTAAAAAGGACGTGAGAATGCGACTACAGTGTACGCAATTGCCGGCTCAATGAAAGAATGAATGAACTACGGAATGGATAAAACTTCCGTGAGGCTAGTGGCTCTTTTTAACCCCCGCGATGACGGTGGAGGTATTTTTGAAGTATAGGGCGCTCCATGGTTTGTACTTTGACAACAAAACAAAAAGGCCACTTTGAGAAAGGGATAGATGGATGGCCTTTTGCGTCAATGACGAATGTTTTTGTGGATTCTGGAAAACAGTTTTACGCAATATGGGTTGAGTGATGTATAAACTGTCGGAAATCATGAAGTTTCTTTTCTAAGAACACAAAAAATAAGAAATACATCAAGGCATGAACTACATGACCGCAAAACCCTGCCGACCAAAACTGATCTGATCACACTAAATTTCATTTAGACTACATAAAAGATCAAACAAGGAAGTAGCTTTTGACACCATAACCATCGGATTGTGTCGGTTCGTCACGGAAAATCGGCACTATCCACTCCATGCACCCATGAAACACCCGCGAGATGATCACGGATAAATCCCAAACTAGTTCACAGTCAGATGTAGCATGCGTATCGGTGACCAAGACACACTCCCGCGCACTTTTCGCGGGTTTCGCGGTTGAACGAGTTTAGTTTCAGATCCTCAGGCGGTCCGGCGAAAGCGTGAAATACTTCAAATCCTTGATACTAATTCTTCTCATCGAGACGGGTCCTGTGGTACCAACTGAAACCACTCCCCGTGAGAATGATAAAGTTTCGATTCTATCTATTCTGCTTCGCGCACGGACAAGATCCATAAGTTTATATCGTCCAAAGCGGTCGGTCACTCGATTTGCATTCTCAAATGAAGATGGGTTTTGATGTGTGTTGAACTCGCTTTCATCAAAGTGGTTTCCTTCTCACGTTTTTCGAAGCCCCTTAAAAAGACAATGGGTAAACGTGGATGTTGCGATCAGGGGCACTTATAAGTAGTTTGAAGGATCTGTGGAAGTGGGTGGGCGCGTTTATCCGGGGTTTGGTCGTGATTTGAGGGCCAAAAAATAAGTGTAAACTGACTATAGCTTGTCAGATTTAGTAATCAAAGTTCATAAAACTGTTCTTTTGGCGATTCAAATGAATAAAAAGATTCCAAAGTGATGTTTTTCCCTTCCGCTCTGACACCCTTTTCGAAAATTGAAACCGCTTAGCCCCATTTTTGACCGATATGCTCCCCTTTCGCCGCCAGCGATCCCACAAAACAACCCTTTTTCGATTTTTATGGATGTCAAACGCTTAAAATTGCTCTCTATAGTTTCATCCCGTCTGAAAGATGACGCCACCCGTCATTTTTCAGATCGCCGACGCCATAATTTGAACCAAAAATCCGACCAATTCCAATCTTCTTCCCCTTTAACTCTTACAAGTTCGAATCAATCCAAAACCCCGCAAAAAAATTAGGGCAAGACTCTTCTTACAAGTTTGTGATCGAATTGAAGCGTTTCTTCCCCCATTTCGATCGAGTTTTAGGCTGCGCTTAAACAGGATGCAAGCGTGCACGTTGATATCATCCAATACCTTCCTCGACTTTCGTGTTTCATTCATATCACTCTTACTTTTATTCATTTTGACTTTCATTGTGTCGGATAGTTGCAAAGATGGATTGCAGACACGCCAAGGGCGACGGAAAGTTGTTCGGGTTGGAACGGCGCCCTGATTACGATCGAATGGACGCCCCGCGCCAAAAGGTTGTTCCTCGCATTCTCGAGGAGGGGTATATTGTTGCCGCGAGTCCACGGTCATCTGTACATGATCGGCGTGGTGATAATGAGTTTCCAAGGTTGGTTTTTATTGGTTAAACTGGCGGTGAACGCATTCATTGAAAGTTGCGACTTTTATCATACCACTTTTTCTTGGTTTATTTACAAAATTTAAACTGTACGATCATAACAGTGTATTTTCATTTTTAAAAGTCACTCAATACATAAAACTTATCGTAATTTTAAACTGCCGTGTTCGCTCAAAATTTGTATTTCGCAAAAGTCAAAATTAACCCTCACCACTAAAAATCGCTAAAGTGCACCCCCCTCTTTTAACCTTGATTTTTTAAAACTGCAACCCTTCGAATAGTTTTGACCAAAGCAAAATCACGTTTCCTCCACATCAAAATGACAAATGGCGTAATCGGCCGACTTCAATTGCATGTATTAGACGTGATCATCGGTCAAAAGAAGGCCGTCGGCCGGTTTTGCATGGACAAAGGGCGGTGATTGTCCTGTCCTGCAACTTTTCTGAAGGACCGAAAAAAACTTGCCCCTTGTCGACTGTCCAATTCAGACTTCCAATTTCAGACTTATCATCAACGTAATCGTCGGAGTGGTCGTCATGTTGTTTGCGTTGACCGTCTTGGCGATCTATGTCCTGGTGCCGGCGGTGGATCCGAGGCCGGTTTTGAGTACGGTATGTTGATTTTTAAACTTTAAACTGGTACTTCTTCTTTAGTCTGAAATGTTAAAAATTTCACTTTTAACGATTCTGAATCCATTTTAGTGGGGAAATCGATCAACCAGATACGACTGGCCTCCACCGTCAGACTCTCTACTTGGCAAGTTTAAAAAAGCAGCAATCACCTGCGATCATGGCCTGTGCAGTGAAATCGGCCGAGACATCATGATCAAAGGCGGAAATGCCATCGATGCGTCCATCGCTTCACTATTTTGTCTCGGTGTGACGAACCCTCAATCATCCGGGATCGGCGGCGGTTTCATTATGACCATGTACAACCGAACCACAGCTTCCTGTCTCGTAATCGATGCCCGTGAAACTGCCCCAGGCGCCGCTACCCGTGACATGTTCCACAATGACAGCGCTGCCAGCAAGTACGGCTGGCGAGCCATTGCCACTCCTGGCGAAATCGCTGGCTATTGGCTGGCCTTCCGAAACCACGGAAGTGGCAATGTAACTTGGAAAGACCTAGTAACGCCCTCAGTCGAGCTGGCACGAAACGGTGTCCCAGTTAGCGAATACTTGGCGAACGTCCTCAAAGTCAAGGAGCATCAATTCCTGACCACACCGAGCATGAAGTTCGTTCATCTTCCCAACTTCTGGTTCAAACAGATGAAAAGCTATCCAAACATGTTTGATTACTGACTTTACTCGTTTTTGCAGGGAATGGATTGATCCATCGACGGGTAGCGTGTTCGAGCACGGAGATATTGTTAAGCGCGCAACGCTCGCAAAAACGTTGGAAATCATCGGAGATGCCGAAGATCCTGCAGAGCTGTTTTACAAGGGAGAGTTTGCTGACATCATAGTTGATGAGTTTGCGAAGCATGGTGGGTTTTAAACTGTTCTCTATGGAATAGTCCACTCACAAACTAAATTGAATCATTTAAAAAAGCAACAAAATTCATAGTAAAATCGATATAGAAAAACTGGGGGGTTGTGATCATTGACCGTACCGAATGTTTAAAATTTTTAATTTTGATAAGTTAAAACTGTTGGGTATTATTGACTGCCTCAAAACAAAATATCACGAATAAGCGTTTGACGTTAAAAACTACGCAACAAACTTCTATTTTTGTGTAAAAACTGCTCACGTGGGTTTTTAATTATATTTTTAAATTCAGGCGCCATAATCACCAAAGCCGACCTCGAAGCCTACAAACCCCAAGTCTATGAAACCCCTCTCGTCAGTGATCCCTTCTTCGAGGATCTTGTCATGTGTGGCCCGCCGCCACCATCCAGCTTTGCCGTTGCACAGTCTATTGTGCAACTTGGAACACGTTGGTTTTATCGTTTTGAAAACTGTCGTTGTTTTCATTTGTTTTTTAGAAGAACATTGCAATCACACGTATGAAGATAAACCATGGGATCAGGTATGCACAAATTTTCGATTTTTTTTGTAAAACTGTTGTTATGCCGCCTTGAAACTTCTGATTAGATGCCATTTATTAGTCATCCTGCGCCCCTAGAGTGTTGGGGCTAACACAGAAGTCAGAGACGGTTAACAATACACCTCTTTTAGGTTTACAATGATCCCCTCTACTACCACTTCTTCATCGAAACCCAAAAGTTTGCCTACGCCCAACGAACTTTACTCGGTGATGCCGCTTTTGTGCCAGAAGCGTTGGATCTCGCTCAAAACATGACCACAAGCAATTACACTGATTGGATTTACGGCCGTAGGACCATGGTCGCTCAACCAACGGAATACTATGGTGGCGATGGATCAGCGCATCCGGAAGATCACGGCACTTCCCACGTCAGTGCTATCGACGCTCTTGGAAATGGTGTCAGTGTCACTTCGACAGTAAACCGCTGGTTCGGTGCCTCCGTCCAGTCACCATCTTTGGGCATTGTCTGGAACGATGAAATGGACGACTTCTCAACCCCCGGCCTATCTAATGGTTTCGGTTTTGCCCCATCAGAGTCAAACTTTATCGAACCCGGAAAGCGGCCCATGTCTAGCATGTCGCCTATGGTCATCTATCACCAGGATTCTGGGGATCTTAAAATGGTCATCGGAGCATCCGGCGGAAGTAAGATCATCTCGGCAGTTGCTAAACCCATCGTGAGAGTTCTCTGCTTCAATGAAACCATCAAAGAAGCCATCGATGCCCCATCGCTCCACAACCAATTCACGCCAGATGTCACCCAATACGAACCAAACATCCCCGCCGAGCTCATCCGCGATTTGGAGGAACACTACGGCCAAAAGTTCAAACCCAGCACCGGTTTTGAAGGCATCACTCAGGGCATCGTCGTCGATGATGAGGGCTTCATCTGGGCCAATGGCGACTATCGACGCAAAACGAACATGCATCCGGAAGGATTCTGATCGATCTGCTGCATTTGACTAATCTAGGCGTGTACGGAGTATGACTTTTTATTATTGCTCTTACTGTAGGTTAGTGTATGGATTTAAATGGTACAAAAAGCTTACATAATGGTTTTAAAAGCGTGAAATTTAATAAAATTGGATGTTTATGAGCCATCAACACAGACTCCATCGAGACATGCTAGATCTTTGGCACAGGGGCAGGGTTGGCCGGCTTTGTTGGCATCGGCGTGGACTTGCATGATGAGAAGGAGGAGGTAGAAGGCTAGGATGAGATAGGCCCAGAAAGTTGACATTTTGGCTGAAATTTTGGATGGTAAATTTAAACTGTTCTTACTTTGTACGGCAGAACGTTGTTCAAAGTCGTTTCGAACTATTTTATACTTGCTTAATTAACAATAGTTTCGTGTTTTGTCATTTCTGAAACATAAATGCCCTCAATAATGCTATCATTATTGGCTGGGATTATGGATGGACCATTTTCAGCAAAATTGGCTTACATCAAGTGACTGTAAACTGACGTTAGATACTATCTTTGTTTTTATGAACAAAATTTTGTTAAAAACTGGGCACTTCTACCGCACCGGGTGCCCCTCTAAAAAGCATAGCCATGTGCGTGTGCGCATGGCTTGCTGGCCGCGCAGCTCGTTGATCAGCCCAAGGTGCGTGCTGACTGATTGTGAACGCGCCTTCTGAACTTGAAGAATGAATTCAGATACCTTGACTCGTAAATTCAGAATTCTCCAATAAGTGCAACTGAATATGGGTTTGTTGGTCACGCTGAGCTTTGAGCAACCAAGCAAGGGTCGAGAGTTCCATCCCCCATTGTTTAAGGGGCACCAGAGCCCCGTGTAATCAGAATCCCAATGCCAATGGGGGCACGGGGGCGCAGCCCCCGTAATCAAAGTCCCAACCTAGGGGGGCACGGGGGGCGAAGCCCCCCGTATTCGAATTCTCCCTGAACTTCATCTTCGTCTTTATTCGGTTCCACCAGCCTAATGGTCCCCCCTTACATCCAAGTTGCAAAGCGCCATGAACATGATTCAGAATCAATTGAACCCCGAATCATGAATTGGGGAGGGGCACGGATGCCATAAACAGAAAAAAACTGTTTTTAGGCGGTTCCTATTTTTTGCAGAACTTTGTTAATTTTTTTGAACTTCTTAAATTTCTACCAAAACAAGAAAACATCCAACTTGCCCTATCTAATCAAAAACTGTTCGTTATTACGTGAAGTAAACACTTTTCAAAGTACAATTCACCTTTCCACCAAAAAACCCCACGTCTCACCAAGATCGTCCTTTCCCATTTGCGTGACAATATTAACTTTTAAAAAAAGACAAAGAACAAAAACAGTTTCTGTCTACTTCTTCCCCTAGTATCAGTTCCAGTCAAAATTGCACCTTTTCCCCTTCGTTGTCTAGCTTTTCTTCTTGGCAAACCACGAGCAACCTATAGTTAAAGTTGGTGCAATGTAGTTTCAAATCACCGGGCTGGAACATTATTTTCATTCAAACCATTGTGACGACACTTTGTTTCGTTATAATTGCAAGCATGAGCAGCATTGGCCAAGGAAAATACCGGTTTTTTCAACCCATTGCGATCAGTCTGATAAACATGTGGGTAGGCAGGCGCAATTTTGTGGTGATATAAGTCTAATTTTTGGTGGGGGTGATTGTCGAGACGTAATGGGAATGTTGAAAGTTTTTGTTGTTTTATTTTTGGTTGTCAGGCTGGGAATAGGTCAAGTATTTCCGGAAGAGACTCTCGATCCGAGGGGGATAGCTGGATTGAATGGATATGCGTTTGAAGACCATGTAGCGCCGACAGCTGATGGGGAACGGCTTCATTTGCATAGATTGCCATGTTCCAGGGGGTTGATGGTTCCTTGTGGGGGTTGGTTTTGGTAATTTTAAACTGTTTCTACAATGGTAAAGAACTTTTCAGACCCAAACAAGCCCGTAATCCTCCTCCAGCACGGCCTCTTCTCAGCCTCCATCGATTTCATGGAAAACGGCCCAGATTCACCCGCCTTCGCCTTAGCCGATGCCGGCCTCGATGTTTGGCTGGCCAATGTGCGTGGAAACACGTTTTCACCGCCCAAATCCTGGGCATACAGCTTCCAAGAACACGCGACATACGACATCCCTGCCATGGTGCACAAAGTGATGAATGTGACGGGTGCTTCGTCGATCTATTACATCGGATACTCACAGGGGACAACAATGATGTTTGCCCGACTGGCTGAGGATCCAATCTTTGCGACCAAGATTCGCAAGTTCTTTGCTCTCGCACCTGTTGTCCACGTTAACACGTTGAAGGGTGCTGCAGCCATTTTTACAAATCACAATTTTGCGAAGGAAATCAAAAAACGTGGCAGTCGGCCATACTTGCAAAAAGGGTCCGGAATATCGAAGACTTGCAAGAGTGATTGGCAGTTTTGTTCGGCCATGATGAAAAGCATTGTGGGACCGGATAGTGGGCGGTTTAATACAGTGAGTGAAAACTGAGGTAAAAATATAAACCAGTGCTAAAAATAATTTTAGTCCCGAGCCCGAATCTACATGAGTCATTTCCCAGCCGGGTCATCAACCCAAAATATGGCACATTGGGTGCAGTTTATGCGTTCTGGGATTTTCAGGAAGTACGATTGGGGTACTAAAGGCAATATTAAGCGTTATGGACAGGTAATTTTTTTGTAAAAACTGCGATTTCTTGAAGAAAAATCAATACCCAATCAATAATTCCAGTCGACCCCGCCCATATATGACATTTCACAAATCCGTGTCCCAACACACCTCTATTATTCGAGTGTTGATCCATTAGCTTTAGCCACAGATGTCGAGGTAGGTCAAACCAACCTATTTATTTGTAAAACTGATCTTACATGTGTTTGTTGCAGAAGTTAATTTTGCCCCAAAAGTTTGTCAAAAGCAGCAAAAAGTACCCGACATACAACCATGCAGACTTTCTCTGGGGCACGACCGCACCAGCTGATGTTTATCTGGACATAGCAAATGTCATTAAAGCTGATGATCGCCGAATTCCGTCAATTTTGCCACCATCAAGTAATGTGAATGTTGCAAAAGTGTTGAAACCGAAACGAAAACCGTACAATACACGTTTTTCGAGAATGCCGATGGGTCGGAGGAGCTAAATTATTGTGTTTTTTGAACATAACAAAATTGTGCAATACTTTGTAGTTACAATAAACATGTGTATATTATTTTCATTTACTTAATTTTAGCTTTTGTTTTAATTTTGTAAGAAAAACTGCAAAGTGATTCGGTGTTATTCAAGCTTCGATATTAAAAAAAAAGTTCGAAAACTTTTAGCATAGCTTTTTGAAGTAAAAATAAACTGTCATGACGTGGACATTTGAAAAAATAACACTCACATTGTGTTTTGTCATCCAAATATAATAACACCCACATGGCCCCAGCTAATCAAGCCCCCTCCTGCTGCGTGAATCATACAAATGACCTAAGTGTCAATTGGCATTATTATTTGTTCCGGCACAGTCATGGGGTCTCTGGCCAATTATCAGATGTTGGAACAGCCCCCGATTGCTGCAATCGGCGACCATCTCCGAGAGAGCTGTGAGTGGCGTTCGCAGCATTTTGTAACGACAAAAAAACAAACATCGCTGTTATTTCGCTCGTTTTTTCGATCGAGCTTTACAATGGCGAGCTTTTTTGTTTTCTCTTTAATTTTATTGACTGGCTCATCGATTGTGGGGGCCGACTTCCCCGAGTCTGGCATGACCGTGCCCGAAATTATCGACTACTTCGGCTATCCCAGTGAAACGATTTCAACGACTACGGTAGATGGGTACATTTTGGTGCTGCATCGGATTCCATGGGGAAAAGGTGGTGGGTTTTTAAACTGTTCTTGAATTCCAAAGTCGCAAGTAATAAGTTTTTAACATTAAGGTCGCTCAAAACAGCCCCGCCCTGTAGTCTTCCTCCAACACGGCCTTCTCGGGTCCTCGGCCGATTGGACCACCAACATCCCATCCCAATCAGCGGCCTATGTCTTTGCCGATGCAGGTTATGATGTCTGGATGGGCAACGTTCGCGGTAACGTGTATTCATGCGATCACGTCAAATATTCAAGATTTACAACAAAATATTGGGATTTTTCGTTCGATGAAATGGCATCAATCGATCTACCAACAATGATCAACACAGTTATCAATATCACCGGCCAAGAAAAGATCTACTACGTCGGACACAGCCAAGGAACGTTAATCATGTTCGCTGGAGGGTCAAACAACACAAATATCGAATCTAGGGTCGAAGCCTTCTTCGCTCTGGCCCCCGTGAATACTGTAGCCCACATAAAAGGCCTCATGCCATACATAGGTCGACACATTGGCGGATTCCTAGCCAAAGCGTTGAAACTTTTCGGCAGTATGGAATTCATGCCGAGTAATGTCATTTCGAAAATGATTGCTTATCTAATTTGCGGGTATTCGAGTGATATGTGCGACAATGTCCTGTTCCAAATTGCCGGGCCTAATAGTCATGATATCAATCAGGTTGGTTATATCTTTTATTTGTATAAAATCATAAGCTCTGAAATTACAAATATGCTAAATAAGTAACTTAAGTCAAAATGCTAAGTAAAATTCCGTCTTTGGTAATTGGACCGGTAATGGATCGGGGCAAGGGGTCATAATAGTTGTTTTTCGGAGATTTAATGAGATCGAAGTGATCGGACGATAAACTGTTTAGAAGCGTTTGTGTTAACTTCTTCGAATCCGCAACCCAGGGGCGACACTAGTATGCCGACGCCCAGCTGGCACTGGAATCCGACTTATAGTGCCACCAGGGGTGCCGGCGCGGGAAGTCGGTCGGGACGAGAGCCCAATAGCAGTCGGTGGGCGAAGTTCTTTCGGGCTGGGGGAATTGAAGGCAAATTGGCTATTAGATGAGGCGAGATGGCCGTTAGAGACATGGTAGGGGCTGTTTTGGAGCGTGGGCGTTTGGGCGCGACTGTAGCTTCGGCACCAGGAGTCTGAAAAACTGCGGTTTTTGAACCAATTGTTAATAATCATATTTTAAAACATCCTTAAATTTGATTTTATATTGAACACTGTGACAAAAAACTTCGCTTTTGATCAAAAAAGTCCCCATTTGCACAATTTTACCCCCAAAAAGCGTTCCTTATCAATCTGACCCGGATCTCCCACCATTTTAATGCCTCATAAACATATTTTTTTATCTTCACTGATACCCAAAATCAACACTGTTCGTCTCCAAGATAAGACAAACATGCTAGAACCGTCTGCGATGCCGCCATCGTAAACAAACTGGCACCCTGTCTTTGCACTTGCAAAAGCGAAAGCATCAATTTTCCACTCCAAAATCGCAGCTACTCAGCCTATTCAGACTACCCCGATCATATGTTGCTCATATTACATTTCATTGAATTAAAGAATGCAAGCTGGCGCCGTTAAGATCACACACAGAGTGTAGACCAGACCGGAGACCAGCGTAAAATGACGAACACGCAGACACCCAGCTGTCAAAGCGAGCCGAGCGACGGATGGCGGTCAAGTGCGAGCGCCATTTTGCATTGCATTCAATCATTTTTGATTGTAATCGGCGCACTTTACATAAACGCATTACGACGTATCATAAAGGACGTTAGTATGTATAATATAAATCAAAAACTTACATTCATTGGATGAGAGTACGATTTCTTCTAGTTCTGAAAGTTGTTTCGATTATAAAAACGGTTTGCAAATGTATAAAAACTGTTTTTATGATCAAAGCGTGTTGATGCGTCACTCCAGGTTAGCTCACAATAGCAACCCCAAAAGGCATGCATCATCACCAATCGCAAAAAGTCTGCCTTCAAAAAATCAAAAACAAACAACGATACCTCGCTCTCTTTTTTCCATTTCTTCCTTCAGGGCTTCGTATTCCGATTTTCCTGAACTCAATTTCTTCGGTGTTTCGCAACGAGGCGAAGTTGATGCCGAATTTGCTGTCGGCACCGGCGGCTTTTTGACCTGGGGCGCGACGACAGCCGTGGCCGGCGCGGTCATCGGTCTCGAAGCAGCTGTTTGGTGGAGGCCGCCGTACATGGACGTTGCCATTGATGGTTTTTTGGGTTTTGGGGGCACTGCGGGGCGAGCTAGAGATGCTTAGATTATAAAAATATAAACAAAGACCTTTCAAAAAGCAAAAGTCATACAATTCGGTGCCTGCCCTAGCGGCTTTGTCGGCTTCGGTGGCAGAATCTCGTCCATTGGAAGCAGCCAATCCGAATTGTGATCAGAGACTTCGGCAGCGAGTTGGAGGACGGATTTTGATAGGGAAGTATCGTCGAAGAAGAAACTCTAAAGCGCTTTTATATAGGAAGGCGACGAGGCGGATGTGAATCACCTACCCTTCCGAAATCATTGGGAATGCCTGATTGGCCCATCATCTAAAAATGTCAAGGGGTGTTGAGTGTTCGTCGATAACGACAATAGGTATAGAAAAAAGAGACGATAACAAGAAGAGTAATGATTAGCGTGGGTCGTGCAAGCCCGGAGGCGGTTGGCTTTGGCACTGAGGGAGCAACGCGGCGACTGACGCAGTCAGATGGGCATAAAAAGAAAAAAGACGCCGTCCTTTGGGTTGGGCGACATACATGCATGTCATGCCTACTGCCAGTGGCATTTTGGCTTGCCTGAGGGGCTGCCAGCCGGCTTGACAAGAGCGGGGGAAGCCACCAAGGACCCGAAAAAAGCCTCAATAGATAGATTGCGAGGAAGCTGGAGCCTCAGCTTGCTTGTTCTGTTTCTATTTCTACATTTTGTGTTCGTGGTTGGTTGCAAGGAAAAGGAAAGGATAATGGCCGCAGGGCTGGCTGGCTGCATAGCGAGAAGAGGAAGCGCTCCTCACGGCGAAGTGGGTCTGGTGGGGTCCGAAAAGGGGGCGGATCGGCCTTGCCTCGAACCGTTCCTTCGAGGACGCCTCACCATGCCTCGGACAGTCGAAGTCGACTATACTTATATTTTCTTCGATCGTCGTCAGCCTCAGCCTCGACTCGCCAGCGGCAAACATTAGCGCAATTTCGACACATACACGACCTGCGCGAAGAAGAGGAGGCGGACCAGCTCAGCCTGCCCGGCTGGGTGGGTGAAAAACGGACGAGTGAGGGCTTCCAGCTGCGTGAGGACACCCGAAAAGTGATCACGATTCTGTTTTTACACTTTTTTTTCAAGTTTTGTGGGGGATGGGCTGGCTGCAATCACAGTCGCCGGGTACCTGTGAACGAGCCAGCAGGCTGCTGACTGTAGGCATTGGAGCGGGACTAATTTGAGAAAACAAAATACAAATAGTTATTTTTGGACGTTTTCTAGAATCTAGAACGTTAAAACTGAACTTCTAGCAAATTTGTGTTTTCAATATTTGATGCAGGGTAGCACACGCACGACATTGGTAATAAACTGGAATCGTTAACATCTGTGTGAAAAATGATCAGATGGCTATTATTTTTTAAAACTGTTACGTTCTATGTCAGTAAACTTATATTTAAAAACAAAATAACACCATCTCAAAAACCAAAGCAACCATTTCACTTCAAACACCCAAACCCAATGTCGCCGCGCACACCCCAGCCCAATCGAAACGACTGTACTCAATTACTTCCGACAGCCGGGCGCCCCCAGCCTGCGCGAAAATAGTGGGAAATCTAATTTTTTGCCGTCACATTTGTTCGGACTCTGAACAATCTCCGCTTGATTGGATTCTGTATGTATAAACGAGAAAGCGGTCTTGCTCAGCTCTGTCTGTACGGAAATGGTCGATTATCTTCGGCGCCGACCCCGTCAGCTGGCGGGTGCCTGCCTTTCGGGATGGCGATGAAAACGTCATTATAAAAGACAACTGACCTCTTCCTTTCCATCCGCAAATGTCGGAAATCGTATATCGCCGAATTCGCGCACATCCGCCGCCATTTCAAGCACCTCTGGGCGGAGGCCATCGCAACTGAATAGCATGGCCCTGATTTGGAGAATCGCTGGACTGCTCATGAAACTTCGGCTCCGACGGAGACTGTAATTTTGCTGGGCCATCATGAGGTAGCAATCAGTGGTATAATGAATGATGAGCGCATCAATTTCAAATTCTATCAAATAAAAATGAAAGATGAGTCCAAAGGCGTCAGATGCGCAATCCAGTCCAGTTTCGCGGGTGTGGGTTTTGTAAGCGGATTAGGGGGACGAATTCCGGTAGCTAGCTAGTAGCTTCAAAGCGCAAACCGATAGTCAAATTCATTCTAGCCGTTCGGGTTTGTCGCCTTTTTGAATATATTTACTTTTTTGCGGATGGTTACAAATAGGTGCGAAGCAGCGCCTCCGCTGTTGCGCATCCAAGCGAATTAGAATCAGACCAGTCACTCTTTCAACATAATCATACAAAGTGATAAAATACAAAAGGCCAACTCCAGAAGGCTAAACTAGATAACCAAGTACACATAAAAGCCAAATAGTGCCAAAAACTGTCGGGAAAATGGATTTTTTTGACCAGCATCGCCAAACCTATGCATTTTTGAGCGCTATCGTAAACTAAAAAAGTGTTAGTTTACGTAACAGGGTATAAAAAGTTCCGTGTAGCAGTTTGGCAACGTAAACTTCCACATAAAAATGCTTCCAAATGACCCTTGCAGACACGGACCATCGTTTATGTCGAGCACGAACCCGCCGGAACGTCAACAAAAAACATCATGCATTGGATCCAGATGACACGCTCGGGTAAATTCTGTAAATATGATTATGAAAGTGAGAATGAGAAACGATATGGACAGGTTTGGAGGGGGTTTTTTTACAAAACTGACGAACTGATGTTGTTTTCTTTAGTCTGCACCGCCAGATTACGACATTTCAACACTCACAATTCCGACATATCTGTATTACTCTGCTGATGACTGGCTCGCTGACCCGACCGATATCGAAACCAATCTGATCCCAAAGTTGCGAAATGAAACTTTGATCGAGGCTAACCATTTGGGGGTTTATAACCATCTTGGTGAGAATTTTTGTTTTTAAACTGAATTCCAAACGATATTGTTTAGACTACATTTGGGGCATGCATGCAGTCGACAAGATTTACAAACCCATAATCGCCAAAATCAAGAAGACCGAATCCTTGAAATCTAACCGTCCATTTTGAAAACCATTTTTTAAATGTAATTATTGAATAAATATGCAAATTACACCGTTTTAACACACCAAAACCCACAAAAAAACAGCCAAACCGCCATTGCCGTCATTCCACTCGCCTCTGTCGCGATGGCTTCTCGGATGCCGTTCGCGTTGGCATGCCTGTCCATCGTATGCTTTTTGATTCACCATGCCACGGCCCGACAAAATGAGATGCCCAAGAAGGCAGATGAAATTCATTGGATGGTCAATGAGAAGGAGCTCAAGGAAAAATACGGAAAAGTGGATCCAGACTTCGGGCTCGGATATGCCACAGGATCCAAGGGCTATGTCTATGATCCGAAGATTGTTGCGCCGCATTTGTAAGCACTTTTTACAACTTTTCTTAATGGATAATAACATTTAAAGCCTTTCAGCGACTACCCCGATGTCCAGCCCAACCTCCTTCGCATCGTCAACCATGACGGTTATCTTGTCTTCAACAACGAAATCCAAGTTCAACTCGAGTATGGTCATTGCATGACGAAGCCAAATGGTCAAATCTTTTCGTGCTTCTGCTATGTTTCGGCGAATGCTGTTGCCAACAAGAATTGTGGGGGCGCTGTCGCGGCTTCGGTCTGTCAGACGAACACTAAGAAGTATTCGGTCAATGGTGGCGCCGACGTTGACCACAACAAAGAAGTTCTAGAACTCAAAATCACAAAAACCGTAAGTTTTAAAACAACTATTTACAAAATTTGTAAAAATCAATCAACTTTCAGGGCAAAATCCAAGGTTTCAACGGTCTTCCCGACGCAAAAATCTACAAACTCCCCTGGTTCGCCGCCAGCAGCAAGGAAATCCCCCTCGCGATCAAGCTCGTTTCGCCGTATCCGTTCAGCCAGAAGCCCGATGGCGACAAACATCCCTGCTCGTCGCTCATTTTCGACTCCACGAAGGTGACATTTGTCGGCAACCTCATCGGCCCTGAGTTGAAGTCGCAAGCATTCAACAAAGACATCAAATTCGATGGCTCGGTCAACTCCAACATCAAGAAGCCGAATTGTGACCGTCGCAAGAAGTATTGCGAGAAGGTCTGTGAAGATCAGAAGGATCTCGGTGTCGAGGATAAGAAGGCCGGTGCCGCCGGTTTCTGTCGCAAGCGTATCGCCAAGAACGTCTTCCTCGGAGCCGGAGCTGCCTATGTTGGCCAACGTGTCTTGGCGTGAAGCTGATTTGTACCGTATACTGGTTTTGGATAGGTTTTGGGTTTGGTTTGGATAAATCTGGATAAAATCTGTCGACACGATTTTCTAAAAGTTAAAAAACTGCTACCAAGTTAGCTACAGTATGCTACCGTATACCTACAGTATTCGAGATAGTGATTACTGTCGAAATGATTAAACAGGATATTCTTCATGATGGTTAAAAACTGTAACTTCTCTTCTCATTGATGTCGCGCCGTTTGATAAGTACCGTCTGCCCTACAGTGTGCTGAAGTATACCTACAGTATCCAAATAAGTAACAAATGTCAAAACTATTAAATTATATATAACTTTGATGTCAATTAAAACTGTTACTACGGCTTCAGGGAATTACATCACATCATTTCATAAGTACCGTCTACCCTACAGTATGCTACCGTACGCCTACAGTATCCCAAACCCACCAAAACACAATTAATGACCAAAATAGTGAAACTGTGTCAAATATCATGATCTCACACCCTCTTTTCGAACCCCCAAACCGCCCGCGGCCTTGGCAAAGCGCGTCCACCGCCACTCGCTTAAACCATCTGACGGACCTGACCTCCCGCTTTGCATGCACGCAGTTCCGAGCAAAGCGACCCCCTAACAACCGGTGAATCACGTCAATCCATTCGATAACGTGATGTTCGCCGGTTTCGCCACCCCGACCGAAGATGAACTCTACGAATTCTGCGGATTCAATGCGTCCGGGACCGACTTCTGGACGAGATACGTCATCCAAGGCGCATGGAAGACGCTAACCCCATGCACGGAGGCTACTTTCGTTGTTGCTGAGCTTGTTGTTTTGCTGTTTTTGAGTGTTGTGCATCTACATGGTTATGTAAGTGTTAAAAACTGACACTGGCGAAGTAATTCAATTTGGTTTTTAGAGTCACAGCCAACCCCACCCTTCAAAGCTCCTCGTCCATGTGACCCGGTTCAAAGCCTTCACGATGCTGGGGACTTCTGGGGTCTGTATCGCCCTCATAGTTTTGTCTGTGATAGGCTTATATCCTCAAAAGCCGGCCTATATCATCGAGTATTCCATTTTGGCTTTTGTGTGGTTCATGTTTTCGCTGGTTTGGATTGACTCAGCCACTACAAATTTGTAAGTCTAAACCCCCTCTTCTCATATATAATTTCCAGATGGCTTCTCATATATAATTTCCAGATGGCACCGCAAATTCTGGCTCAACCTAACCTACAGTGTCACCAGCAAGTCCTTTTTCATGCTAACAGCTCAACGATGGATGACCTATGGCTTCAAAGATCCACGGACCTACCTTTTCCTGGGCGTTGTAGTCCTCCATCTGTTGAACTATGTCGGAAATGTGTTGGAATATATGACAGCCCGGTCATTGAACACCTTCAACACCCTTGAAGACGATAATGGCCTTCCGAAAGATGCTGACGAAGGCGCTGGTGTCTTTTCCAAGCTGTTTTTCTGCTGGGTCAACCCCCTGATCGCCAAAGGCTACAAAGGCGAGATCGAAACTGTGGATAATCTCTTCCCCTTGCCGCCCAGCTTGCAAGTTGACACTGTTGAGAAGATTTTCGTCGAGAATTCCCCGAGTTACTACACCGATGGCGCACACTTTAGTTTGCCGAAGTCACTTTTCCAAGCGTTTGGGCTTGGATATCTTGGCCTAGGGCTGTTGAGATTCTTTGGAGATTGTTTCTCCTTCGCTGGACCGATATTATTGCATTATTTGGTCTCTGTTTTGGAGGATGAGGACCGTGAAGTAAGTTTTTTGCATTCTAAACTGTTAATACGCCTGATATTTCAGTCCTATGGCTACATCTTCGCGTCCCTAATGCTCGTAACCAGCTTCTGCTCGGCCTTCTGCGATTTCAATTTCAACTTCTATATCAACAAAGTCTCCCTGCGCATCCGAACGGCTACAGTAACCGCTCTTTATGACAAACTTCTCCAAGTCCCGATGGCTAGGCTGTCAAAATTCTCAGCCGGGCAACTGATCAACTTCATGAGCACCGATGTCGATCGAATTGTCAACTTTTTCAACAGTTTTCACACACTTTGGAGCCTTCTCTTCAAGTTGTCCGTGGCTCTTTGGTTACTGTATCGCGAAGTTGGGCTTGCCTTTTTAAGCGGATTCATCGCAGCTCTTCTCATGGTGCCATTGAATCTGTGGATTACATTCAAGATTGGAAGCATGTCGGCCAAAATGATGGAATACAAAGATCAGCGGATGAGGGTATGTTTATCAAAACTGGAATCTTAAATGGAATTGGTTTTTTCAGCTCATCACCGAAACCATGCGCGCCATCAGAACCGTAAAACTATCAAATTGGGAGCGCTATTTCGAGAATCGGATCGAACAAATCCGAGCAAAGGAACTCAAATACCTCTCAATCCGCAAATATCTCGATGCCGTCTGCGTCTATCTGTGGGCCAGTGCGCCGATCTTGATTCTGGTCACGATTCTCGTCACCTATACCGCTATCATGCATGAACATCTGACAGCAGCAAAGGTTTTCACAAGTTTGTCGTTGATCAATATTCTGATTTCACCGCTGAATTCCCTTCCGTGGGTACTGTTGGCTCTGGTAGAAGCCTATGTTTCGAAAAGTCGCATCGAGAAGTTCTTCAATCTCGCCAATATCGACATGCATGGTCTCTACGCCATGGTTGAAGGCCTCGGGAAGGTGTTACGCATCGATGGAACGACATTCAGCTGGGGAAGCGGTCCGAGGGACTACACGGTCAAGGACGTCAAGCTTGAAGGCATGGAAAGCAGCATCATCGGCGTGATTGGTCCTGTTGGAGCAGGGAAGTCGACGCTATTGCTTGGAATCCTTGGCGAAACAGAAGTCGATGGCTCAGATTCGCCAAGTTTGCTGGAATCTGGCCCGATTCAGATTCCTCAGCGATGCATCAACGACGGATTTGCCTATGTTGGACATGAATGCTGGCTCCGACGGGGCTCAGTTAAAGACAACATTCTATGTGGAAGTGCTTTCGACGCGGCTAAATACAATTCCGTCATCCGAGCGACAGCCCTGGACCACGATATTGATCGAATGCCAGACCACGACGACTACCTCATCGGCGACGATGGCACAACCCTATCCGGTGGCCAAAGAGCTCGCCTCGCTCTAGCTCGCGCTCTTTACCAAGATGCCGATATCTACCTTCTCGATGACCCTCTAGCTTCCCTCGATTCCAAAGTCGCTGCATTCATCTGGGAAAACGCCATTGAGGGCCTTCTAAAACGCCGGGGAAAACTGGTCATCATGGCGACCCATCACACGGAATACCTGGCCAAGGCTGATGAGCTGATCGTCCTCGGCGTCGGCGGAAAGATTGTCAAAACTGGAAAGCCATCTGAACTTTCGGAATTGATGAAATTCGACACCCCGACCCCCCTCGATTTGGCCACCACCGCATCCAACGACTACGAAGCCCCCTTCGACAACGCCGAACCGGTCTCCACGGCTGCCGTCGAAGAATCGCGAGCTGGAACCGTTAAAATCGGAGTTTATTGGAGCTACTTGTCCGCCGTTGGCTATGGTCTGTCCATTGCTGTGGCTGGAAGTTTGATTGCGATGCAACTGTCAAAGAACATGTCTGATGCGTGGTTGAGCCGATGGACTGTGAATGCGAGCGAGCCTGTGGGGCCGAATTCGACGATTTTCGATGGGAGCCTGCTTTTCGGAGAAAGGGAAGTCATCTTGGAAGACAACTTCAACTGGGAACGGACCAAATTCTTCCTACTGGTCTACATCGGCCTGGCTACCGTAAACACACTCTGCACTCTTGTCAGAGCCTTTTTGTTTGCCTATGGTGGCATCATCGCCGCGAAGGTTCTCCATCGAAAGCTTTTACGGTCCGTTTTAATGTCAAAGATTTCGTGGTGGGACGATACCCCATGGGGCAGGGTTGTGAATCGGCTCTGTTCCGATGTCTATACGATCGATGACAGTCTACCCTTCCAATTGAACATCTGCCTGGCCTCTTTGGTGAATCTCGTCGGCGCTCTGATCCTGACTTCCGTCGCGCTTCCACTTCTGATTCCGTTCATTTTGTTCCTATTCGTCATCTACTTCTGTATTCAGCGCTATTACCGCTACACGACCTGCGAAGTCAAAAGGCTAACTTCCTTAACCCTGTCACCTCTCTACTCTCACATCACCGACACCGTCACAGGCCTCGTAACCATCCGAGCTCATCGATTCACGGAACGCTTCACCGACATTCTTCGCAATCGCTTAACCCAAAACATCACAGCCCAGTATTCAAGTCTGGCCGCATCGCAATGGCTGAGCGTCCGATTGCAGCTACTTGGCGTTGTCATGATTTCGGCGATTGCTTTCATGTCAGTTTTCCAAATTCGGCTCCACTATGTCGAATCCGGCCTGATTGGCTTGGCCATAACATATGCTCTGTCCATGAACAACCTTCTTTCTTCCCTCCTATGCAGTTTCATCTCGACTGAAGTCGAACTTGTCGCCGTCGAGCGTGTTGCGGATTACATTTCGGACGTGCCCCCAGAAGAAACTACCGAGCAACAAGAAGATGTCGACAAGTTCCTC
Source organism: Panagrellus sp. LJ2284 (assembly GCA_024447225.1). Lineage (NCBI taxonomy): Eukaryota > Metazoa > Nematoda > Chromadorea > Rhabditida > Panagrolaimidae > Panagrellus > Panagrellus sp. LJ2284. The sequence continues at coordinate 92,324 of JAMRYC010000018.1, read as the reverse complement.
TATTGCCGGATCATCAAAGGCCAAATCGACTTTGCTTCCGTCAGTCTTCGCTATGGATCTGGGCAGCCGTGGGCCTTGAAGAATGTCAACTTTAGAATCGAACCCGGACACCGAGTTGCCATCATTGGTAGAACCGGCGCGGGGAAGAGCTCCATCTTTCAGGCGCTCATGCGTGCTCATCCCATCGAAACTGGAAAGATTTTCATCGACCAAACCATCGATCTCGCGACATTGGACCTCAAAGCGGCACGATCCATCTTCGGCATCGTTACCCAATCACCGTTTATCTTCAGTGGCACTGTTAGAGAAAACTTCTGCATGAATTGCACCGTCAGTGATAGTGAAATCATCGAAGTCATCCATAAAGCGGGTTTGACGGATTGGCTTGGACGCGTGGGCGGTCTCGATGCCGAAGTCGTCGAAGGCGGATCCAACTTTTCGTTTGGCGAAAAGCAGATTATCTGTCTTTGTAGACTGATATTGTCGAAACCAAAAGTAAATTTTAAATTTTTTAAAACTGAGACCACAAAGTTTCTGTTTTAGATCGTGCTAATCGACGAAGCCACCGCCCATCTCGACGAAAACACCCACAACGTGCTCAACAAACTGCTTCGAGAAACGCTCCCAACAACGACCGTCGTGGCAATCATGCATCGGCTCAGTGGCTTGGCCCACTTTGACACCGTCATCGAAATGGCCAATGGCACTGTGCATCGGATCGGGTCGCCGGAAGAGTTTGCGCCGAGGACGGCTATTTCGGGGGAAAACTGAGATTTTTTTAGATGTTGACAACAATCAGTTTTGACATTTTGCCTAGTCGGGTTACGCCTTCAATTTTTCATTAATTATAGTTCCTTCCAGTCATTTATCACTTTTATTTATTTTGAATTTTAAATGCATTCATAAAGAGTCACACTTTTGATCAACTATTAAGCGGAAGTTGTAGTAAACTGTTAAAGCCTTTGTTAGCCATTTTTAAAGACATGAATGACACCTATTGTTCGATTGTTGCGGCTCCTACTTGGCCCGAACCCATTATTCATTCATTTCAATCAAAGGTTGATTCAAAACCCCCGTCAAACACGTGAAATTAGCCCTTTCTGGCCTCAAATATGTAGCTTCCGACAAAATGGAAACGTTGAAGCAGCATGAACAAAGCAAAAGCGCGAGTGGGTGCATTCCGATCGGAGCCCGTCAGCAGGGAGGACTGCTGATGGTAAATGCACGTAATTTGCTTTGCTTTTCGCTTTTTCCACGCCTTTTCGCCCGAGGCCGTTTGGGGGTATAAAAGTAGTTGTGAAACTCGTCAGGGTTTCTACTTTTGGCGCGCTGCTGATTTTGCATACTTTATTTTGCTACCATTAATTGTTATTTTACAAAACTGCCATAAGTTCGTTCGTTACACCAGTATGGTCCCCGACTTTCCTCCTCCCATGGGCTGGGATTGGGATTCTGTTGAAACTGAAACTGAAACTGACTGTGAATTTGAACTTTATGCCGAATCCAGTGAAGCAAACTCCAAATCTTTGCCCTCAAACACCACTTATCCTCCTAATCCCCTCGTGTTTGCCGATGTCAACGCATCCGCTATCAACAAGATGAACAGACAACTTCGATTATTCATCGATGAAGATGAAGATGCCACGCCTAATTCCGAAAATGTTGTAATGATGGCTAATTGGATTGACATCAACCTTGGGCGCCAAAGCTACTTAGACTTTAGAGGCTTAATTCGACCTGTTTGTCCTATGCCGACAAATCTGGCGTCGGCGCCAGCGGTGACTCATTGTCAGAAAATTTTATCGATGACTTCGGCTCCGGGCGTCGACCTTCTATCACAACATTTGGTATTTCGGTCGCCGATAGCAGCAACCTAACGCCTGAGGGCAGGCGGCACTCCAAAAAGTGAAAAAAACAAAAATAGGCGATCAAAGTCAAGTCGCTGTGATTGAATCCCAGTTGTTTCTGTACGCATTGAATATACATACATATATGCATTTTGTTGTTGATTGATTGTTTGTAAACTGCCAACATATTTCAAAATCTGTTATATCTTGCTTTAAACTGTCATAAACTTCGAAGATTAACCTACAAATAGCATCGCAAATTTCACAATAAACTGTAATTTAAGCCAACCTTCGACAATTCAATAACAGAAAAACAATTAAAACTACTTATGCTCTGTGTTATCACACTTCTAAAGTCAACCACATGCCTTTGAAGACCTAAAACTATACCCATTTGACAAAATTCATCCAGGATTTTCATTCCTACGACACACAATAAGCCGGTCTTAAGAACCTCGTGTATTAATAAAAAGCAGTAACACTCCAAGGATAAACCCAATATCCCGAAGTAAAGCCGAGACTTACTCTTCTACGTAAGTGACTTTTCGAGGCTTCATTTGACGCTGTCTTCCGCGCCGACATGTGTCTCGTCCTTTCTGGAACACCCCCTGGCCTGTGGCAAATACCACTTTTACGGTCAATGTCCTCGTTCTCTTTCGATATACTTAAATGTTAAATAGTACGCCTTATCAAAACTTTTTTGTGTTTTGATAAACCAATCAACACCGGAAAGGCGTATGAAAGCGCTTTCATCAGCCGTGCCTTCATAATCCATTGACGTAAATCCGTCCAAAGAATTGATAGGCTATAAGATATACATAAACTGTCCTTCGTTCGTCTTCGATTCATACCTTGTCAGGCAGGCTGGTTTAAAAACAAGCCTTCGAAATATATTTATTTCCGTGCCGAAAAGTTGAAAACGCCCAGTTAGCTGTTTTTGTATACGTATTTGAGGCGGTTTGCGCGTTCTTTTTTATAAATTTTTTAAACTGACGGACATAATGGTGCTCTTTCAGTAACAACGGTCTTCACCAAGGTACACTCAACGAACCCTTTCATGAAAATGGCTCCAAATAGCAGTGATAACGTTATTCTCAAGGTGCCACCAATTAGTGTTGACATCCATCCGCCGGAGGGGGAAGTCAGCTCACCTGGTGGCATACTCGCGATGCGGGAGTTGAATGGACACAATTTTGAAGCGGTAAGTTGTTTAAAGATGCAATTTTGGAGGGCATTGGGTAATATAGGCATTCAAAAGTGGTCTATAATCACTTTTTGCATAGAAGGTGCGCGATTTCCTGTTTTTGTCAGATTTACGTAGTACAAAACTTCACATTACATCGTAAGCAGTAGTCCTTGAGCGTCATAAATGTCAACGTTCAAGAATTAGATTTAATTATGACCTTTTTTATTAAAATTTTTATTATGTAAACTGGGTCGCCTGTCCCGTTGCGAATTTCAAGTTTCACACCCCCACTTTTTATCATCTGTCAATTTCCTAACCAATTAAATCCACCCCAACTGCGTAACAGCGATAATTATCCCCAAAACCCGGAAACACTCATTTCCGGTCCTGACTACCCCCAATTAATCACCTTTATTATTACACAACATAATCGCTACACTGTACGACATGTTTTTCGACCAAATGCACCCATATAAGGGCACCATCCATCTAGAAGATCAAAATTCTGGCAGTTGGACGCATGCCACGCCGGCTTCTGGGTCACCTGTCCCAATGAGCTGCTTTTTGGCGCTTTTCCAGGAGTCCGAACCGGCGAATTTAGTATAGTGAGCTAGCGTGACAAATGCGCTTATTTCAGCTCAGCGTTCCGGAGATCAGAGAAGGGTTAATGGTTATGGTTTCGACTTAACTATAAGTAAAGGTGCTTAGAGACGGGTGGAGGTTTAGGGGAGTTATTAGTAAATAGGTAGAAAACTGTCACTTGCTGCTTCTACATAATAAAAACTGTTGTTATTTTTCCCCAAGTCGAAAATCTTAATATTCGTTACCAAATTTAACCAACTTTCTGGGCAATCCACCAAAACACTTAATCTATTTGTGCCAAATAGAGGATCAAAATGACATCAATTAGCCTTATTCCAAGTTTGTGCCACGTGTCCGCAATGCATTCCCAACACGCATGGTCCTACTGTTTTTGATGCCTATGTTTAAGCCCTTCTAGAAGGCATCACTCACATCGCATGTGACCTTTGAGGAGAAAATGTTGTTCGATGTAGAGATGCAAGATTACAGTGTTTGGGAAAACAAGAATATGTAGTCAGTGAATCCTTAAGAGGGTGGCCCTTAGGCGGTTTACGTTTTTACAATGTGAGGGTGGTAGGTGCGGTCGAGGACTTGCGCGTGACTGGCATCAGAAAAAGGCGGGCTCCTGGACTTGGAGTCGTTTGGGATAAAACTGCTAGCCACAAAGCCTTAGGAGATTCAAACGGCTTCTATCTCCTCGTATAAGTATGTAGTTACATTAGTCATGGACTCTTACAATGTGGGCCCTCATTAAAGGGGTTTGATAATACCTGCCTAAGCGCACAAAGAATATGCCTACTAGACTTTGTAGTATGTTGTATTACTATGAGGTCAAAATCTTAACATTAGCTTACTAGCGACGCACTTTTCATAATCTCCTAATACCCCCTTTGTAAGGCCGGCGAGGACACCTTTAATGAAAAAAGAATCTGCCACTGCGTCCGTTTTACTGCCTTAAGGCCGGCTGTTTTCGCGTGCCGTGCTAACCACAGGCTAACTTACTTAATAAAACTAGAGAAAGGGGATTTAAATGTATAATAGTCCCATCCATATTGCACCCATTCTCATCTCATCTCAATGGCCGCAATTCTTCAGGTCTCCGGCAAAGTACGTCGTGGTCAGTTTGCTCGTTCCGCCAGTGTAGCCGTCGGAGAAGTCAGTCAAACAGCTCGCTACAATTCGAGAACTCCTAAGTTGTGCCGACGCCAACTAAGCGACGACGGAGCCCACGAGAAGAATCGTGACGGTGGTCATTCCAAGCGACTTCAAAGGTTGAACATGCCTGTTGCATACAGATTGTACGAATCACAGGTTTGTTTCTAACTATTTCTATTAAAACTGTCTAACAGAATCCTATTATTTAGTGTGACGACTATCGCGGCACAGTCTTCGGTCCAGACGATGATGACTTTCGCCCCGAAGAAGCCAGCAAAGCCCTCCGACAAGCCCTAAAGGCCGGCATTCGTAAGTGTATTTACCACTTAAAAAATTCCAAAACCGATGTTTGGAATTTTCCTCGTGCAAGCTAATCTAATCCGATGACACCTATCTTTACTAATCATCGGTCAGCTGAGTACCGATGATTACCCTAATCTCGACTGGAGAAAGTCGTACAACTGCCTACGCAAATTGTACTACATTCCGAATTCAATAGGCTAGGAATCCACTAATCCGGATTCAAATTACTTAAATTACTTGTTTGTCTTAACTGCTTACACAAGCGGCACAAACAACAACGTTTGTGACGCAAATGTTAAGCATCTACCTAAAGCTAAAGCGATTATTTCGTTGTTATGTTCATTGTTGACTAAAATATGGCTATTTTCAGAATGCGACGACAAGGTTATCATCGACTGCCTTTTGAAACATACAAACTTTCAAAGGCAGAAAATTGTCGCAGCCTATGAGGGAATGTACAATCGGAATCTCGCAGATGACATTGAAGACATTGCGGGCGGATTCTTTTTGGATTGTACATTGGCACTGCTTCAGCCAGCCCATGTGTATTCGACTAGGTTGTTGCATTACGCTATTTCGGGAAAGTCTTTTAATCGGCCAGTGGCAGTGGAGATTGCGTTGACTTGCAATGCTTCGGTGAGTAAAAACTGCCTAAGAAAACTTCTTTTGAAAGAAATTTATGTCTATCGATTTAGCAACTAAAAGTAATCCGGGACGCCTACTACTCTGAGTACGGTATCTCCCTCGAACGCGACCTCAACCTCAAAGTTGAAGGCGCGTTTGGTCAGATGCTCAAGTACCTACTTATCCGGACAAAGGACTATGAACACATGCCGGTGGATTTGGACTATATCGATGGCCTTATTGACCAGATTCATAAGGTAAAAATTTGAATTTGAAAAATTTTTAAAAACTGGTAACGCATATTTTCTTCAGTCCGAAAACGGTGTCGACGAAATCTCCCGAAACCTCGAACTCTTCGAAAAAATCTTCGTCAACCAAGGCCTCAACCAACTTCGCGTCTTCTTCGACCGATTCGATCACCAAGCCATGCGGGCCAGCGACCCTGAATCGACGAAAGCGCGAGATTTTGAGAATGCAGTCCGCAAATCCGTCAACATCCATGCCGATGTTCGGACAATGTTGCTACTTTTTGGTAAGCTCTAGCGATCAATCATTAAAACTGAGGTAACCAGTGTCTTTTTCAGTCAAAATCGCCCGCAACATCCAGCTCTACTTCGCCGAAAAGCTCCATGAAGCCATCATGGGCGCGAGACCAGACCACAGCACCCTCATTCGGATCATTGTGGCGCGATCGGAGCTCGATCTCGCCGATATTTGCGACGAGTATCGCCGGCGATTCAGCCGAAGCATCATCATCGACTTGAAGAACACCTGCAGCGGGGACTTTTACCGGCTGTTGAAGCGCCTCATCGACCCGCATAACAACAATGCAAGCTTTGAAGAAGGCAGCGATGCTGCTCTGTCACCTCATCTTTTATAAAAATATATAAACTGAACTCATTGATTGAAGATTGTCATAATTATTTGTAACGACACCGTTTTTATATATATATTTTTGGTCGCTAACACTCGAAAGTGTGCATATACGTATAAACTGATTCTTTGTTCAAATAATGAACTTATTTAAGGATGTCTTAACGTTCATTATATATAATTTTTGAAGGTTGTAAATAAAACTGATGAAAATGATGGATGTTTGTGGTGGCAAATGACCGACAAAATGAAATCAAAGGCGACTTGAAAGATGGGTGTTGGTGGTGGTGCTGTTTGTAAACACAGATGAGAGGATCAGAGCGACGTTGGAGACAGCATCGACGTGAAATTGGACAATGAAATGGGAAGGTTTCGAGAAGGGTCGGAGCAAGGGGAATGATAGGGGGTGCTATGGGGCGTCAGTTTGGGGGATTTTTTATTTTTAAAATGCGAGCTGAATAAACTAAAACTGACTAGTACAGTTCAAAAATGAATTCTTTGTGATAAAAACGCCAAATTAGAAAAATAGAAATGTGAAAAAATGCCGCAAAAAGAATAAATTTCTAAAAAAACCACCAAAACAAAACCCCTACAAACGTCGCACTCACCCCCTCCCAAACCCCCTGCAACGTACACACAACGCGTGTCCCACCACGAAACACCGCACATCCGTCGTGTTTTGTGTGCGTGCGTACCAGCCCAAGACAAGATGGATCGGTTTTTTTCCGTTTCACATTTTTCGTCGATTCTCATTGGCGCCATCGAGAGCGCCATCCATCCATCGTCGCCATAACACGAGGCACCGCTCCCGAGGCTCAGGATAAACTTTTCGAACGGGGAACAAGCCATCAATCGGCAGCACAGCAAGGCCTTTCGAACTCATTAGAACACCGGACGAAAAAAAAAGAATAACAATTTCTGCGAAACAACACCATCAATGTTGTTGTACGTTTTTCCATTTCGATTCACCGTCACGAAAATCATTCACGACTTCAATTTGCGCACATTTTGCAAAGAGCTTCAGTTCAGTTTCATGCCAGCCAGCCAACCGCAATCAAAAAACCATCTTTGCCTTGCTATTACGCGACTTTCGTTTTCGTTATTCGTGCCCATTCCCAGCCCCCAATCACTTATCGCTTCACCCCTTTGCAGAGTGACTTCCGCGTGGATGCCGTAGGCGGTCGGTGTTGTCGGTAGCCATTCATATTCGTGCGCGATATTCGTGTGTTGTTTCTTTGATCACACATTTGGTCGCTTGTCCATCAGTGTCCTTCTACGTGTCGTCATGTCGTCGGATTCGCCGGTCAGGACGAGCAAGAAGCCTTCTTCCGGCAATGGTAATAGTAGCCGGAAACGGCGCAGTCCGAGTCCTTCATATCGGTGAGATTTACATGTTCCTTTCTTTTTATCAGTGTTTTTCGCCTTTTTTATATATATTTTTTCCGTTTTTTTCGCTAATTACCCTTTTTTTTATAATTGCGTGAACGTTATAATCAATGCAAGTCTTTCAGGAGAAGATCACCTCCGTCTGTTCGCCGGAAACGACGCGATTCAAGCATGAATGGGAGATCTCCTTCGCGGTCTTCGAGACGATCTCCTGAGTGAGTTTTTGGCACTTTCTTTTTAGTAAAAACGTCCTAAATGGTAAATTTCAGCCGGAAACGCGACCGCAGATCCCACCGAAGACGCTCACGATCACGTTCGCCATATCGAGATGACCGGGATCGCCGACGACGACGCTCACGTTCCCGAAGCCGTTCTCGATCCCGTGACGAGCGCCCGAGCCGAAATAGACGCCCAGCTCGTCGTAGCCGAAGTCCGAGATCACGCTCAAAGACACCGACCAAGATTCGGAAGCCATCGCCGTCCAGTTCGAGCAGCAGTGCGAGTTCGTCGCCAGTGCTTCAACGGGCGCCGCCACCTGTAGGTTTTGCTCTTTCTTTTTATAATTTTGATATAAAAAAAGCGTGTTTCAGCCCCCAATCACCATCAAAATGCCCACCTCCTTCGGCACCACCGCAGCCATACCACCCCCAATGGAATCCGCGCCTGCTCCGACCCCGCTAATGTTTTCATTTCCGCCGCCACCAATGTTTCCCGGGACATGTCCACCGATTCCCGGATTCTCGCAGTTTATGCCCCCACAAGCTCCTCCATTTGGCACGTTCATGCCGCCCTCACATCCAGTGTCGTATCTTGATATACCTCCGCCGCCGCCCCCACCACCGATGCCCATGGATATTGAGGATGAATCTGCGCCAGGGACGAGTGGATCTAACAACAATACAGCGACAGGGTTTAGACTGCCTGATAGGCCTGTGTAAGTCTATTTTAACCCTATTTATCTGCTCAAAAGACTCATAAAACCCATTTCAGCGTCCGAAACCGCCGCCCTCTCCCCCGTGTCGACGATTCCTGGGGCCATGGCGACTACACCAAGTACAAGATAATCCATCCCGTCGGCGAAGGCACCTATGGCAAAGTCTACAAAGCGATTGATGTCAATAGTCGTCAGCCAGTAGCATTGAAGAAGGTTCGTCTCGAGAATGAGCGCGACGGATTTCCTATTACTGCGATTCGAGAGATAAAGATTCTGCGGCAGCTGGACCACAGGAATGTCGTGCAGCTCAAAGATGTTGTTATTGAAGGGCCGAAGAATGATATTCGTAAGTTTTGACCATCTTTTAACCTTCAAAAGTTCATAAATGTCAATTTCAGGCGCCTTTTACCTCGTCTTCGAATACATGGCCCACGACCTTCACGGCCTGATAGAATCCAAACTCGTCCAATTCAACGATGAACAGATCGGCAGTTTGTTGAAGCAGCTTCTTTCCGGCTTGCAGCATTGCCATTCGAAGAACTTCCTCCATCGCGATATCAAGTGCTCAAATATTCTGGTCAATAATAGAGGCGAAATCAAGCTGGCTGATTTCGGTCTAGCAAGACTGTATCACAGCAACATTGAACGTCGCTACACGAATCGAGTCATCACGCTGTGGTACAGGCCTCCAGAGCTGCTTCTCGGCGAAGAGCGCTACGGTCCGGCTGTGGATATCTGGAGCGTTGGCTGCATTTTGGGCGAGCTTTTCGTCAAAAAGCCAATCTTCATGGCGAGCACTGAAACCTGCATGTTGGACACGATTTCGAGCATCTGTGGAACGCCGAGTGTCGAAAATTGGCCGACTGTTGTTGAAACGAAGAATTTCAATGTGATCAGGATGAAGCAGTATCCGCGGATATTGAAGGACCATTTGTAGGTTTCATTTTTGAGTTTTATGGCCTAAAGTTTGAATTTCAGCTCCCTCATCCCCTCCCTACCCCTGGACCTCCTCGACAAAATGCTCCAACTCGACCCCTCCAAGCGTCCATCAGCTTCCGAAGCCCTCAACCATCTCTGGCTGTCCCGGATCAACCCGGATACCGTTCCCAGGCTGGAATTGCCCGAGCATCAAGACTGTCATGAGCTGTGGTCGAAGCAGAACCGAAAACGCGTAAGTTTGTCCTCCCTTCCAACCACCCCATCAAAATCTCTCCCATTTCAGCTCCAAAACCAAAACAACCAATCCAACGGCAACGGCCATTCCTCAACCTCCCTCCTATCATCAATGGCACCGCCCCCGCCGATCCCCCCGATTCTGACGGCAAATGGCACTTCTCGGCGTTGATTTCTACTCTTCTTTCCACCCATCATCCGATCCACGTTATACGGCTCACAAAGAACATTTATTATTGAAAATAAATTCCTCACACGGTAGATTTGATTGAAGAAACTTGTCACTTTCAACCATACTCAAACAAACTCATTTGTGGCCTCCGTCTAATCTTCTGCGCTTCCTTTTCTCCCGAAACGCTTACATTCATCGTTTTATTTGTATTGTCTGTTTTGAAAATCAATAATTGCGTCGTATTGTTTATTGTTTAACTGATTTTTCGAAACCCACTTATACATACCGTTCATTGTTCGTTATTGTACGATTGCGTTATTTTATATTTAGTTGTCTAAAGCAATTTTGTAAACAGATTCGGTTAACAACCTTCGGTCGCATCCTGCCTCACATCAGACGACTTACGATTGATTGCGATATTAGGGATCCAGGTGCGGTTTGGTTTTGATTTTTGGGGATTTTGAGGGGTATGAGCTGTGATAGTTTTGTAAATAGGGGTACTTTAATGATAGTTGCGTTGATGGTAGCCCATTGAAGGGTACTGTAAGCCATCCGAATCCATTGAAGTGTCGTTTTGGAGGATAGTCAAATCCAGTCAAATGGGGGCTCGTCGCACTGATTTCAATTAAATGTAACCAATTGCCAACTTTTCTTACCGATATTCGTGCATTTTCATTCCGGTCTGTGGCCTCATTGCACCAAATGCACCTCAATTTTGTGAGGTTTTTATATATTTTTCTCCATGCGGGTTGTTATACATTGTCTCTACCTGCGCGTCTGATTACTGTTTATTGGGATACTGATTCGATCACGTCTTTTTCTTTCAAAATTTGCACTAAATAACGTTGTACTCTTCATAGATTTACTGGTATTGTTGTTTATTTATCGAAAAATTGAAAATAAAATGGTTTTTGATGATCGAAATCGCTGTTAATTTGCATTGATGGCAGTTTAAAGGATGGAAATGGCCTTCAGATTGGTCATTTGTAACCAATTCGCCCCCTAACTGACCCTACGATGCAGCGTCGACGTCCCGATGGTGACCACTTTTCGCCCCCTGACTCGCGAAATCGGGCCCATTTCCCGCTCCGACGTCTCAATGGCATCTTCCCGAGGACTCTGGACTTTACCGACATCTCCCCCTTATCACCGCCGACGACGCCCCGAGCCGCTACACGACCCATGTTATTGGATTCGGAGGACGAGGCGGATGTCCGGGCTGTTATGATCGACTATCCGGAATTACTGCATTCAGATGGCATGATGGCAGGGGCTTCTGATGTCGAGGATGACTTGGAGATTGAGCTGGACATGGACGAAGTTGACCTATTCGGGTATCCCATCGAAACCGACGACGGCGACGATTCCAGACAGTCCGAAACAGCAGCAGCTATGGAGACTGTCGACGGAAACGAGGTCCTGCGTCACGTCGATGACTGTGTCGCGCATCTGAGAAGGAACTTACAACTGACTGTGGCAGAGGGCTTTGAAGCCATTCTGCAAAGGGTGGCACAAATGGATGAAGTTGATACCGATGTGTTGGAGCGTCAAAGTGATGAATGACTGCATCCTTTTTTCTGATACCGTAATGTGTGTATTGAACTGATTGATAAAACTGTATTTTATTTAATACCGAAATCGACAATTTTAGTATTCCTTAACACACTTTTAACATTACTTAGCAAAATAAGCAAAATTTACTGTTGTTGCCAATCCTGAATTATCGCCCAGAAAGGCAGCAACATAAAAATTAAAAATGCAAAAAACAATACAACGTAGTCTGATTTTGTAAAGTTTTTTAGGTTTTTATTTTCAGCAGGATCGTCAGAACCCAAAAGGTTGAAATCATTCAATGTTTCTAAAAGTTAAAAGTTTATATAAATTAGACAAAAAAGTGCAGTTAACTTACGGATTAGAGCCGAATTAGTTGACATCGGATTCCAACAATTTCCACAGTACGCATTTCTGCGACAAATAGCACACGAAAATGTTGTTCCCGATGTCATGCGCCTGATACAGCTTTTACAGAATATATGGCCACAGGGCGTGGTTAGAGGAGCCCGATTAGTGCGATTGTAGTTGTAGCAGCAAATGCAGCATTCACTTATCTCGGCGCCATCATAATCTGGAGCACGATATAAGGTGGATACTTTTTTAGACCACATTTGGAGTCAATTATGAGCGAATAAAAAGCCAAGGATGCAAGCGCAGAATAGGTGAATGGTATGGTTTTCCGAGCCCGCTTTTCCACGACACAGTGTTGGAAGTTTTGTGTGGCTTACCTACTACCAAGAACACACACATAACCCAATTACTGTACATTAAGCCTTTCCCGTCCCAGTTCGACACATCCAAAACACACCCCTTCTGCTCGTTGAAGATTTGCCAATTGCTTACTTAATTCATAAACTGTATCTGTTTTAATATTAATAAAATTGGTATTACTGTATTTCAATCAATTAGACAAAAAATAATATAATAAAAGATAGTAGCAAAAAACTTGCATATAATGAGAGGAAAAAACAGAATAAAGTGAAATATAAAAGACCATAAAAAAACAATAAAAAGATAGATACACGCATACAGTACCGTGCAGTGAAGTATGCGTTTTTGGTCATAACTTTCTTCAAACGCAAGCTTTTGGGCTAAAATTTTAATTATAGATAGTTTAACTGATTAGTAATAAGTTGTTCTGTCCTTAAATACCGTGTGTAATCGAGAGTAAAGCTAGAGGTTCATCCCGCCTACCCACAGGCCTGTGGTTCCCTTTCCTTCTACCTCTCACCCCCCTGCCCGAAGTTACCCCTCGTTCGGGAATACTTCATTAGTGCTGTATAGCACAATTATCTCAATCACTGACTATGCTAATTTGTTCCTGTTTTGATAATGCTTCGGCGTCCCCCATAATAAATCAGTCTTAACCCCAGCCTATCTCCCGCTCGGTCGTCGGAGGTCAACCCTCTCCGGGGTACCCACCCCTATGGGTTACCTTCGGATACGTCATTGGTGACGAGTAATGGATTTGGAACCCACGCAAGCCACAGCGCTTCTAGTATAGCGCGGCACTCCGAAGACGTTTGCGACATCATTTTCGGCCAGAGCAGTCACATCGAACTCACCTACACCTTCAAGGACCACTACGATAACCCTAGCGACAAATCGCTAAATCAGATGACATTTCTACGTCAGGCGTGCATGACCCCGGGAGGCATGCAACACGCATCACAGGAAGCTAAAGGATCTTCCACGCAGTAATCAGGCACAACTAGCTGCCTATCATCGTCATTATCCGTCCCATTGTGCGAGAAGTCGCCAATCAGTCCAAGTCAAGCTGTCCAACCCGTGTTCGCTACCAGCGAGAGAAGTCACGCTGCAAGCACACCGTCTAACCCAAAAGGTACAAGGAAAAGGCGAGAAGTCGCAACTCCTATGCATCTTGGCCCCGCAAGAATCTCGACCTCGATCCACTCGAAGATCCCCCGAATCCACCGGCAACACCATCAGTCGAACCTCACAAAAGAAAAAAGGAAAGCAGTTGTTCTGTCCTTAAATACCGTGTGTAATCGAGATAAAGCTAGAGGTTCATCCCGCCTACCCACAGGCCTGTGGTTCCCTTTCCTTCTACCTCTCACCCCCTGCCCGAAGTTACCCCTCGTTCGGGAATACTTCATTAGTGCTGTATAGCACAATTATCTCAATTACTGACTATGCTAATTTGTTCCTGTTTTGATAATGCTTCGGCGTCCCCCATAATAAATCAGTCTTAACCCCAGCCTATCTCCCGCTCGGTCGTCGGAGGTCAACCCTCTCCGGGGTACCCACCCCTATGGGTTATCTTCGGATACGTCAACATGGTTTTTGTTTGGATCGCTAGGTGGTCTCACAACGAAACTTATGGTCCGACGCCCAAATTGACTGTCAGCGCATATTTTGAATTTTGACAATTTTAGCCTATAAAGTTGCCGAACAGAACCGCTGTAGGTGTTTTTGCACTTTTTTAATGTTTTCAAGTGTTTTTACGTCCCTCTGCTTTGTTGGAGCAAGAATCGAATTCGTTGATCTTAATTTTGCTCGCCTTGGTTTGGGCACCCGGAATCATGGTGTTAATTCAGGTTTTTATACAAATTTGATAACCCATATCAACCAAATCGCGTTTATAAGTTATGTGATGCATATTTAACAAAATTCAAATCAAACATTGGCGGTTGTCACCATAAAAGTATGACATCCCACATCTTGGGGTGTAGCGGCAGGGTGCTCGATGGCGTTCGTTGGTAAAAACAAGGAGTCAATAATTTTTTGTTACGACACAAACGTTCAAAAATTACTTTGATATTTGTAGGTTATCGTTTGGTTTAGTTTTAAAACTGCAGAAAATTCTTGAAGGCTTTTTTCGGGGCGATAATCGCATACCGTACATGACGAACTTCGGCAAAAGTCAATGGGAAGTGGAAAGTTTGCCCATTGACCCCAGTTAAAACGATTTTTAAATACAACAAGCATAAAAAACTTAGTTTAACAGTATTGTATATTAAACAGTTGGTTTTGGCTGTTTTTGATCAATTTTACATACCGTATTCAGCTCTACTCAGGAAACCCCACCTTTGATGCTCTACAGATGCGCACCTACATCGTGACATTGCCTTTTTTTATTCAGAATGATTGTAAAACATTATTAGATACGTTTTACGTCTAGAAACCGTAATAGAAAAAATTGTACCTTAATGTTTTCACCAACGAACGCCATCGTGCACCCTGCCGCTACACCCCAAGATGTGGGATGTCATACTTTTATGGTGACAACCGCCAATGTTTGACTTGAATTTTGTTAAACATGCATCACATAACTTGTAAACGCGATTTAGTTGATATGGGTTATCAAATTTGTATAAAAACCTGAATGAACACCATGATTCCGGGTGCCCAAACCAAGGCGAGCAAAATTAAGATCAACGAATTCGATTCTTGCTCCAACAAAGCAAAGGGACGTAAAAACACTTGAAAACATAAAAAAAGTGCAAAAACACCTACAGCGGTTCTGTTCGGCAACTTTATAGGCTAAAATTGTCAAAATTCAAAATATGCGCTGACAGTCAATTTGGGCGTCGGACCATAAGTTTCGTTGTGAGACCACCTAGCGATCCAAACAAAAACCATGTATTACTAATCAGTTAAACTATCTATAATTAAAATTTTAGCCCTAAAGCTTGCGTTTGAAGGAAGTTATGACGAAAAACGCATAAACGCATACTTCACTGCACGGTACTGTAAAAGGTGCAACAATCTTCAACAATGCTTAGAATAAAATTTCTTCTTGCTGGAATGCCATTAGCGTCAACTTTCACTGCTGGTGTTTTAATTTTTATAACTTTAACATTATCGGAGGCCAAGAGGTTAAAGTATTCCAGAATCTCTACAAACCGTAAATTTATAAAATTTGGTTAACTACATATTACGATTAACTTACGAATAAGTGCAAAATTCTTTGGTACATCATTCTTTGGTACGCCATTAATTAAAACTTTAGAAACTTTACGACAAGTGGCGCATGAAAACGACGATTCCTTTTTCATATGCTCGATACAACGTTTGCAGAATGTATGGCCACAGGGCAGGGAAAGGGGAGCACGATTGGAGGTGTTGATTACCGGACAGAAAACCCAAAGAATTTTGACCCAAAGAAATTTGACCCAAACATTTTGACCCAAAGGATAGAAAACCCAAAAGACGTTTGACCCAAACGGATAAAATGCCCAAAAGCATTTTGACCCAAAACAAGAATACCCAAACGGAAAGATAACCCAAAATACCAAAAAACCCAAAACCAAAAAGCAGGCCCGGTTTGGCATAGCCCGCCAAACCGGGCCTGCTTTCTCAATAGCAAGTCGGTCCCCGATTCGTCCAAAAGTTGATAAGCACGTCTCTAGAAACATTCAAAATATCTTTAACGTGTATTTATTTCGTCCAAGTCCGACCCGGCCCGCTGTGGTCGCAAACTTTAACGGCCCAGCCAATTGGCTTCCAGGCCAGGTCGGCTTGAAATGCCCCAGCCTGCCTTCTACCCTTGGTTCAGTTCAAGGCTTCACATTGCGCGCACTAAGTCTAAGTCTGAGATCCCGAATAAGTGGGGGGCTTCGCCCCCCACGCCCCCCTCTAAGTTCACAGTCAAGTGATCGGTGGCACAGCCTCATGAGTAATCCTGCCGGAACTTCGAAGTTCGAAGGACTGCCTGATTTGAAGTTAGGGAGTTGAAATTTTTTCCAAGTTTGGAAATGCTCTTTGGGCATCCATCTGCGACCCAAAACGATTTGGGTATTACAGTTTGGGTAAAACTGTATATTGGGCAAAGTGTCCTTTGGGTATAAATGTTTTGGGTATTCTTTCCGTTTGGGTCAAAATTCTTTTGGGTTTTCTGTCTTTTGGGTCAAATGGCTTTTGGGTTTTCTATCCTTTGGGTCAAAATGTTTGGGTCAAAATTCCTTGGGTCAAAATTCTTTGGGTTTTCTGTCCGTAGACCGGAGGTGTTGTATGTGGAGTAGCAAATGCAGCATTCGTTCATCGTCATATTTTCAGTGTCAGGGGCATGAGATGAAATAGTGGATTTCATTTTTTTGGATTTGGAGTAGGTTATGAAAAGTTAAAGAAGCGCAGAGTAAGGAAACGGTATGTTTAGGAATATGGTTTCGCGGGTCCGCTTTAAAACGACACACTGACGGATAAAGGTGGAATGCCTTACCCGAACTACGACCAACACACACATCATTACAGTAGAATGTTCACGCTCTGGGAGAAAATTCACATACCTCACTGTACTTACTTCACTGAAGGTTTGATAATTGCGCAGTATTTCTATGGACCTTCTTGATGTCGTGGAAAGTAGAAGTGATGAACGACTGCGCCTTTTTGTGTGTAATGTGGTTTTTGAAATTGGTAAAGAGTATTTTATTTAATTTGGAGTTCAAACAGTCATTATATATACTCATAATAATCTAAAAAATAAAAAATTGAACTAACAATAAACCAAAAAAATTTAAACCCGGGGTGAAGAGGCATATATAGGGACCGGCAGGTCAAAATAAATTTGGTCCGTTTCGGCTGGAAATAGTCTTATTCGACGCAGAATCCCCGTAGATTTTGATTGGAAAAGAAATTAGATTTTTTTAAAAATCATAAAGGCATGAAAATGCCGAAGAAAGAGCGCAAAAATCCAAAACTTTTCTGACGGGGAACTCGCGTGTTTTTGGTGAAACACCCCATTGTCAAACAGTACACTTTGCCAAGCCTTTCTTGCGCACGAGTTTTTCCTATTGACTCAATCCCCTCATACGAACGCACCTCGTGCATTTGCACATGCGCGTGAACGCAAACACGGCATTAGCGCGCCTTTTTACAACGTTTAAATTCACAAATATCGTGCCATCTGCGTGCCCACAGCGCACATGACAAGGTGAGGGTGGGGGACATCAACAGTTTTTTGAGTGCGCTTCAGGTTTTAAGTTATTTCTCCACTTTTGCACATTGTGCTAATACTTTTTTTTGCTTTAATGGAAACTAGAGATATTGTTTTATATACTCCCAGATAAAAATCACAAGTTTGGGCCCCGGGGAGCCCTACAATCAGGCGGTCATTTATGGTAAAATCTTTTTGGTTGTTTCTCGAAAATTGCATGCTAACTTTTGTTTTTTTTGTCGTATTTCTTACTTGTACGACCTAAAGGACCATTTCCTTTGACGCATTTTTTGATTCAGGTCCATTAAATTTTTGGTCATTTTTTCGGTTTTTTAGTAAATTTTTTTTTGATTTTAGCTTTAAAATAATTTCTTTTTTAAAAAACATTGCTTTAAGCTAGCTTAACCAATTTAGAAAATTTAAACTATGTCACGTAATTCAAAAGTAAAAAAGTTGAAATTACAGTAAATTTTTTATGTAAAAAAATAAAAAAAAAGTTTTGACCTAGATTCAAAAAGTTGTCAAAGCTTATGATACTTTAGGCCTTATAGATTAAACGTACAGAAAATGATAAAAAGTTAGCATCAGGTTTTCGAGAAACAACCAAAAAGGTAAACGAGTTTATGCTACTTGAAAACTCCCTAACTTTAGTACTTTTTAGCTCCTAAACCTCGACTTTATCAGCCCCAGCATCACCACAGACATCTATTATCCTTAAAAAGTTAAAAAAACACCTAACTTAACGGTGGGGTCGCGCAAAAATTATTTTCAAAAAACGCAAAAACCTGGTCAAAAAAAGACGCACAGCGGCTGAATGTCCCCCGATATGTGCGCTGTGCGTGCCGTGCCAATACAAGCCTCACAATGCAAAACAATATCAGAAACCGTTATTACAAAGTTTTACGTAGAACAAATACGCCTTTGTAACAAATGTGTTGGATGATAAAAATAATTTGAAAAGCGGGTTTTGGCATTTTCTGGCATCTTTAGGGCAAAACTAAATACACCATTCGAAGGTTCTTATTCTGAACGACTGGTACAAATGGTCAAATCATTCAATTTCTTAAAAAAAACTTTTGCTAATTTTGGTCCAAAAATTGTGCCACGCGCATCCGGTCTTGTCCGGACTTCGCGCTAAAACCATAGACGTAACTTTTCACGCTGAATCAAATAATAATAATGCCATTTGAGGGAGGGAAGGCGATGGTGCCCAAAACTTCAAAAAACTATGAAAAATTACGGTTTTGGCACTTTTTTGAAAGTTTATGATAAAACCAATATTACCATTCGATTTCTCATACATGTAAATGGGGATTTAGACGTGCTAATTATTGAAATTGATCAACTTTTATTTTTGGCATTGCATTTGTAAAATTGTGGCACGCGCATCCGGTCTTGTCCGGACTTCGCGCAACTACCAAGTATGCAATTTTTTACGCTGAATCGAATGGTACAGGTGCCGTTGTAGGAGGCGAAGGCGATGGTGACCAAAATTTGAAAAAATCAGCAAAAAGTGCCGTTTTGGCACTTTTTTGAAGGTTTCAGTTGAAACCAATATTGCCATTCGATTTCCCATACATGTAAAGGGGGGTCTAGACGCGCTAAATATCGAAATTGATCAATTTTTTTTTTCTGGCATTTCACGGATAAATTTGTGGCACGCGCATCCGGTCTTATCCGGTCTTTTTCCATTAACCACTGATGCAACTTTTTACGCTGAATCGAATGGTATAGGTGCCGTGACGGGGAGCGAAGGCGATGGTGACCAAAACTTCGAAAAACTGTCCAAAATTGCCGTTTTGGCACTTTAGGGCAACTTTTTCGAAAATCTGATGGCACCATTCGATTTGGAAAGGAACGAAACGTCCGAATATACTATTGTATTTTGAATTTGAAACAAAAAATTTTGATACAGTACCCCGGGGAACACTTTGTTCGTGTCGAAATTTTCGTGACCTGCCGGTCCCTAGGCATATAAGCATATATAATTACAAATAACAACACGAAGGATGTATAGCTTAATTTCTCAGCTTTTGTTTGATTTCCTAGCATAGATAAATGTGAATTTCAATTTTTTTGATCACACGTGTTTTTAACTTCAACTTCTTCAATATCGTCAGAAGCCAGGAGGTTAAAGTTGTCTAGAATCTCTAAAAACCAAAAATTTGTAAAAAATGGTTAAAACATGACAGTTAACTTACGAATTAGTGTCAAATTCTTTGACATGGGATTCAATCCAACATCAAAAAAAGATATTCCGCGACAAATGGCACATGAAAACGTCTTGTTTTTTGTCATCTTACGGGTACATTTTATGCAGAACGTATGGCCACAGGACACGGTAACAGGAGCCCGATTGGTGCGGTTGTATGTGTCGTAGCAAATGCAGCATTCGTTCATCTTGTTTCCTTTAGCATCAGTGTTTTTCATAGTGGTGTTAGTGGTAGTGGTGACAGGGGATGACGTGGTAGATCCCATTTTATGTTTGGAATCGATTTTAAACGAATATATGAACAGGGAATGCAAGCGCAGAGTGATTGAACGATATGTTTGGGAATATGGTTTTGCAGACCGCTTTTCCACGACACAATAATGGATAGTAGTGGAGTGCAGTCCCGACCTACAGCCCAAAACACACATGGCTAAAATGCGTGTTTCATTACGAAGCTTACTACAGTGCGCAAAACTGGGATGAACGACGTCCAAAGTCCAAGTTCTGGATGAAACCAATGCTATATTTGTCTCACTGACGACGCATTTTTTATACTTTCTAACTTCTTTTTTTATTAAACTCAACACAGAAACAAGAATAAATAAACGCTGAATTCGACACTTAACATTTGGGATTGTAATAAATGAAGAAAGGAAAGAAATAAACAAACGAAGCGATCAGCAAGTATGTTAAAATAAAGAAATTGTCAATGGCATTCTGGCTTAAGTTACCAACTAATTTCACCGCGCGTCTTGTTAGTCTTTCTTTAGCACTTTCATCTTCGGCTAAGAGGTTGAAGTGTTCCAAAACTTCTAAACACAAAAAATTTTAATGACTATTTAGAAGATCAGAGCCAACTTACCGATTAAAGCCAAATTCTTCTTGATTTTACTCGAAGGAATGAACGAAACAGCACGACAAATGGCACACGTTGCCGTATTCATTTCTTGGGTACATTGCTTGCAGAATGTGTGGCCACAGGGCAGGGAGATAGGAGCCCGATAGGTGAAGGTGTATGGGTACAAGCAAATGCAGCATTCATTTATCATGAGGTCTTTAGCATCGGTGGCTTTGGTAGTAATGGTGGTGGTATCAACATTTTTGATAGGAACAGTGTTGACGTCGGCATTTTTGTTGGTAGTAATATTAGCGGTTTTCTTATTTTTGGTAGTGTTAGTGGCGGCATTCTTATTTTTGCCCATTTTGGAACTTAGAATCGATTATAAATAAATAAGTATGCAGAGAACGCGAGCACAGAGCGATGAACGGTATGGTTTTCCGAGACCGTTCAGATACGACACAATGTTGAAGGTTTTGCCGTGCCTTCCCTACGACCGAAAACGCGCGCATACACACAACTTAGGTTCGATTACTGTACATTAAGCCTTTACAATTCTTGTTCGACAGATGCAGAATACGCCCCTTCTGCGCGTTGAGGGTAAACCAACTTATTTCTACACAGCGAGAAGTTGGAAAGTTACTAGCTAACAAGTGTCATTTTTGGCTAATAACTGGTAATTTCGATGGTTTTTTGACTTGGTTCATGCAAATATATCAGTTTATATTGATAAAATCAGATCCTTTTACAATTCTAGGACACGTGAAACTTGAAAATATTTCGAAAATTGCACAGGATTTAGTAGTTTGTGATTTAGCTACTTACCAGAACCGATAATAGGTGACTTTTGACAAAATCAGGTTCTGGTAGGAGCAAAAACTTTGAGCTAGACAACTTTGCATAGGGGATTCTGAATCGCGAAAATACGACAAATTTGGAAACGCGACTGAAACTGTAATAAAATCTATAGTTAGTAAGCTGCCAGTTAAAAAAGTGGTATTTTTGGTCAACTTTCAGCGTTTTTAGCCATAAAAGGTGTAAAGATCTAATGCTACGACGTTTTCAACCATTGTTTTTAGACCAAAAATATACGAAAAACTTAAAAATGTGTATGTCAATGCGTTAGAATCAATAGTTAGCAAGTTACTAGCGAATGAGTGGTAATTTCAGTGGTTTTTTCACCCGGAACGTACAAAGATGTCAGTTCATATAACTAAAATCCAATGTTTTGACACTCCTAGGACACGGGAAACTTAAAAATACTTCGAAAACTGCACAGGAATCAATATTTTGTAATTTAGCTACTTACCAGAACGTATTATAGGTGACTTTTGACAAAATCTGGTTCTGGTAAGTGCAAAAATTTTGAGCTAGACCACTTTGAATGGGTGTTTCTGAACCGCGAGAATACGAGGAAAACGGAAACGTGACTTAAATAGTACACTGAAAAAAAAGCGTGAAAATTTTCCCCGCGCAGGGGGGAAAGTGCGGATACCCTTGCGCAAAAGTGGAGCGTTTTCCCCTCTGTGCGGGGAAGTGCCGCCAGCATCCCTCAAAAAAGGGGAAAGTGCTCCCTCGCGCACACCCTTGGCGCAGACCGTTTTTTCTGTGTAATCGGATCAATAGTTAGTATAGTTGCCAGCTAAAAAGTGTGATTTTGGGTCGATTTTTGGTGTTTTTTAGCCCTGGAAGGTGTAAAGATCTGATGCAACGGCACAATTAGCGGCACTCTTTCCGTTTGTTGATCAATTTTTGATGTTTTTAGCCTTGGAAGGTGTAAAGAGCAAATCTTTCGTTTTTTGGGGGCGTGTACATTAAATGTAGTTTGGTTTTGAGCCAGTGATGTCCATCGAAGAGCCTATTTCGATCTGGGATGACTATTCAATGGGTGATCCCGACTGATTAAATTAGAAAAAAAAGTACAAAACTGCACTGGGATTACCAGTTTGTGATTTAGCCACTCACCAGAACCGATAATAGGTGACTTTTGTCAAAATCAGGTTCTGGTAAGTGCAAAAACTTTGAGCTAGACCACTTTGCAAAGGTGATTCTGGATCGCAAGAACACAACGAATGCAAAAACGCAAATTAAACTGTAACTTGATTAACAGTTAGTAAGCTGACAGCTAAAAAGTTGAAATTTTGGCCGATTCTTGGTGTTTTTTATCCCGAAAGGTGTAAAGCTCTGATGCTACGACGTTTTTAACCATTGTTTTAAATTTTTTAGTCTCTTATGGCTTAACTTTGTAACTATTGCGGTTTTTGATGAATTAATCTATTTTAAAAATCGAGACATTTAAAGACACATTTATTTATTTCCACATGATTTTAAGTTGCTCAAAATGATCATGCGGTTTGTTGTTGTACTTGACACCAGTCACCCGTTTTTGCTTCATTCTGGCTTCTTTTAAGCAAGTCACAATAAAGTACAAAATAACAAAGAGAATGCCAACATTGTAAAACTGAAATAAAGTATTGCGTTGCATTTTAAGAAGTTACAAACTCACAAAATATATAAATCCTATTGCGACGACTGTGCTACTATTACCATACGCTGCAAAAAGGTAACAAACAGGACCACATCCGCAAAATACTGTGATAATAAACAAGCATGGACAAATAAAACGAAGCAGTTTGATATTGCGGACGAGATTGTGTCTAGTCGAAAGTTTATAGCCGAAAGGGATTATTTTGTGTCGACGAATGTTAATGATTAGTATCACTATTTCAGTCTAAATGTAATACAAGTTTATATGAATTGTTAAACTCGTAAAACGTACTATTAAACATAACAAGTGCATTGACGTAGTGAAAATTGACAGCGGGGTGAGCAATTTCATGTTTGCTAAAATGTTATTTTATGACGTTGTGTTTTTTGTTGTTTGACGCTTACACATAAAATAAATTATCGAAACGCTAGAGGCATAAAAAACCGATGCTACGGCAGCCAAATATCCGTGAACGCGTTTTCGCAAAAGTGGTGTTTGTTGTGACGTGACCGATGCCACGACGCAATCGATCGATATCCCAAAAGCCGAGATGATTATAATGTTTCCACTGAATGTTGTCACTATTCGCATGTAATACGCAGGTTGAGAATTGACATCGTTTCCGCAGAGGCAGTACACACTTACAACCATTGATGATATTGGACGTATGAAGGAGAGTGAAAGCATGAGTTTCAAATACACACTAAAAAGTAAAATAGTAAAACTATTACAACGAAGTTAAAAAAGATCGATTTACCGCAACCCAGGTTCGAGTGTTATTATTCTTAAGGAGACTTTTTTGGACATAATAGCAGTGATACCGACAGCCAAATAGCAGAGACATCCGAAAGTCAAAATTAGAACTAAAAAAACTGATTCACTCATCATTATTGACCGGCACTTTGAAAGAGGTGAGGACAAAACCAAATGAAGCCAAAACATTTCTATTTTTACGGGCGGCCAACCCAGACCGATCCAATTAGTGTGCTTATACCCTCTCTCCTGGGAGTTTGGTTTTATTTGTTACCACAACCTCTTTTGGTGAACTTTAATGTTCGATTAAACTTTGTGACATCAGTCAGAGATATTAGTTCTGGGGAAAAGATCTGATGTCGGGGACAGATCAGATTCCGTATGACGCGGGTCCGAATCTTTGAAACATTCGGATGTTTGAAATAGGATCCGATCCGGTGCCGGATTGTGTGCGCGTGTCCAAAAAGTCTATGGCATTAAAGTTTTGTTTCAACATTTTTTCACCTTTCTATAACCACAAACATAAAGGACAAATTACAACGTGTTTATTCATTTCCACATTCTCTTAAGCCGTTCAAAGTGATCTGTAGTCATAATTTCGTTATTGCACTTGACATCAGTTACCCGTTTTTGTATTCTTCTAGCTTCTTTAAAGCAAGTCATGATGAAGAATAAAACAACGAACAAAACACCGACATTGTAAAACTGAAAAAAGGTATTCCATGCGCATTTTAAAAAGGCGAAAACTCACAAAATATATAAACCCGATTGCAAGGACTGTGCTAGTATTACCATTGTATGTTGCAAAAAGATTAGTGACGGGACCACATCCGCAACATACTGTAACAATAAGCAAATATGGACAAGTAAAACGAAGTAATTTGATGTTGCGGACGAGGTTGTGTCTAGTCGAAAGTTGATAGCCGAAGGAGATTATTTTGTGTCGGCGAATGTTAATTATTAGTATCACTACTTCAGTCTAAACGTAGTACGCTTACTCATAGAATGTTAAAACTTGAAAAAACATACAATAAAACATATTAAGTGCATTGACGTCGTCAACATTGACAATGGGGTAAGCAACTTCATTTTTGCTGAAAAAACTTTTGTTTTTAGAAGGTTGTGGATGTTTTTCTGATTCTTACACGCAAAATAAACGATCGAAACGGTGAGTGCATAAAAAATCGATGCAGCGGCAGCCAGATATCCGTGAAGCCGTTTCCGTAAAAGTGGGGTTTGCCGCCTTGTGACGGATGCAACAACACAATCGATCGATATTCCAAAAGCCGAAATAATAATCATGTTTCCACTAAATGTTGTAACTAATCGCATGTAATATGCAGGTTGAGAGTTGACATCGTTTCCGCAGAGACAATACAGACTTATAACCATTGATGATATTGGCCTCACGAAAGATAGAGTCAGCACAATTTTCAAATACACCCTGGAAAGCATTCTGTACTACAGCAAAGTCAAAAAGTTATTTACAGTAAACCAGGTTCGAGTGTAGTTATTCTAACGGAGACCCTTGTAGACATAATGGCGCAGATACCAACAGCCAAACAGCAGAGACATCCGGAAATGAAAACAAGAACTAAGATAAATGATTCCGTTATCATTATTAAAAACTGCGCGAAGTAAAACTAATAGACATAACAGCGTCAATTTAGGCAAATAAACTTCTATTTTTACACGTGGCGGACTCAGACTGTCCCAATTTGTGTCTCCAATCATCCTCTCTTGGGAACTCAACAAGCATGGCACAACAAAAAGCATCAATGCTCGATTAACCATAAGTCATGCCTACTACTACTTCCTTCTCTACTTGTTGAAATCATTGTCCATAAACGTAAAACCTAACGAGTGTGATGTTTAAAATTTAGTTTGTTAACGTGCCAAACATTAGCACTCATTGAATGCAAAAAGTTGTAGCGTTTTTGTTCCTTTTATTCTGCCGTCAATGATGTGTAACTTAACTCATGTACTACATGCGTTTAGAAAGAAAATTATCATTAATGACGTTATTCATCCTAACGTTGCCGATATTAATAACTCCTGTTTGGTTTCCCCCCATTTGGAAAAAAATCAAAAATGGCGGAACTGTTTGTCATTAAGTGTGGCAATCGACTAACTTGACGATCAGATAGGCACATTTTCAACCCGTTCTGAATAAAAAACACAACCAAAAATAAATGTTTCATCTTTACATATCAAATTTCAATGCAGCATGTTAAAAACCTCCATTGATCACATATTCATTTTTATAGTGTGCAAAGACAATTCTTATGGATACTCTTTGCGTTTGTAACAGGTGAACACGTGCTGACTGTGTATATTTGCATTTCTAATAACCTCCTGAACATGAGGTTGCATGAATTTTCTGTTCCCTGTTTTAAGTTATCACCGTAAAACTAAAACCATGTACTACAACCTTTTTGAAAACATCACTCTAGATGAAATTGTTCATCCTAACATTGCCGTCACTGCACAAATTTTTTATTGTATTATCACACCTATAAACACTGTGCTGATCGCAATGTTTTTATACATCATTCTAAAGAAATCCCCTCCGGCAATGAAAATCTACAAACATATTCTATTTGTCAAGTTTTTAGCATGCTATATTCTTAACATAATAACGTTTCTGTGGCAACCAATACCGTTATACCCCCTTAGAGCATTGTATTGTATCGGTTTCGTATGCAGTGGATCAACTACAAATGTTGTAATGATAGTGTTATTTTTGGGCGTAGTTACTTTTATTGTATATATTTCATTGTTTCAACTCTTGTTTCAATGCGTTAACACTTCGTTAATTGAAATTGAGCTAATAAGACGTTTGTTTTTGGATCAGCGTTTGATATATGTTGCATTTGGGACAACGTTTTTGACTACAACGGGGTTTTGTTTTGGTAAGTTTACAGTTTAGCAAACTTTCAGCAGCAAAATAGGTTAATTTCATTGTTAAACTTGCAGCATTTTTTATATTAAGCGTCCATGACAACATGGATGCAGCTTTCGTCGCTGATATTCCGGCACTTGGGCCATTTGTAAACGTCACCCCTTCATTTGACGGCCTTCATCCAGATTTTGATAACAACCGTATGACAGTTTTTCTTGGTTTCACCATATTGTTTATTGTCGGCACCATGACCAGTGCCACCATTCTTTTTATTGCATTTGTTCGACACATGAGAAAAATTAAGAAAACAGTTACACCATCAACTTATGAAGGTTTTAACATGATGTTCAAGTAAGATACTTTCAACTAACTTTTAAAATCTGTAGAAACAAAGCTTTTTCTAGATCAATGGTTGCACAGCTTGTGTTCTTTCTGATTTTCCTTGTAATCCCGAATGCGTGTAGCAACTTTCAACTGGCTTTTAAAATGTTATGGAGCAGCTACGTCACACCTTTATTGCTTCCATTTTGTCTGACTAATATTATTTGTGAAGTTTTGGCACTTTTATATTTCATTAAACCATATCGCAACTACTTTATGCAATTGTTTCGGAGGTCCAGAGTTAAAGTCCGCATTTCGAAAAGTGTAACATTGTCATAAACGATCAGTTATTCTTTGTTGTTATTAATGTGTGTTTGAAGTATAAACGTAGTATGTTTTAGACATCTTTTCTAAGAAACCCCGTTTATATGTGTGTAGTCTAAGATAGTGAAAATAAAAGTGATCTATGTATCAAACTTACTACATTAACTGTCATTCAGTGATTAGCAATTTGACAGTTTGCAGATGTCAAGTCCACAAAACGCACTAATAACTTTATAGACACGTTTTTTGTATGTCACCTGAATTGAATATAAGTAATTGAACATGTAAAGTGCATACAACATCGCTTAGCAGGTGAAACAGAAATATTGTAAAACGTTGTTGGCAAAATGATTCACGTGTGTGCTCAATATGACCACCGCGTGCGCGTTTTTGGTCTCATAACGAAAGAAGATGTTAAATCAACTATACGCCACCGAATGTTAAAGGGATGCACTGGTGACAGCTTTTTGTGGATCCTTCAAAACCCATCAGGATGAAATCAACGAGTTGGCCGAGTTTGCCGACCTTCCGTCGACCCTGGTCGTCGATGTTCTCAAAAAGACCTTTGATCTGAAGACCAACTTTGACGTCCTGACTCACGCCCTCGAGAATGGCACTCACTGTGCTACCAGTTTTGACGTTTATTTTTAACATCAAACGTCACAGATTCTTGAGACCACCAACAGGTGAACAATGCTCTGACTCCTACGTTTGCATTTCTAATCAGTTCCAACCAGGTCGGCACATAAGAACATTTTAATTCCAACTCACTCAGTCTCAGTCTGAAAAGTTTTAACCATGTACTACAAACATTTCGAAAACATTACTCTTGATGATATCCATCACCCCAAAATTGCCGCCACCGCACACGTCGTCTACTGTACTCTCACCCCTATAAACACTGTATTGATTGCAGTGTTTTCGTGCATCATTCTAAAAAAGTCACCACCAGCAATGAACATTTACAAACATGTTCTTGTCGTTAAACTATTATCATGTTATTTTTACAATGTGGCAGTTTTTCTTTGGCAACCGATACCTCTATACCCCCTCAGGGCATTGTACTGCGTTGGTTTTGTTTGCGATGGACCAGTGATCAATGTAATAATGATAGTGTTAACCCTAGCAGCGGCGGTTATGATAGTAAGTACAGCGCTGTTTCAACTTCTATTTCAATGCGTTAACACTTCCTTAATCGACAATGACCTCTTACGACGGTTATTTTTAAACACACGTTCAATTTATGCGTCATTTTTGATGTTGTTTTTGAGTTCGATCGGATTTATTTTTGGTTAGTTTGAAACTTGCAACTTTTGTAATAGTTTTGTTTACAGCATTTTTCATATTAAGCGTTCACAACAACACTGATTTGGCATTTATCGCTGATATTCCGGCACTTGAGCCATTTGTAAACGCAACGCCATCATTTAATGGCCTTCATCCTGATTTCGATGGAAGCGTGATGACTATATTTATCGCTATAGCTTTGTCATTTATCGTAATTACTATGACCGGTGCCACCATCCTGTTTATCGCATTCGTTCGACACATGGGAAAAATTAAGACAACAATTACTCCATCAACTTATGAAGGCTTTCTCATGATGTTCAGGTAATGAAGTTTTCAAACTTTTAATGCCTGTGTAAGTAATGCTTTTTGTAGAGCAATAGTGGCACAACTTATTCTATTTCTGTTTTATTGCGTGATCTTGAACGGATTAAGCAACTTTCAACTGGCTTTTGGATTTTTGTGGAGCAGCTACACCACGCCGCTAATGGTCTCTTTTTGCGTAACCAACATTTCGTGTGAATGTTTGGTGCTTTTATATTTTATCAAACCTTATCGTATCTTTTTTATACAACTGTTTCGTAAAGCAGTCGTTGACATCAAAATTTCGAAAAGTGTAACATTGTCTCATGCCGGTCACTAGTTGTTGGTTTAAATCTAACCGTCAAAGTGTATTTACATTGTAACCGTGATAAATAAATCTCTCTGACTCATTTACTTAATAAAGAGATCATTGTCCTCAAATTTAGTAAAGTTGTGTTAAAAATGTTTAACAGGTAAAATAAAGGATATTTTTAAATTCTGTAGGTCACTTCATACATGTTCATTCGAATATTCCAAGCACTTTTGAGATTTTGCACGTCATGCCGTTCAATGCGTGTGGTCAGCTGCGTGCGCATTTGTGGTCTCACAACGAAGCATCCAACGCGTGCTTTCATTTCGCAATTTTGCACGCGGATTTCAATTTTCAATTTCCCTTCGGCTTTAACTTTCCGTCGCTGCGAATCACATACTTGTCAACGATGCTAGCGGTACGTTTTTTTGTTTTGCCTGTTTAATAGCTTACAAACGTTTAAATTGTGATTTTGCAGGTTGAAGAAGGCTTCGCTTGCAAACAAGTCAACTCATTTACACTCAAGGAAAAGGATTTGACAAAAATGGATGTCGGTCAATTCCTGGAGTCACCTGAATTTGAGGTTCCTGGCTCAGGTGGACTCAAATGGTGGATTCGCGCTTATCCGGCGGGTGAAGATGAAAACAAATCGGCATTCATAAGTTTGTTTCTTTACGTTAACAAGCCGGTGAAAGCACATACGAAGTTTATCATTATCGGTTCTACCATTGAAAGTACGTCGACTTTCATTTTTGATTTGTATTTCAAAGTAACGTTACAGAATCATTCACTTACGAATTTCGTGATCCGTTACGAGGATACGGTTTTCCATTATACGCATCTCATGAAAAACTTATCGACTTGTTTTGTGATGGCATGCTGACAATCACTTGCATCGTCGAGTTTGACATTCCTGCGCCGAATGATCCTTCGAAGCCCAGCATGTTTCAACTTTTCCGCCACGTTCCAACTGATGTCGAGCTCGTCGTTGGTTCTGACAAAGTGCCGGTATCGTTATTTTTGATGTTTTGAGCAAATTTTATATATAAATTTTGTTACAGGCACACCGAGGCGTCCTTTCGCTGATTTCTCCTGTCTTCCATGCCATGTTCTCTCATGACACTGTTGAATCAAAGTCAAACAAAATCGAAATCGCTGACTCTGACTTTACCACCGTCCAATCAGCCATCGATTACTGTTACGGCCGTGAAATGAAGGACCTGTCCGCCGAAACCGCTGTCAACATCCTTCGTTTCTGTGATAAGTACATCATCGCAGCCGCGATTGTAAGTTTTTCATCGTTATCAGTCACTATTTTGATAACTTATATATCGTCTTTGCAGGAAGAACTCGAAAAATGGGCTTTATTGATCCCATCAGTCAAAAACTTCTGTCAAGTCATCCGTTATGCCTATGGTTGTAACAGAGATGGACTGTTGGCCGATTGTTACAAATTGTTCAAAGGACAGCAGAATGAAATTAAGAGTTTGCCCGAGTTTGTCGACCTTCCACTGACCCTCGTCGTCGAACTTCTGAAAAAGGCCTTTGGTCTGAACACCGACTTCGACGTCCTGACGCACGCCCACGAGAATGGCATCGGCTTTGTTGTGGTATGTTTCGTTTTGGTTTTTTATTAAAAGATTATTTCGTATTTCAGGATCATCTGGAGGAGCCACTTATCAAATCAATGTCCATCAACGACTTTTGCCCTGCTGCCAACTATGCCTGGAAGTGTTCGCGTGATACTTTGAAGCAAGTTTGTGCCGCATTTTTGAACGACAACCGAGAAGTGGTCACTGATTTGAAAGACTTTTTCAATCTGGGCCCCGAAACTGTCTGCGAAGTCTTGAAAGCTGCTCACACCCTTAAGCATGGCACTGTTTAGAAATTGTTTTTTTTTGTTTTCATTTGTATTTTTGGTTTTTAATAAAGTCTGTTTTAAGTTAAACGTTTCCAGTCACATTTGAGTTTTTGAACTCGGGAGCTCGGGATGGAGCCGAATGCGCGTGACAGTCGCGTGCGCACGTTTGGTCTTGTAACGAAAAATCACACACGCATGTTTTCATTTTGCCAGTTGGTTGAAAACATGCGTGTGAACTTTTGACTTGAAATCCTTTATCCGCCATCAGTTTCCTCCTTCCATCTCAGCTAATCACATAATCGTCAACAATGTTAACTGTAAGTTTGTTATTTTAAGCATTCACATAACGTGACAGTCGTTTATCTCGTCGTTTTGCAGGTCCAAGAAAGCTTCGCTTACAAAGACATCAAGTCAGTCACCCTCGATAAAGCTGAATTGACGCAGAAGACGTTTGGTCAAATCCTTTCATCCCCCAAATTCGACGTTCCTGGCTCGGGCGGACTCAAATGGTGGGTTCACGTACATCCGGCGGGGGCTACACCGGCTGACAAGGATAACATAAGCATGTTTATCTACGTCAACAAGTCAGTGAAAGCGAAGATTCGGTTTCTAATCGATGGTTCCACTATTCAACGTAAGCTGTTCGGTTTCTTAACTTTTCTGAGGACATTTGGATACTTTTAGGTGTGACTACTTATGAGTTTCCGGACCCTCCACTCGGTTGGGGCTGGTGTAAGTTCGCGTCTCACAAGCAACTTCAATCTTCCTTCCGTGATGACAAGCTCTCAATTACCTGCATTGTCGAGTTTGATATTCAGACGCAGCAGCTCCAGCAGCCAAGTAATGCAGTGCCTCTCAATTACCAACTCTTCCGTCACGTTCCAACTGATGTTGACCTCATCGTGGGCTCAGACCGAGTGCCGGTATCGTTCTTTTTTACTTTTTGAGCAAACTTTATATATAAATTTCGTTACAGGCACACAAAGGCTTCCTGTCGCTGATCTCCCCCGTCTTCCATGCCATGTTTTCCGCCGATACAGTTGAATCCAAATTGGACAAAGTCGATATTGACGACTTTGACTTGGAATCCGTCAAGTCAGCCATCGACTACTGTTACGGCCGTGAAATGAAGCACCTGTCCGTCGAAACCGCTGTCAATGTTCTTCGTTTCTGTGACAAGTACTTCATTACCGCCGCGATTGTGAGTTTTTCATTGTTACTTGTAACTATTTTGATAACTTATTGATCGTATTTTCAGGAAGAACTCGAAAAACTGCCTTTACTGATCCCATCGACCAAAAACTTCTATCGGGTTGTCCGTTACGCTTATCACTGTAACAGGGATGTACTTCTGGCAGACTGTTGCAAGTTCTTCAAAAGCCATCAGGATAAAGTCAAGAATTTGCCCGAGTTTGCCGACCTTCCACCGACCCTCGTCGTTGAACTTCTCAAAAGGGCCTTTGATCTGAAAACCGACTTCGATGTCTTGACTCACGCTCACGAAAATGGCATAGGCTTTGTTGTTGTGGGTTTCGTTTCGCATAAAAGCTTTTTCATTGATTCACATTCATCTTTCAGGACCACCTTGAAGCACCGCTCATCAAGTCAATGTCCATCAACGACTTCTGCCCCGCTGTCAACTATGCCTGGAAGTGTTCCCGCGCTGGTTTGCAGTCTGTATGCGCCAAGTTCTTCATCAACAACCGAGAAGCGGTCACAGATTCGGAAGACTTTATCAATCTGCCGCCTGAAACCATGCGCGAAGTTTTGAAAGCTGCTCATGCCCTTAAACGTGGCGCTGTTTGAATGTTATTTGTTATCTTATGTTGTTGTTTTAATTTACTATAAAATTCCATTTTTTTACCGATTGATTCTGACGAGACTATGGTCTTACAAGAGGGTGCCGTCAACTGCGTGTGGTCGGTCTCTGACAGCCGCGTGCGCGTTTTTGGTCACGTAACGAAAAATCACGCTCACGAGCTTTGAGTTTGCAATTTCAATTCGTCGTTTCACAGTGAGATAGACTCGGCTTACGCCACAGGGCCGGCCGTTTTCTAGGAAGGTCGGCTGGAGTTGCTAGGAAGAATGCGCACAATTCTTCCTAGCACGCACAGCGGACCTTCCTAGCGATGCGTGCTGACCTTCCTAGCAATTTCTGGCGATCTTCCTAGCGATTTCGCCTTTCTTCCTAGCAAAGCCCCCTGTTATTTCGCCTCCTTTTTTCACTGCAGCCCGCTTTTGCCCTCGATCCCCTGCCTTCAATACACGCTTAATATTGGCAAATAGTTCATGTTTACTACAAACAAGTACCATAGAACATGAAAAACCACATTAAAATATATAAAATGTGCCAAGCATGGTCAGAAATAACAAATACAAAGTACGGAGTAAAATGAGAGACACCTTGATGTGGGATTCTGGAAAGATTCTGGCTGGGTCGAGTAATAGAACGGAAGGGAGAAGAGCCAACGTATGGCGGCGGCTGGGAGATGATCGAGGAAGCTGCTTGTCGATGTGGAAGAACGTTTTGTGTAGGAACCACTAAAAATTATATATAATTAAGCAGCTAATCGACCTCTCGTTCAACGCCACAAAGCAAACGAACCTTGTTCAGCTACGGGACATGATTAGGAGCTGGAAATAGAGAAACAACGGATGGAGATAGCTGAAGGATGATCGAGGAAGTTGCTTGAAGTAGAACCGCTGTTTGTGTTGGAATCGCTGAAAATTATATATAATTCAACAGGGTATCGACCTCTCGTTCAACACCGCAAAACAAACTGACCTCATTCGGCTTTGGGATATGATTGGGGCTGGAATAACAGAAACAACGGATGGCAGTGGCTCAGACATGGTCATGGAAGCTGCTTGTCAAAGTAGAGTCGCATTTTGTGCCGGAATCGCTGAAAGTTATATAATTCAGCAGGTTATCGACCTCTCGTTCAACACCGCAAAACAAACTGACCTCATTCGGCTTTGGGATATCATTGGGGCTGGAAATACAGAAACAACGGATGGCAGTGGCTCGGACGTGGTCATGGACGCTGCTTGTCAAAGTAGAGTCGCATTTTGTGCCGGAATCGCTGAAAGTTATATATAATTCAGCAGGTTATCGACCTCTCGTTCAACACCGCAAAACAAACTAACCTCATTCGGCTTTGGGATATCATTGGGGCTGGAAATACATAAACAACGGATGACGACGGGTGCTAGTGGCTGGGAGATGATCGAGGAAGCTTGAACGGTATTGGCGAGGGGTTTCAACTTGATTCTGGCTGCATTTGAAGTTTGTTGGCGCTTTTACGGGCATAGGATCTAAAATGAACATAATATTTACGTTAAGACTAAATTGTACCTCACCCTTCATCGCGCAGCACCGCCTTGACTGTGTCCACGCACATATGTGAAGCAACCTGATCAAAGGGGCTAAACTTTGAAGGATACTGGCCTCCGACGGAAATGTAGCAGGCCTATAACTTTGGTGGTGTTTATGGGTATGTTTAAATTGATTGCATACATGTACAACATCATTCAAAAGCGTCAACGGCATGGGTTTCAAGCCCTGTCTTTGCTTCGCGGAGACAGTGTAATGGCTAACGTCTTCTAAGACCTGCAAGCTCGACTAATAACACATGTAAAGACACTTTTTGATTACATACCCGGTTGAAAACATTCAAGCTAGCTTTCCTAATACTCGATACTACCGGTTGATTTGCACTCAAAATGCTAGCAAAGACTTGCTCAAAATGAATTGTGACTGTGGTTTCATAAGAATAAGTGATACACCAATTTGAGGGGTGAGGCACAGAGCGCATTCGTTTGGCGTCGAATGTAAACAACTAAACGAATAAAGTACCAAACAAGGATAAAAAAATCCAACTCACAAATTGCGGGAAAACCCATGCCCGATTCAGACGGCCAGCAGTTGATTGTGCATCACAAACTTCGGCAACGCAACGCAAAATAGAAGTTCGTACATCGGCTTGTTTTGCGGCAAGTTCTTCGTTCAGTTTTTCTAATTGAGATGCATCGTCTTCTAACTGCTTCACTTCGAAAAGGACCTTCGTCAAGTTGGAATTGGCCGAAGACTGAAATAATGTTTTTTTAACTGAACATCAACTTTAGAACATTGGCTTACCTGTTCCACCGGGTTCATACCAACTGAACTTGTAGTATTATGTCAAAAAATGGAATCAATAAGTCGTGGACATTAACCAACTGACAGCTTTTCAACAAAATGTCATTTTACGGGAAAAAAACAACTTTTATTGCTACCGTCACCGACAAAATGTCAGGAAAATATATATAATGTGCCAAGCATGGTCAGAAATAACAAATACAAAGTACGGAGTAAAATGAGGGACACATTGATGTGGGATTCTGGAAAGATTCTGGCTGGGTCGAGCAATAGAACGGAACGGAGAAGAGACCAAGGATGGCGGTGGATGGGGAAGAACGTTTTGTGCCGGAATCGCTGAAAGTTATATATAATTCAGCAGGTTATCGACCTCTCGTTCAACACCGCAAAGCAAACTAACCTCATTCGGCTTTGGGATATGATTGGGGCTGGAATAACAGAAACAATGGATGGCAGTGGCTCGGACATGGTCATGGAAGCTGCTTGTCAAAGTAGAGTCGCATTTTGTGCCGGAATCGCTGAAAATTATATATAATTCAGCAGGTTATCGACCTCTCGTTCAACACCGCAAAACAAACTAACCTCATTCGGCTTTGGGATATGATTGGGGCTGGAATAACAGAAACAATGGATGGCAGTGGCTCGGACATGGTCATGGAAGCTGCTTGTCAAAGTAGAGTCGCATTTTGTGCCGGAATCGCTGAAAATTATATATAATTCAGCAGGTTATCGACCTCTCGTTCAACACCGCAAAACAAACTAACCTTATTCGGCTTTGGGATATGATTGGGGCTGGAATAACAGAAACAACGGATGGTAGTGGCTGGGAGATGGCAAACGGACGAAAAGGAAGCGACGGGTGTGGGATAAAAGCAGCTTTATTCATCGCCTGAAGGTTCGTTACCGGCGCGGGCTCGGATTTTCAGGCGACGACTTCTGTAACAGGTGCAAGTTAGTAAACGCGTGTTGAACTCACTAAAACTCACTTTTCCTCAGCAAATACTTCATCAATTCTCTTGATTCGCTGAAGAATGATCGTGCTAATGTCGACGTTATCCGCAACCCGTGCCTTGCAGGCTTGATAGGCTACCTGAAAATGCAAGAGCAGTAAATGCACGTCCTTTTAAGTTGAAAAACTCACATTTTTTAGTCCTTCCAATAGCAGCTTATCCATCAGCATCTCACCGGGCTTCTGTCGCTTCACAGCCATCAATTCCCACTCATCTCCAAACAACTGAAATAGTTAAAATGTCATCTTGAAGCAAAAAAATGGTATAAACTTGACTTACATGCTCCATGCAGACATATGCAAACATTTCGATGCCGTCCTTGTATCGCAGTTGGGACTTGACCGGGATTGTACGGCACAACTGTCGATAGTTGAGGTTGACTTCACGGGTTGAGTGGACACGGATCATCTGGTCGTCATCAGGCAACAAGTTGACATCGAAAACAATTTTCTGTTCCTGAAAATAGGAATAGGTACCGTACGTTTATGTTTCAAGCAAGTCGACTTACAATCGATGAGGTTTGTTTGTTTTTCAAGCTTCCGTTCAGCTTGTCAACTTCGTGCCGCAATGTATGGAGAAAGTCGTCTTCTCTTGAGCGATCCAGAACCAATGATTCAAACTGCGATTGAAGATTGTTCATTCGATCACGTAGTGGCGCGATAATCGACGAAGCTTTCTCGAGTTCCCCATGAACTCGTTCGGCTACCTCTTCGGGATCTTCACATTCGGGGATATCCGTAACAGGTTCAGCCGGTTCGTAATTATGGAACTCCTCGTTGTAGTTGTCGAATTCATCTGTTTGATATCGAGCTGCATCTTCATTGACTTCGTCGTAGTAATCGGCCGACGGCATTGACCAAACATTTTTTGGTTTTGGAAGAGCAGGATGTCGGCTGGCGGATCCAGAAGCTTGATTTTCTGCAAGAAAGCTATTAATACCATTACCGT
Source organism: Panagrellus sp. LJ2284 (assembly GCA_024447225.1). NCBI lineage: Eukaryota > Metazoa > Nematoda > Chromadorea > Rhabditida > Panagrolaimidae > Panagrellus > Panagrellus sp. LJ2284. The sequence continues at coordinate 54,944 of JAMRYC010000018.1, read as the reverse complement.
TATCGTAAATTTAACCTACCGTCAAAAGTACCACGACACTGCGCTGCATTGCTTGCAACCGCTGAGGTTTGGGACTTTTTTACGAGTTTTACACCCAACTTTCCCGGAGGCACGCGTGGATATTGGGGATGTTGGGGTACTGGTTTTCTGATACCGCTAGGCCCGCTGTTTATGATTGCACCTCGCTTGGATGAAATGTGGCGAAGCACGGGGATGGGAGGACGTTCCTGAAACATTTCACGTCATTAGCAATCCCAAAGATTCAAACGCTTACCATTTGAACGGTTTAGTTGTAATAGACCCGCTAAATGCCTTGCATATGAAATTTAGATACAGAAGAAGCAAATGGATAGCAATAACAATTTGGTAATGTAAACCAATAGTCAACAAACGAGACGTTTTACATTCGAACTTTATTTTCAGAGCAATTAACAAGGTAAATACGATTTTGAAAACGAAACTGCATGTAATATGAGGATATTTGTTGAACGGGAACTAATTTGAGAGGGCCAAGCTGATGGCATAATTGAACGACAAACTGCTGGGGAACAATCAATTTTGAAAATAGTGTTTGTTGATAGGGTTCGACCTGATCAAAAAGACAGACGAAGGGATTAGCCACCTTACAAACGTTACCAATAACGAATTCTTGAGTCGAACTAGTGAGGGCAACAATGGGTTTAAGAAAAAACACATCGTTAGATGGAGTATCGACTTTCAAAAAGTAAGAGCTTTCGCGAACCGGGACGTACTGATGGTTCAAAAACACAGATGAATGATAAGTTTTTGATGGAAGATGAACAAGTTCGGGTAGAGAGTTGGACAGCATTGCAAGTTCAGTACTGTCCTCAGGGTACACATGTTTCGCTGGCCGTCGTTCAGAGGGTTTTTGAAAGTAGTCGTTAACAAACTTGGCAAATGCCGGTGACTTTGGATAAGATTCCAAAAAAGATGGTAACCGGTTTCGAAGCAGAAATCTGCAGAAAAACGGTAAATTTGAATCAAAATTTAGTCAAAAACATACGTTTTGACCATGTTGACGTCGAAATTATTAGTCGCGTAAGGATTAAGGGATACTTTGATGTCCCGCTGAACACTTTCGGGCGCTGCAGCACTGAATTGCACTGGCGATTGCTCGTAATTACGAATGTCGTTGGGCAAGTGCACAAATACTTTCTGTAATCACTAGTTTTTGAGGAGTAATGAGACTTTTAAGCTTACGTGTGCTTTCATCACCTTTAACCGCGGCGGCATAACGCCTTCGAAATGTTTACCAAGCTCTTCGAGAGCTGTGGGCAAAATGAAGCGATAGTTTTTGAGTTTGTAGGAAGGCGATACAAGCATCTGTTGACAAACCCAAAACATCAAGATAAGCGACAGTTGGCTTTTACGCACGCGCAGCTCATGGGGACTTTTTGCTGAGGCATTCCATGAAAACAGAATGGAAAGGCCTACGAGATCGCAGAAGATCTGCAAATTGCTGATAAACCAAAATCATTAGCAAACACTAATACTCACGTATCTACATTCATGACCATTCAAATTGGAAGAAATCGACTTGGAGTCGCGCGTGTATTTGCTTTTTGCGATTTCGATTCGTTTGACAGTCCTTGAATAAGCGTCCAGCATATCGGTGGCAACTTTTTTTGGCAACGAAACAATTTCACCGCCGTCAAAGAGCATTTGTAAAATGATTTTGGAAACACCATGGTCAAGATCATGTAAGGGATCGACGCGAAGTTTGTCAGGTGTGACAATTTGTAGAAAGGCACAGTCTTCCATTTTTGCCCCTAAGCGGTTCGCAATGTCAAATAAAAAAGTAAAATTGCGGTCGGAAAACGAGCGCGTAAGCGGCCATCGAGATGCATCATTTTGCCGGATTGGCAGCGCTAGACAGATTGAACATCCATAGTTGAGTGAAGCGTGCCCATACGTGCGGAAAACAAGCTGAATTGCCTGTAAAAGATACAAAGTATTGGCTAAATACTTGACATAACACGTACGGCGTTGTCTAAAATGCCATGTTCCACAGTTGCGGTAAAATTTCGCAGTCCAGCAACAAGTGTTTTCTGCAGTTTGAGTCTTGAAAGTTCAAGCTTCAGCGGCTCTAACGCTGCTTCGCAAATAGCCTCCGATGGGTGATTGGCACCGCTAATAAGAACAGGCAAAACAAAATTTTTTGTCATTCCTCGTCGGTGCATTGGCAGATCAAAAATTTCGAAAAAAACGCCCCAAAATGGCTTCCTATAAACAGTTTTCATCAAACTATTGTTATTACAAGGCCAGAAAAAACAAACTTGGAGCCTTGCTTTGGGTTTACCCCGTCTGTCGTTAAAACAAGAGAAATGTTATCCGATTGGAGGTTACTAAAGATTAAACTATAGCGACTACGGATATGCTGCAGAAACCCACCTGAAGACATCTGCATTTGCATGCACTACTTGTTGCAGCTGCGTTGTCAAACTGGAATTGACAATGGTGACTCGGCCGGCGGTATGGTTACATGTAACAGCAGCACAAACTTCGCAGACAATTCGAACCTTGACATCCAAATCCGAAAGCATCATTTCACGGGCGCGTTTAAGATCATTCATTGAAGCCGTCGGGGCTTGGGTGTTGATGTTGCAATTCCTGTGAAGATCGATGAGCGCATCCATTTCTGCATCCGATTTGTAGTACCTTAGTTGATGCATTAAGTGCATCAACGACACTTCTTGGTCCGCTGAAAGCCAAAAGTTAATACGTCTATCAACCTATACTCAACGACGATCAAACTTACTTAAGGGTCCGTGAACATTCGAAACATGACTGACAAGGTTATCAAAAACCTGTAGATCAGGTTGACTCGAGGGTTGTCCTTCAACTTCAAAGTCCATTGGGCAACTACCACCGGGCACAAAGTTGACTTCGCAATTGGAATCCACAGGTGTCTCATCAACGCCATCGCTTTCAGTCATGATCTGGACATCAGGCTCGGAATCAGGCTCTGAAGGTTCTTCGAGAAACAAGAATGAACCATACGCACGGCTGCTGCGGGGCACATTACGGTTTGCAGACACATTGGCCCTTTGTCGGCTAGCCATGGTAGTTGACTGTGTCGGAAGTGGACTGTCCTGCAAGAAACACCTTCAATAACATGCAATTGTAGTTTGTTTAACTGTAGGAGAAAGATAGATATATAAAAGTTTTCAATAACGTAAAAAATTCCAAATTTTTATAAAAACTTTTGCAAAACATACAAAAAAACCTACTTCTCACAACTTGTAACCTGCACAAACCGTCGACGACAAGCCGCAACTCCTCGGCATGGATCTGGAGAGGTGTTCGGGAAAAGAACGGCACGTTACGTACGTGACAGATAACCTAATCGTGGGCGCAAAACGAATAACCGAAACAAAAAAACAACCAAGTCCAGTCCTGTGCACGCAGCATGCGAAATGCGATTCGTGGCGAAACAGGGCTCAAAACCACGCTAGGAAAAACGACGCAATTGCTAGGAAGAAAGTCGCGAGTTTCCTAGCAAAACACACTGCTTTCCTAGAAATTTTGACCCTTCCTAGCAAGACCAGCAGACCTTCCTAGAAAACGGCCGGCCCTGTGGCTGTCTCATAGGTTGTTTGCGTGTCACACAATGCCAAGACCAAATTTCAGTTTCAGTAAAATGTTGTTTTTACAACAATTTAACACTTTCTTGACCCATTTTTGTTCCTAACATGTTCAAAACAACCATATTGACAAACAAGGACCGATGAATTGGAAGTTGAAGGGTTTTCAATGAACTGTGGGGCACTTATCTGCAACGCACTTGTTGCTAGTCGGTTTCAAACCCTTTGAAACTATACTTTTTCAATACCGAATTTACTTTTCTTGGGCTTAACGTGACGGCCAGAATCAGGGCTACAACTCTATGCAAAATCATGCGAATCGATAGATCCAATCAAAATTGCGGACATCATTTGTGTCAAACTTGCGATAAAACTGGGCTAAGTTATATATATTTTCTGTCTAAATGAGCTCAATTTGCCAAAATTATGATTAATTGACTGATTTTAAAAACTTGTATAGCAATTGGAACATATTTTAAACTCCCAATGGACGAATTTCACGTCGCATTAGACAGATGGACCACCCACGTAGATTTGTGCAGTCATCGGCAATATGCCGACAGAAAGCAATACTTTCGTGCAAAACCTGTTTTTATTATTATAATACTATGTAAAGTCGATAACAAGCGAAGCTGCCGATGGCAATGCAATTCTACGTGGGTGGTCCTATATTGTGACGCTATGTGGATTTTACCCGTCAAGCGCTAAATTGAAGTTCTAATAGTCTCAAAATGGTTGATTACTAATCAATCATACATTTTTCATTGATTTGGTCCACTTAGACACTAAAAATACATAATTAACCCCAGTTTTATCACAAAATTGGCACAAATGTGGTCTGCATTTTTGATTGGATCACCCGATTTGGATGATTTTGCATAGAATTGTAGCCCTGGTCCTGGGCGTCACGTGAAGCCCAAGAAAAGTGAATTTAGTATTGAAAAAGTATAGTTTCAAAGGGTTTGAATCCGACCTATATCAAGCGCGTGGCAGAAAAGTGCCCCACAAATCGCTGTATACCGCGTAACCACTGATTCATTGGTTCTTGTTTGTCAAAACGGTTGTTCTGAACATCTTAAGAATGAAAATGGGTGAAGAAAGCATCAGAATCTGATAAAAACGTCATGCGAAGCCGTCGCATTTTTTCTCCAGAAAAGCTTGGCAAAGTGCGACACGCAAACTGCCTATGAGACGCGCTATCTCACTGTGTCGTTTCGTTCTTTTTCCGACTCCAGCTTTTATATATATATTCCATCTCCGTTGTTTCCCCCCATGTCAACCATGCTACAGGGGGAAGAAGGCTTTGCTTATAATGATGTCAAGTCGATCATACTCAAGGAGGCTGATATGGAGCAAAAGGCAGTTAGACAGTTTCTGGACACACCTAAATTTGATGTTCCTGGCTCGGATGGACTCCAATGGTGGATTCGACTTTATCCTAAGGGTGAAGAAAAATTTGGCATAAACAACGTCAGTTTGTACCTTCGAGTCAACAAGTCGGTTAAATCGAAGTTTATGTTTATGGTTCCTGGTTCTAAAATTAAAGGTCCGCACAATGTCGACGGTTTTTTTTCGATTTATCGCTGATAATTTTTAGAACAATCGGATACTTACAAATGTATCGACGCTGAAGTTGGATGGGGTTGGTGGATTGCGTGTCATCATGAAATCCGGGCCTTCTTGAAAGATGGCAAGCTGACCATCAAATGCTTCGTTGAATTTGATGTCCCCCAACGCCGCGATCATCCGATACCTCGCATGTTTCAACTCTTCCGCCACGTTCCAACCGATGTCGAGTTTGTTGTGGGATCCGATCGAGTGCCGGTATCGTTCTTTTTGAAGTTTTGAGCAAGTTTAATATATAAATTTTGTTACAGGCGCATCGAGGCTTCCTTTCGTTGATTTCCCCCGTTTTCCATGCCATGTTTTCGCACAACAATGTTGAATCCAAGCTGAATAAAGTCGAAATTGTTGACTTTGACTGTACCACCGTCAAGTCTGTTATCGACTATTGCTATGGACATGGATTGCAGGACCTATCCGTCGAAACCGTTGTCAACATTCTTCGATTCTGCGACAAGTACTTCATTACCGCCGCGATTGTGAGTTTTTTTGATGTTATCGGTTTTTATTATGATAATTGGTGGTTGTCTTTGCAGGAAGAACTCGAAAAACTGCCATTAATGATCCCATCGGTCGAAAACTTCTGTCAAGTCATCCGCTATGCCTATGATTGTAACAGATATGCACTGCTGGCCGATTGTAATTGGTTCTTTGAAGGACATCAGGACGAAATCAACGAGTTGGCCGAGTTTGCCGACCTTCCACCGCTCCTTGTTGTCGATATTCTCAAAAGAGCCTTTGATCTGAAGACCGATTTCGACGTTCTGTATCACGCTGATGAGAATGACATTGGCTTCGTTGTGGTGGGTTTTGTTTCACTATTAGGCGTAGTCGTCAAGTTCGTGTTTTAGGATCATCTGGAGGAGCCACTTATCAAGGCAATGTCCATCGACGACTTCTGCCCCGCCGTCCAGTATGCCTGGAAGCGTTCACGCGACAATCTGAAGCAAGTGTGCGCAGCCTTCTTGAATGACAACCGTGATGAAGTCATTTATTTGGAGGATTTCAGTAATCTCCCGTCTGAAACTGTGTGTGAAGTTTTGAAGGCTGCTCGTGCCCTCAAGCTTGGCAATGCTTGAAAATTGTAAACGCCTTTTTCTGTCTGTGTATTGGTTAATAATAAAGTCTATTTTGGTTTGAAAAAACGTGTCAATAATGCGTATCAGACGCCGAGGCTTCTCATGAGCATGCTGTCAATTGCGTGTGGTCGATGTGACAGCCGCGTGCGCATTTCTGGTTTCGTTACGAAAAATCACGGACATTCGATTTCGTTCTGCAATTTCAACTCGAGTTTGAACTGTTCAATCTTGAACTTGCTCTGTCCTCTTCCGTCTCCAGTTTCCATACCCGTAACCCTAACCCCTTCAGTTGGTTTCCCTACCTGTCAACGATGCTACAAGTGGAGAAAGCCTTCGTTTATAACGGTGTCCGGTCAATCACGCTCGAGGAAGCTGATTTGAAGGAAAAGACAGTTGGACAGTTTCTGGAGACCCCCAAATTTGACGTTCCTGACTCGGGCGGACTCAAATGGTGGATTCGCGTCTATCCTGCTGGCAATACAAGAGCTTTCTATGATCACATTGGTGTGTATAACGCATTTGCTGGGAAAACCGAACAGATCCGGACCCTTTGTGACATTTCAAATTTCAAAGTGCAAATAATTTGCTCAAAATTGGTGACCTGACTAATTTAAGGGCGCAGATAACGAATTCGTAACAATTTTTTATGGGCAGAGCCTTCAGAATCCTGTAGGATTCTGAGGTCACTCATGAAACGGAATCGGGTCTTGCGCTACATCAATCAATTGCCCACAACATGGCGAGCATTTTGATCTATATGTTGACGGTAATTGCTTCACGTAAAAAAAAGTTATTACACGTCAAAGTCGAAAAAAACGACGAGATAGCCTTCTGAGGCTTCTAGCAAAAAATTTTTCTAGGTTGTCCGACGAGATAATGTTAAATATCGATAGAGCTTTTAAAAAACATTATTTCATTCCTTAGAATCATCGTTACCACACCCAGGGAAAGATGTCAAATTACGGTAATAAGATTTTACCAACAATTAATTTACAAATATAAAAGCCATTTTGTGCAAACAACAAAATCCGTCTTCGTAAATACTTAGTTTGTAATTGTTCTTGATGTTGCAAGAACGTCATTACTCGGTGTTGCATATTCGAAGTAAATTTTACAATTTATTGATTTTTTGTAATTTTTGTTACTAAAATTTTTTTGACGAATGAGAATTTTGTAAAAGTATTTAAATTTGGTAACTATCATTTAAAAAAGGGTAATTTATATATAGAAAAACAGAAACTGCTCACCGGGTTCGAACCAGCGGTTTTTGGACGCTGGATGAAACCGGACCTGCTCTGCAACGCTTGCACATAAGGGGCATAAGGAAAAAATTTTTAATTGTAAAGTGTGCATTCAATACTTAAGATATCGTATAATCATTTTCCGTACACAACAGTAATGGTAAAACCAAGTATTTACGAAAACGGATTTTGTTGTTTGCCCAAAATGGCTTTTATATTTGTAAATTAATTGTTAGTAAAACCTTATTACCGTAATTTGACATCTTTCCCTGGGTGTGGTAAAGATGATTCTAAGGAATGAAATGATGTTTTTAAAAAGCTCTATCGATATTTAACATTATCTCGTCGGACAACCTAGAAAAAATTTTTGCTAGAAGCCTCAGAAGGCTATCTCGTCGTTTTTTTCGACTTTGACGTGTAATAACTTTTTTCTACGTGGACCAATTACCGTCAACATATAGATCAAAATGCTTGCCATGTTGTGGGCAATCGATTGATGTAGCACAAGACCCGAATCCGTTTCATGAGTGACCCGAGGCAGATTCTGGAGCCTAACGGATTCAGAAGGCGTCCGATAGGTAAATTTCAAGCGAATTCGTCATCAGCGCCCTCATATTGATATAGTCAGAAAGTTTTAGCAAAATAAAACAACTTTGAAATTTGGAATGTCACAAGGGTGTTCGGTTTTCCCAGAATATCCGTTGTATCTTTACGTCAACAAGCCAGTCAAGTGCAAGATTCGATTTCTAGTTGATAGTTCTTCTATTCAAGGTATGTACTTTTTATGTTAGGGGTCATTCAGAAATTTCGTCATTGAAAAATCAAGAATTTTGAACCACCTATCCCTTCCGTCATCGCATTTTAAGGTGAAACGTCATTGAAAATCGGGATTTTCGAGGGCACCCCCCCCCCCCCCCCCCCCCTTACCTTTGGTTTTTATGATTTTAATTGTTTTTAGTGTTTGGTAATCGCGAATTTACGGACCCTCCGATTGGTTGGGGTTGGTCACAGTTCGCGTCTCATAAAGAACTCCGTACTGTGTTCCACGATGGCAAGCTGAAGATCAATTGCATTGTTGAATTCGACGTTGCTGAACAGGGCAGCTTCCAGCAGGCATCACAGCTCAATTTGGCGCCTCTCAATTACCAACTTTTCCGTCACGTTCCAACCGATGTCGAGCTTGTCGTGGGATCTGACAAAGTGCCGGTATCGTTATTTTTTCAATTTTTGATTACTTTTTATATATAAATTTTGTTACAGGCACACAGAAACTTTCTTTCGCTGATCTCCCCCGTCTTCCATGCTATGTTTTCTCATGACAATGTGGATTCCAAGTCGGAAATCGAAATTGCTGATTTTGACTTTACCACCGTCAAGTTGGTTGTCGACTATTGCTATGGGCATAGATTGCAAGACCAATCCGTCGAAACCGTTGTCAACGTGCTTCGGTTCTGCGACAAGTACTTTATTACGGCCGCAATTGTAAGTTTTCATTGCTAACAGTCATTATTATGATAATTTTGTTTGTCTTTGCAGGAACGACTCGAAAACTTGCCTTCTTTGCTGCCGACAGTTGCATCCTTCTGCCGAGTTGTCCATTATGCCTATGATTGTAACCGGGATGCATTGCTGGCCGATTACTGTGAGTTCTTCCAAATCTTTCAGAACGAGATCGAGGATTTGGCCGAGTTTGCCGACCTTCCACCGACCCTCGTCGTCGAACTTCTCAAAAGGGCCTTTGATCTGAAGACCGACTTCGACGTCCTGACTCACGCCCACAAGAACTGCATTGGCTTCGTTGTGGTCGGTTTTGTTTTGCATGTGAGGCTAAACTTTACGTTCGTTTTTCAGGACCATCTGGAAGCACCACTTACCAAATCGATGTCCATCACCGACTTCTGCCCAGCCGTCAAGTATGCCTGGAAGTGTTCGCGCGACAATCTGAAGAATGTGTGCGCAGCCTTCCTGAACGACAACCGTGATGAAGTTATTTACTTGGATGATTTCCTTAACCTCCCTCCTGAAACCGTTTGCGAAGTTTTGAAGGCCGGTCGTGATCTCAAGCTGAGAAATGATTGAAAGTTGTATGTATTCTTCCCCTTTGTATTTTGAAAACGAATAAAGTTCACTTTAGTTTTAAAAAAGTGTCAATCTACGATGACGATTGCAAGATAATTTAATACCGTAACCCAAATGAATTTTTAAACTACAGTATCACTTTTTATTTCGCGTTATCACAAGCAGACCTCAACATTCGCTACATCCAAACTAATCAAGGTTACTGTCATCGTCATCGTCATCGCCATTGAATTCAAATGCCAAGGGATTATGATGGCCGACAGGAGCTCCGCCAAAGTCATCGTTTGAATTGAATGAATTGTCATCCGAATCGTTCGCATAGTCGGGCTGATCGAATTCGACAGGCATGTACAGTGCCCGAATCCTGTCATTGAGAGTGACGTAGTCGAGGAAGGTCAATTTGTCGATAATGTGAAGAAAATCACAGAAGAATTGCAGGATGTTGTCCTCGGAAACGTTTTCATGGTCGAATTCGTCCGGGATGATCATCACTGGCGGCGTGTCGTCGAAGTACCCGTTGTTGTCGTCGTCATCCAGCAGGTCCAACGCTTCGAAAATGCCTAAAATTCAAAGATTAAGATAAGAAACTGAAATTGATACGTAAACATACTAAGCAAGACTGAATTCTTCTGGACCCTGTGAAATCCAATGAGCGAAACGGCACGACAAACAGGGCAACTGAACAGTTTTGCCGTTGACAATTGACGGACACAGGTTCGGCAGAATGTATGGCCACAATTCATAGAGAGAGGGGTCCGAGTAGTGCGGTTGTACTTGTAATAGCAGATGGCGCACTTGGAATAAGTTTCAACCGCGGCGATAGGATCCATGGCGGAATCAGTGGTGGTCAGTGGGGTCAGTAGACAGGGGTCAGTGAGTCACCGTGCGATTGACGGGTGTTGGGATGAGACTGATTTTTGGGGGCGATGGGAGTTAATAAGGTCCAATTTGTTAATTTACATGAAACTGTCAATTATCAAAAAATACCGGGTGCGCGTTACGCGCACGCACGCAAAAACAGTCCGCGCACACGCAACCCCCGCGCACACAATTTTTTACATATTTTTTATTTCTTTTCAAATGACATGTAAAAAAGACATCATAAACAACAAAACTTATAGTTACTCAATGAATTCAATATCCCAAATTTTGACCAAGTTAGGAAAAATTTGTCGAAAACGTTTCATTTGCCAATTAGGATGACTGTTTTTACAGCGACATTCTCGCAAATCAACGTGCTTGACCGATTTTGAAAATCGCTCGGCATACTCAAAAAAGCTGTTATCGACACATTTTGTCAGCTTGACGACCGTTGGCTGTATTACAAATCGGTCTAAAAGCCTCGGGAATGCTTTATGCGGTTTGTATGCGGTCTTGAAAACAATTTGATCAGCAATTATTTGAATCTTTTGATATCCGGCAGTGAACAAGGTCTCATGGGGCGTACGTATCGCTACTCGTCCTGGCTGTACTTCAATTGTCGTTTTCTTTGTTTCACTTTTCAAGCTTAAAAAAAGTTATGGTTCATAGCTACTTCATCATTGTTGAAAAACCAACCTTATGCACTGTTGAATACCGGCGCGTATGTGACACTTTATCCAGCCACCCTTTTGATCCAAAAAGGTCATTTGAAATCCTAACTTTCTAATATTTTCCAATTCTTTTACATAACTACTGAAAAATACAGTGTCGGTAATATTCAGATAAAATGACGAGTGTGCTCTCTAAAAATTCATAGATTGTAAATGTTAAAAACTTGGTATGTAAACGTACTTTAAAAAGTTCTTTTATCACATCAAGCTTAGCTCGTATGAATTTCAGCACCGAAATAAACTTCTGTTCGAGAACAATACATTTCAAGTTCGATAAATCATTACAAAGCAGCAATTCAATATCATATTTCGGAAGTCGCCAAATTGTTAATTTTTTGATGGCAGGAAAAGCTTTGAACAGGTGAGAAAGATAGTTACCATTAAATAATGTAATGTTTTTTAATTCCAGGTTTTTAATTTGATGGGCAAATGGTTTAGTGAAGTTAATAACATCATTATCCAGTGCACGATTTTCAACGCATAGTGTATCAGATTCAATGCGAAGTTTTTTGCTAAAAAATTTTTGATCAAGCTTTTGCGGTTGTAAACAGGGGGAATACAAACGATGGGACCGGAAAATATTAAAATCCATAATTGAAATAATCCGAAAGACGCATACCATTTACTTCAAGTTGATTGTAATCATGAAGTTGCATTGTTGTTTCGGCACTTATTCTGAAACTACAGTTGTGAAAACTTAAAGAACCGCAACCTAACTTACTTAACAACAGGGCGAGCTAAATCTTTATGGACTTCAATAAAATTGTCATATAAATTTATCAAGCGTGGATTGACGCAAAGCCCAAGTTTTGTAAACTCTCTTACTGCCATTACAATGTCACTTCTTTCACATTCAATCAATAATTTAAAGCCAGAACTAGCGCCCTAAAGATAATTTTTGTCTTACTTTAAACAAACTAAGATTTAACTTACGTCAAACAAATCAAAAAACTTTTGTCTATAACCTTTGATGGATGGAATTCTCCAAGTAGTAAAATGTACCAACAGGTTTTCCGACTTTTTTAATAATGACTCATTCAGGTAATCTATCCAATCAAACTGTAAAGGACCGTCCACATAGACGATCAATTCTTCTAAAACTGGAAAAGCTGCAGCAATAAGATCAAACTCTCCGCCAATAAATATGTAACTAGACGGTATTTGCAGCAGCAACTTGGTTACAAATCGCCGACAGGGATGATAAAATATAAAACTGTTTTCGTGAAACGTGAAGCTGGAAAGTTTGATATATCTGGGTTGCATGATCAATTCATTAGTCAATGCAGAATCAATCTTTTCAAAGTTCGGTGAAAATTTTAAACAGGAATCGTCAGAAGGTCGAAATACCAGACATCCCAAGGTCTCTTAAATTTCCATACACAGAGCTGTCCCAAGGTCTCTTAAATTTCCATACACAGAGCTGTGGGGGGACACAGAATTCGTTTGTTAAATGGACAGAAGATTTAATTTAAGATATAAATGGACAGAACTATGGCTATTTCTGTACATTTAGTGAATGTTTGTCTAATCTGTACAGAGTAGAAATCGAGACAGAATTCTGTACAGAGAAATGCGCGACACACAGAAAGACTTGTATTTTTTCTTGAAAAAATACAATTGCCGATTTAGCATACCCCTAGGCCTCCAGACGAATTTGCATAGTCCAACTTGCAGTTTTATTTCGATTTTATTTGTTTGCTAGTTAGGCTCCAAAGGTGCCGGATACCTAGGCGCCACATCTTCTGCAAAGCTTTTGAAACGTTCAGGCCACAACCGCTGTCCCAGGTTTCAGACAAGTTTTCTTTCCGGCCACTCGATTTCTCCCTCAACCTTCTTCCTGATTATTGTGGACTTGCCTTTTTTTATTAGAACGATACAATAATTTTTTCAGGCATCGACGTTGGCGCTTGTACATGAAGAGTGAACACATCCAGAAATATGCCACCCGTTCTCAGCTTGTTTGACTCCCAAGCCTTCTGTTGGCAACAACGATTCCGTGATCAAACTCAACTTTTAATAATTAATCTTTGAATCAGAACTGTATATGTAGTGTGTTTTATATGTGCTTTTTTATCTGTAGGCAATGTGTCTTATAAACTATCCTAAATACCCATTATTGTGAAAGTTGTTTGCATGGAAAGGAAAAAGAATGTGCAACGTGCGCAAAATTGCGCACCCGATAAAAACGCACGCAACTTTTTGGGTGTGCAAACTGCGCATGCGTGTTAATTCTGTACAGAGAAAAATGCAAAAATGGACAGAGTTCACACAGAGATCTGTCCAGATATCAGACACAGGAGAGAAATATACTGGACAGACAAGGAACGTTAAATGTACATAACTCTGTGAATCCCTTTGCATTTTACCCTGGGATTGTTGTTTTTTTGTTATTACTTTTGTTGAATACAGCCAGATTTCTTCAAGACGAAAAGAAATCGAATGGTAGTTCTGAGTAATAACTGCAGGAAGTTTCTCAATTAACGGATGTTGCAACCGGAGCGTTTTTAACTTGAGAAATTCATAAGGTGTTGCAAGTTCTTTTAGGCGTCGAAACGGGGCATATTCCAAAGAAGCGAGATCGAACGGCATTGTGAAAACCACTAGTATGAATACAACTAGGTTTTAGTTTCTCGCAGAGGTAGTATCCTTACCAATCGCGCGTCAATCAACCGTATTTTTCATTGGCGCGCAATCGAACGGAGTTCCTAATAGTATGTATGCAAACGAGACAAAATGCTTTCTTTTCAGTCAAAGTAAAAGTTTATTTAATCAATAAAACTGCAATGAAGAAGAAGAAAAAGTAACCTCAAATATCCCAAAGTTTGATCAAATTCGAAAAAACAAGTCGAATACGTTTCTTTTGCTTCTTGAAATGAGTTCCTTTACAAACACATTCTCGCATATCCAAGTGTTTTACAGTATCTAAAATTTGTTTTTAAATAATTTTCAAGTGTTTTCAATAACCCACCTTAGGATCTTTTGCTTGCCACAGTAATTTTACATGGTATATGACCACGTACTCGTTCACAAAGATTTACTTCAAATCCTAACATTCTTATTTCGTCTAGAACATTTGTTACAACTGCATATCTATCCATATACAAATAAAATGAAGGATGCGCTTTCTGAAAAAAAAAACGATTTTAACTATAGAAGTTATATGCCGAGTAAACTCACTTCAAATAGTTTTCTAACCATGTCAGTCTTGAATTCTAAGTACTTTGGTAACAAACGACAGCTGTTTGCATAAAAAGAAATACTTTTCAACTTTGAAAGATCATTGCAAAGCAGCCATTCAATACCATTTGCTGGAAATTCTCGAACTGCAAGCTTTTCGAGAGCGGGAAATGTCTTGAACAACTGTGCAATAAAGTTACCATTTGGCAACCGAACAGCTGCCAATAACAAATATTTCACTTGATGCGCAAATGGTTTTGTAAAAACTACAATATCATTATCCAGCTCGCAATTTTGAATCTGTAAGTTTGTAGTTTCAAAGCAAAGTCGTTTGTCCAAAAACCGTTGGTCAAGCTTTGACTTGTATGTTGTCTTTGCAATTGTAATAGAATTGCAAGACAATACAATTTTAGGTATTGTTTGGTTCAAACAATCAAAAATATTCTCTTTGTAGCGAATTTCAAACTTATTATAGTTGTCAAGACAAATATATGCGCTGCACAGTAGTCTAAAGCTTGTTAAGTTGAATTGAAAACTGAATGTAAAAATTTACAGAAGTAACTTACGACACGAAAGATTGGTTTTGTTTTTTGTAAAATTCAATGGGAACGTCAGTGCTTTCACGTTGCCAAAGCCTATCGTCCTTGTCTGATAAACGGATCGGATAGACATTGACGCTAAACCCGCGTTGATAAAGCACTGACACTGTCTCAGTTACGGCACTGTTTTGAAATTCTAACTTGAGTTTGAATCCGGGGCTAGCATTCTGTAAAAACTTTATGTTGTATATTTACAAACGTAGTTGCAATTTTCTTACCTCAAACAAATCAATAAATCGTTGTTTATAGTCTTCGATAGACGACAGCGCCCATCCTTTAACCGTAACCAAAAATTTTGACGACTTTTTCAATGGTGACGCAATAAGGGAATCGATACAGTCTAATGGTGCGTGGTTTCTATTAATAATCAATTCTTCCAAGGCTGGAAAGGCGTTAACAAGGTGATCAAACTCGCCACCAACAAAAGTATACATAGTAGACTTCGACATATACAGTATCACCTTAGTAACAAATCTGCGACATGGATGCGCAAATATAAAACCGTTCATGTCAAACGCGAATTGGGCAAGTATAATACATCTGGGTTGCATGAATACTTTGTTAATCAAGGTTTGATTTGCCCGTATGCGCCTTTCAACAATCTCTACACTGTTTGAAGTTAGAAAAACAGGACGGGATTGGTGATTTAGTGTCATCCACTTGTGACATCGAGTTAGCAAAAGTTTATTGCCTACTGGATGAATATCAAAATCTTTAATAGGAGTAACATTAGAAACTGTCTTCTCAGTTAGTGAATGTTGCAATCCGAGTCTTTTTAGCTTTATAAGCTCAAAGGGAGTTGCGAGTTCCGTTAGACGCTGAAATGGAGCATATTCGAAAGAATCGAGGGCAAACGGCATGGCTAAGGTGGCAGGATACGAATAAAGCAAGACTAGGTATATAACAAGAGTGTGAAAAAGAACGAGCAGGGTCTTCACCGAACTGCCGCGGCAGTCGATGCGATATTGCGCAGTCCCCTGCAGAGGTAGAACGCAGACGATTTATCTGCGCGGGGCGTTATTAATCGATATTCCAAAAACTGAAAAAGAACGTAATTGACTTTCTCGTGTTCTTACGACTCAAAAACATTTGCTTAATGCGCAGTAGCATCGGATCTTTACACCTTCCAGGGCTAAAAACACCGAAATGTGACCAAAACCCACTTTTTAGCTGGAAACTATACTAACAATTTATTCAATCACTATTTAAGTCACAAATTTGAAATCCTCGTGTTCTCGCGGTTCAGAAACACTCATTCAAAGTGGTCTAGCTCAAAATTTTTGCACCTACCAGAACCTGATTTTGTCAAAAGTCACCTATAATCGGTTCTGGTAAGTGGCTAAATCACAAACTGATATTCCCAGGACAGTTCTATACGTTTTTAAAGTTACCTATGTCCTAGAAGTAACAAAACACTTGATGTAAGCATAATGAATTAGCATCATTGCATGATCCAGGTTAAAAAAGCACTGAAACGACTACATATTCGATGGTAACTTTCTTAATATTGATCCAATCACATTTGTATACACATTTTTAAATTCCTCGTGTTCTTGTAGTCTAAAAACAATGGTTGAATGCGTCAACGCACCAGATCCTTACACCCCTCAGGGCGAAAAACGCTGAAATTTGATCTAAAACCCACTTATTAGCTGGCTACTATCGATCCAACCGTACTTAAACCACATACATTTTGCTGGTTACGTAACGAACCCACACAACGTTTTTTATATCTCTTTTATTTGTTTTAGAATGGTCTTTCAATTAAACATCACACTTTACATTAAAAGATACTTTAGTTAGTAAAAACAGTTAAAAAAAATGTCTAACTATGAATGAAACCCGGCTGGAATACCTGAACATTTTTTATCCCAAATTTTGAGCAAGTTAGGAAAAGTTTGTTGAATGCGTTTCTTTTGTTCTTCAGAATGGTTCTTTTTACAGCGACATTCTCGCAAATCTATATGTTTGACAGACTCTGAAAAGCTCTCAGCAAACGCGAAAAAGCCATTATCAACACAGTTCGTCAGCTTGATGATCGTTGGCTGTATTAAAAGTTTGTCTAGAAATCTCGGGAATGCTTCAAACTGTTCTTCTGCGGTCTTGAAAACAATTTGATCAGCAATTATTTGAACTTTCTGGCTTTCGGCAGTGATCAATGTCTCATGTGGCGTACGTATCGCTAGGTATCCATGATGTACTACCTCAATTGTTGCTTCCGTAGTTGCACTTTTTAAGCTTAAAATAAGTTATCGTTTAAAGATTACCGCTGGTCACATTTTAGAATCGTTTTAAAAACCAACCATATATGCTCCTGAATACCGACGTGTATGTGACACTTTATCCAGCGATCTTTTTCCTTTTCATCCACAAAAATAACTTTAAATCCCAACTTTCTAACGATTTCTAATTCCTTTTCAATATGGCTATACAGAAAAAAAAACTGGGATATATCCAGATAAAATGACGAGTGTGCTCTCTAAAAATTTATAAGTTGTATTATATCAAAAGAAAAGTATGTAAACGTACTTTAAAAAGTTCTTTCACCATAACATGCTTGGCTCGTATCAATTTCATTACCGACGTGATTCTTGCGTAGAAAACAATACATTTCAAGTTCGATAAGTTGTTACAAAGCAACAATTCAATACCATCTCTTGGAAGTCGCGAAAACGTTAATTTTTCGACGGCAGGAAATACTTTGAACAGCTCAACAATATAGTTGCCATTAGTTAATGTAACAAAACAAAATTCCAGGTTTTTAACAAGGTGTGCAAATGGTTTCGTGAAACTTATAACATCATTATCCATTGCACGTTTTACAACGCATAATGTATCAGACTCAATGCAAAGTTTTTGGTTCACAAAAAGATTATGATAATCCGTAAAGCGGATTCCATTAATTGCAAGTTGATTGTAATCATTAAGTTCTACTGTTATTTTGGAGCTTATTCTAAAACTTGAGTTGTTAGAATTCAAAAAAGTCAAAAACCAACTTACTTTACAGCAGGGTGACACAAATTTTTATAAACTTCAACAGCATAATCATATAAATTCATCAAGCGTGGATTGACGCAAAGCCCAAGTCTTGTAAACTCTCTTATTGCCATCACAATGTCATCCTTTTCAAATTCGATTAATAATTTAAAGCCCGAATTAGCGCCCTAAAGATAATTAATGTCTTACTTTAAACATACTAAGAATTCTTACGTCAAACAAGTCAAAAAACTTTTGTCTATAACTATTAATAGACGGAATTCTCCAATTCAGAAAATTTACCAACAGGTTTTCCGATTTTTTTAATGATGACTCTTTAAGATAATCTATCCAATCAAAACGTGAATGATCGGCCACAGAGACAGTCAATTCTTCCAAAACAAAAAAGTTGTAGCAATGAGATCAAACTCGCCACCAATAAATATATAATTGGATGGAACTTCCAGCACCAATTTGGTTACAAATCGCCGACAAGGATGAAAAAATATAAAGCTGTTTTCGTGAAACGTGAAGCTGGAAAGTTTAACATAACTGGGTTGCATAAGCAATTCATTAGTCAATGCGGGATCAATCTTTTTCAAATTTGAAAAAAACCTTAAACAAGACGCGTCAGAAGGTCGAAAAACCAGAAATGGTTGTTTTTGTTGTATTACTTCAGTTAAATGCAGCCTGATTTCTTCAAGACTGAACGAAATAGAATGGTAGTTCTGAGTAATAACTGCAGGAATTTGTGCAATTAAAGGATGTTGGAACCCGAGGGATTTTAACTTTACAAACTCATATGGAGTTGCGAGTTCTTTCAAGCGTCGAAACGGAGAATATTCCAAAGAAGCGAGATCAAACGGCATTGTGTAAACCAAAGGTACGAAAAAACAAGACAAGCTATGTTGAGACTTGTATACTTTGTCGCGCAATTTCTTTACTGTATGTCGATGCGATCGATTTTACTGCCTTGTTTCTCGTAGAGGCAGTAAACTTACCAATCGCGCGCCAATCAACCGTATTTTTGACTGGCGCTCGATTGAACGGAGTAACTAGTAGACATTCGAATCAAAGTGCACCCTTTCTAGTCAAAGTTAATGTTTATTTAATTCAATAAAATTACAATGTAAAGGTAAAAAGAATGGTTTCAAATATCCCAAAGTTTAATCAAATTCGGAAAAACCTGTCGAATACGTTTCTTCTGCTTCTTGAAATGAGTTTTTTTACAAACACACTCTCGCAGATCCAAGTGCTTAACCGAATGTGCAAATTGCTCAGCAAACTCGAAAAAGTCTTCATTAATACAGTTCAGCAGCTTGACCACAGTTGGTTGTATCACAAGTTTGTTTTGAACTTTGGGGACAACTTTAAGAAACTTCCTCGTTGCCTCGAAAACAACACGATCTGCCATAAGTTGAATTTTCGGAGTATCAGCTGTGATTTCTACATTCCGTGAAATTAGACGATTATGATCGAATTTTATCACCATTCTATCATCATAAAGTCTTATTGTTGTTTCTTCGGCTGTGCTTTTTAATCTAAAAATTTAACAAAATTATATTTCTGACGATGTTAATTGCTTACTTTATATATTCCTGAATAGCACAGTATATATTACACTTTTTGAAACCATGCTTTTTGTCGAGTATAATTACCTCAAATCCGAAAGTTCTTATTTTGTCCAAATGGTGTAAATTGTTTTCAAACGTGTATTCAATACAATCTATATGTAAATGGAATGACGAATGTGCTCTCTAAAAATATAAGGTTAAAAAAAATTAATAATTGAAAGCCAAACAAACTCACTTTAAATAATTCTTTAACCAAGTCAGATTTGAATTCTATGTACTTTCGCAACAAATCAACACAACTTTGACTAACAACAATGCGTTTGAGCTGCGACAAGTCGTTACAAAGCAACATTTCAATACCATTTGCCGGTAGTTGCCAAACTAATAAATTCTCGACGGCAGGAAAGGTTTTGAACAATTGCGAAATAAAATTATCATTTGGCACCCGAACATTCATCAATACCAATTTTTTTACTTGATGTGCAAATGGTTTTGTAAAAACTACGATGTCATTATCCAAATCGCAATCTCGAATGTATAAGTTTGTAGTTTCAAAGCGAAATTGTTTGTTTAAAAATCGTTGATCTAGCTTTGACTTGTACTTTGTTTTTGAAATTCCTATCATGCTGCAAGACGATAAAATTTCAGGTATTGCTTCGTCAAAATAATCAGAATAACGTCTTTTGTGGCTTAGTTTAAAATTTTTATAGTTGTCAAGATTGAAATTAAGACTGTCATTGATTCTGAAGCTTGTTTAATTAAAAACGAAACATTAAAAATCACTAACTAAAATAACTTACGAAATTAATTGGTTTTGTGTTTTGTAAATTTCAATGGGAACGTTTATCTCTTCATCGTACCAAAACGGACCAGCACAAACGCTAAACCCAAGTCGATGAAGCACCGAGACAATCGTTTTTACATTCCTTTTTTCAGACGTTAACTTCAATTTAAATCCTAGACTAGCATCCTGTAATAGTTAACATATAAGTTATACACAAAATTGTAACATTCTTACCTCAAACAAATCTATAAACCGTCTTTTATAGCCTTCCATAGACGGAAGCGTCCATCCTTTTATTGTTACCAATAATTTCGACGACTTTTTCAGTGGTGACTCAATAAGGGAATCAATCCAGTCCAATAGTGGGTGATTATATGCAATAGTCAATTCTTCCAATGCTGGAAAGGCTTCAGCAATGAGACTAAACTCTCCGCCAACAAAAATATAATTGTCTGAGACATTAAGCTCCAATGTAGTCACAAATCTGCGACAGGGATGAAAAAATATGAAACTGTCTTTCTTAAACGTAAACTCGGAAAGTTCAATAGTTTTTGGTTGCATGATGACTTGATTAAGCAATATTGTATTAACCTTTTCTACATTTGGATTAATGTTCACACTGTATGGAGATGTGAGAAAAACAGGACGTGATTCAGGGCTTAGTGTCATGGAACTATCATCGCCTAATCGTAATAAAATTTGTTGAGGTGCAAATGAAATAACAAAGTATTCAAGTGGATCAACATTAGGAATTTTCTCAGTTAATGAATGCTGCAATCCAAATCTTTTTAATTTTACGAGCTCAAAGGGAGTTGCAAGGTCTAGCAGACGTCGAATGGGGGCATATTCCAAGGAAGCGAGATCAAACGGCATGGTAGAGGTTGCAGGATACGAATGAAGCAAGACTAGCAATGCGCGATTGGGAGACAAACAATGTCTTCTCGAAATGCCGCGGCAATCAATGCATTTGCGCAGTTCCCCGTATTTGACTTGCGCAATTTATTAGAGTTCCTAGTGTCCCAGCGAGTCAAAGAGTAACGTTTTCAGTCAAATAAAAAGTTTATTTGATCAATCAAATTGAGGAAAAGAGTAATTTCAAATATCCCAAAGTTTGATCAAACTTGGGAAAGCCTGACGAATACGCTTCTTTTGTTTCTTGAAATGAGTTTTCTTACAAACACATTCTCGCAGATCCAAGTGCTTAACCGAGTGTGCAAATTGCTCAGCAAACTCGAAAAAGTCTTCATTAACACAATTCAGCAACTTGACCACTGTTGGCTGTATCACAAGTTTGTTTCGAACTTCGGGGGCAACTTTAAAAGACTTCCCCGTTGCCTTGAAAACAACATGATCAGCCGTTAGTTGAATTTTTGGAGTATCAGCTGTGATTTCTACATTCCGTGAGAATGTATGTAGCACAATTTTATTTTCATAGACCGCTATTGTTGTTTCTTCGGATGTGCTTTTTAATCTAAAAACTGTGTAAACTGATAATTCAAACGGGTTTGATAGCTTACCTCATACACTCTTGAATACCACGGTATATGTTACAACTCATCTTACGTTTTTTTCTATCAATAAGAACAACTTCGAATCCGATTGTTCTTATTTTCTCTACATAATGTACATGATCCTCAAACGTGAAGTTCAAGTAATCTATGTGAAAATGAAATGATGAATGTGTTCTCTAAAATAGTATGAGTTTAAGAAAACAAGAGAGTTATATGGACAAACTTACTTTTAATAATTCTTTTACCACTTCTGCCTTCAATTTTAAGTATTTTGGTAACAAATCAACAATGTTTCTATTAAAACTAATACTTTTTAGCTGCGAAAGATTATTGCAAAGCAACAGTTCAATACCATTTGCCGGAAGTTGCCAAACTTCAAGTTTTTCAACAGCGGGGAATGTCCTTATCAGCTGCGTCATAAAGGTACTATTTGGCAAATGAACATCTTTTAATGCTAAGTATTTTACTTGATGTGCAAATGGTTTTGTAAAAACTACGACGTCATTATCGAGCTCGCATTTTTCAATGTGTAAGATTGTAGTTTCAAAGCGAAGCCGTTTGTCCAAAAACCGTTGATCCAGCTTTGACTTGTATGTTGTCTTTTCTATTGTCAACATACTGCAATCCATTGAAATTTCAGGTACTCCTAGATCAAAGTAATCAGAAACACGCCCTTTATAGCCGAGTTTAAATTTGTGAAATTTGTCAAGGGGTAACGTTGGACTACATGGTATTCTAAAACTTATTACGTAAAAAATTAAATGTTACAAACTTACGATACTGAAGCATGGCTTAGTTCTTTATGAATTTCAATGGAATTACTGGACTCGTTCCAAAAATACGGACCAACATGGACGCTAAACCCCAGCCGATGAAGCGTTGACACTGTCGTAGTAATGATTTTAGTTTTAAATTCCAATTTCAATTTAAATTCAGGATTAGCATCCTGTAATAGTTAACATATAAGTTATACACAAAGTTGTAATATTCTTACCTCAAACAAGTCAATAAACCGTCTTTTGTAACCTTCCATAGACGGAAGCGTCCATCCTTTTATTGTTACCAATAATTTCGACGACTTTTTCAGTGGTGACTCAATAAGGGAATCAATCCAGTCCAACAGTGGGTGATTATAATCAATAGTCAATTCTTCCAATGCTGGAAAGGCTTCAGCAATAAGACTAAACTCTCCGCCAACAAAAGTATAATTGTTTGAAATATCAAGCGTCAATTTTGTACCAAATCTGCGACAGGGATGCGAAAATATAAAACTGTGCTTGTAAAACGTAAACTCGGAAAGTATAATTCTTTCTGGTTGCATGATGACTTGATTAATTAATGTCGTATTGATCTTTTCTACGTTAGAATAAACGGTTACAATATATGTAGATGTAAGAAAAACAGGACACGATTCTTGACTCAGTGTCATCACAATTTCATCACGTACGCGTACCAAAATGTTTTGGCGTTCAAATAAAAGTTCAAAGTATTGAAATGGATTAACATTAGAAATTTGCTCAGTTAGTGAATGCTGCAATCCGAATCTTTTCAATTTTACGAGCTCAAAGGGGCTTGCAAGTTCCAACAGACGTCGCAATGGGGCATATTCCAAGGAAGCCAAGTCAAACGGCATGATTGTAGGTCGAGGAAACGAAGAAAGCAAAACTAGCTATGACCAGGGTTATGAATTTGGACGACCGCTGTCTTCACCGAATGTCGCGGCAATCGATGCGTCTGCGCAGTTCCCTGTAAAGATGGATGGCAGATGTTTTATCCGCGCGCATTTGCGATTACAGTTGCACTTGACTAAGGTTCCTACTGTGCGCTCAAATTAAAATTATTCAATAAATGCACAGCGTTTATTTACACAAATAACCTCAAAAACTGAATCAATGTACATATTCATGATTCAGTTTACTTTTTCCGAGCTGTGTTCATCCATTTTGAGACTGCACATTCCCGAGTTTGTGTCTTCCAAGTCGTCGATCTGCAAAACCATAACTTTTTTTATGCCAAAAACATCAAAACAAACCTTTCTCGAGATAGAATCCTGCGTCTTCTCGACTTCCCTCGTCGGCGATATGTTTTCGCCGCTGCATGTAATCTGTTTATCAATCGGTGTAGGTGTATGTTTCAACTTTGCCGTCGGAATTGTGAAGGAACTCTTGAGGGAAACAACAGAATCATTGTTTTTGCTTGATGAAGCCCCCATCTTATCATTCTTTCCCTTCTTCTCGGATTCGGCTTCTTTGCCTTCTGCGTACCCGTACCCGGAAGCTTATTTGCAGCATCTGTCGATGATTCTTGATTGCTGGACATAGACAGCTTCGGTTTTGGTTGGCATGTTTTCACGGAAGGTTGGCGTTTTCCGCGTTTGGACTTCTTTTCCTTGCTTTTGGGTTTTGGTTTTGCCTCGGCTGATGCCTTTGGTGGTTCTTTTGGGCCATCAGCAGCGGCACTTGAAGATTCGAGGCGACTGGTCGGAAGAGTTGATGTTGTAGGGGCAGTTTTGGGTTTCGGTTTGACTTTGGAACAGGTGAAAGTTAAGAAAATGGCAGTTGCAATGGGTAAGCACAGGAGGAGGATCCACATAGCCATCGGCAATCGAGAAAAAGAGTGGAATCTGGATCCATTTGACTGATTCATGATTTCAAATTTGCATTGATTGGTTTTTCTGGCCTTTTGAACTTCTCAGTTTTATGGAAACTCGATGAAATCATAAAACCCATCCAAAGCAAACCATAAAGTTCATTTTTACCCCTGATTCAACTAAAACAGGAAGCCAGGTAAGCAGTAGTCTGACTTTTACTGTTCTGTGTACCAACCCGCACCTGAATGTTGACATTGTTCGAAGGAGGGGCCATGAGTCAGACTGTTTATAACTTTCACGTTCAAATCCGTCAGAATGGTGGAAATCGCAGTTTTCTATGGCCATGTTTTTGATTTTTGCGGTTTTTGTAAGTCTCTTTGGTCTTGTACCAGCGCCACCAGCTGGTGGTGTCTCAAAAACGGCTTACAATGAATCTGAAGCTCACTTTTTGTCGGAATTATCTGCTGGAGCGTATGCTACTTCGCCTCAGGGGTGCATCAATACGTTAGTTTTACAATTTTATGACATTTTTAGTAATAAGATGGAATTTTTTTAGCATTTATGGAAACCAGGCCTCAAACATCCTCATTCTCGGCAATGCAGATCTCGGCTGTGACATCTTGGGAGATTCATGTGCCAGTTATGTCGCTGTAAACCCGATGGAGCCACGAATCTACGTCGTTTTCCGAGGAACAAAGACGGATCAGCAGTTATTGCTGGAAGGATGGGTTTCGATCCATCATGGAGAGGATTTCTATGGACTTGGGGACGTGAGTATCGGTAGCAATGTTGAGGATGGTGGAAATTGCAAGTTTTTAGGCAAATAAATACTTTGCAAGCGCTTTGGAAACGCTCTGGCCCAATGTTCAACCTGTGCTGACTAATCCGCAGTATTCGGTGAGTAAATACAGTTTTTGTTTGACGCTGGGGGGTTTTGGTTTCAATTTTTACCAAAATATGTCTAGAAATACCCCTAAACTTTAACTTTTAAAGCAATTATCAAAACTTTCAGAACTACCCAGTAACCTTCACTGGCCACTCCCTCGGCGCAGCTCTCGCCTCCCTCGCTGCCCTCAAAACAGTCTACATAAATCTCCGCCCCAGCAATGCCATCAGACTCGTTAACTTTGGCCAACCTCGCGTCGGTAATCACCAACTAGCCATGTCTCACGACAAGATGGTCCCCTATAGTTTCCGTGTAGTCCACGCTGACGACATTGTGCCACACTTGCCGAAATGTGCCAAAGACAAGTCCTCCAACATGGTCAATCCAAACTCCCCCGACAGCTACCCATGCGATCCCAATAACACCGAAGAAGGCTATCATCACGGCATCGAAATCTGGTATCCGACCCACATGTACCCGAATAGCACATACTACGAGTGTCTTGGCCAGCCGACTGATGAAGACTTTGGTTGCAGTGACATGTTGGCCTTCCAGTACAAACATTATGCCAACTATATTTACGCTCATCGGTATTACTTTGAAGTGCGTATTCCTGACTTTGGAAAGACAAATTGTGTGCCTGGAAGTTCGATTGACACGTCGACATCGATTGAAGATGGGGTCGAGTATCAGTCGCCGAACATTGGGGGCGGGATGAAGCCGGTGAATCCGGCTTTGTATGGGAGTCGGCGATAATTAAATGTAATTTTATTTCAATAAATGTTTTTTCAAAGCATGACCTTTGCATTCATTATGTTGATGATGACAGTTTTGATTGGAATTTTGGTTTATGAGTTGCGGAGACCCATAAATAACACAGAAATAGACCACAAAAACTGACATTTTAAACCCAAACGTTTCTAATTACAGAAAAAAACTTTCGAAAACTTGTGTAAAACCGATCTAAACTTGGAAGAATGAAAGTTAAAAATTAATGAAAACTGGTTATCACCACAAAAACAGCATTATTTACACCGTAGCCATCTCATATGGCCAGCCGTTCTCGCGCAAACAATAAGGCAACCCTCATTCCACCTCCTCGCGGTCAACAAAAACCGAACCGCAATTACGCAACATCGCCATTCATCATAATGTATTCATTTATTCGTTTACGTCTAACCGCGCCGATTCCCAATTGCAATTGTGGCAATTGTGAGACCTTCTCGCCGACACTGATGTGAATTTTCAATAGAATCGTTGCAGCCATCGTCGGAACCTTTGCTACATTGTTGTAAAAGCGAGGAGTGCCGTTGTTTTTCCTTCAACTTCAACCAAACTATCAATGCTTGTTTACAAATGTCGTTCCGAACGCTCTCCAAGAATGCATTAGTTAAACCAAACCCTTTGATTGCAACTAATTCCGATCAGCATGCCTAATACCCCTAAAATCGCGTAATTAAGACGGTAACTCCCTCTGACACCCATCTTGGTTGGGCGTCGTCCGCGACGGATGGCGTCTCAATTTGTTCGCGCTTTCGCGCAATCGAGTAAACTGTTAATAAAAAAGGAAAGTGGTAACTTGTGGTGTGCCCCTTTTTACTGCTGTTCAATCGGAAGAAAAGGGGGTGTCTTTGGTCATGCCAGGGTCATTTCCCGATGCGTAGGCCTTTTTCTCGTTCCATTAAAGACGTGTATGTATTGCCGTCGTTTTTCCCGAGATCAATCAAACATGGTCAGTCAGCCGGTCAGCCATCGGCGCCGAGGTCAAGCGCTGCACTCTTGCCATTTGCCTTCTGACCACTGTGGGCCCTATCGCAACGCCATTTCCGATCAGCGCCACTTGCAATCAGTCACGACCTACCACCCGGCCGGCCGACTGACCATTACAATCTAAATACCGTCGTCATAATGCCTAAAAACGCCAAAACTGTGCTAACATGGTCATTTCTTCCATTTCCATCGCCATAAATCAAAAACTTTCCCTGCCTATTAACAGTAAAACCCATAACCTTCCCTTTTAACAACCCAAACTTGCATAAACCTTCAAACCAGTCAACTCTGTCCTTCAATTCAACTCCAATAACTTCAAGGATAACCCTATTCCGCGGATCGCGCAGTCCAAGTCCGATTAAAAATTCGCGCACCTTCAAGCTTCTGCTTTTTTGATTGAAGTACTAAAAACTTCCCCAATTCGGAGCACCAGATTAGCCGTTCAATTTCGCGGGTTTTTGCGCAGGTGTGTTTCCGGTACTTGAATGTAGCTGTTTTTCAAATTAGTTATTAGCTTCCGTATTTTTGGTTGACTGAAGCTTAAAAAAGGATGGACCGATAGCTTTGACTTTTTTTTCGATTGGAGGCTACAAAGTTTAGAAAAATGCGATTCTTTGATCATTTGGAATGAAATTTTACGAATGCGACGGTTTAGGGCGCATTTCATATTCATGATGCACTTGAAAACGTTATTTGAGTCTTGTTTGGGGTCATTGGGATTGCAAACATCCTGGATTTGGGTTTGTTTGGATGGCCTATTTAGAGATGTAGTGTGTTTTTGTAAATTATTAGTTTTTTTGAATTTGTAGAGATATTTTCAAGCAAGTTTTTTTCTAAAATAAGTTTAGTTCAAATTTGTCCAAAAAATAATTTCTTGTTTTGTAAGTTTTTGGCCCCAAAGTCCGTTGCCATGGGCCACAACAATCCCCACGTGCCAAGCACCCTCACAACAACCCTAAAAACTTTCAATTTCACACATCACTATCCCATTTCGCTAACCAGGATCCATTTCCATCCGTTTGCCCTCGGGCGTTTTCTCAGTTTTTCCCCTCTGCCCCTGTTTTGATGATGATGTTGCCCCCAACATCCGATTCACTCCATCCTGCACTTACTCCATGCCTGCCTCATTCACAAACCCTCCCTCCGGGTACATTCGTCTGTCTTATTCTCTATTGTATCGCCGCGCATCCTCGACCATCTATCCATCTACGTGGCTCCGTGATACGATACAATGAACGATGAAGCCACCACGCCGCCGTTGGTCGTTGGACCTCGAGGCAACCTTGTTTCCGTCCAATTTGACAGATTACGGCGATTCTTTTTGGAGATGTCATCAACTTCGGCGACACCACAACAACATGAGTTACGACAACCAAAAAGCACTACCAGCAGCATCGATGTCCTCGAGGCGTTTCCCTCCATTCGACGCTTCCAGGCCCAAAAGGCCGCCGAAGCGTCATCACAAAAGACCGATTTGAATGATAATCACATGAGGAACGACAATGATGGGCTTCCAGACGCCGCCCAATTACCGCCGATAATGAGGTGAGTCTGATTAACGTTTTTTGGTATTACTGTTTTTGTCCGCTAGCAATAGACTGGTTGTCTGGGGTCAGAGTTGAGGGTTGTCGTGGCTTAACTTGAGATTGTAGTCATTTTGCGTGGTGATTTTTGTATGGGAATGCTTGAGGGGGTTAGATGTTACCACAATAGTGTTTTGTAAACTTGGAATTTGTATTGCTTGTCTTTGAATAGTTCAATCATTTTTGGTGCCCCCGAGCTTCTAATATAATTTTTAAAATTAAAACCATGTTTGTTTCAAATTTTTTTATTGTTTTTAACATTTTAAAGTATTAAGACTTTAAAATAACGCATTTATTGACATTCAAATTCCAGTCGTTTGAAAAGTACCAGAACACTATTTGGTCAAATTCGCTGTTTTTGGGTTCTGGTAGAAAATTGAAAACCGTTTCAAAACCACGTTTTTCATTGATCAATTTATAAACTACATCACTTTTCTACTTTTCGCGATTAGTTAGCTTTGCAATGTCGAAATTATAAGCCCAAAACCCCACATCCCAATTAAAATTCCATCCAACTTTCTCTTTTCCACTTTCACCACCACCGTCCACCTCCAAATTGCTCAAACCCTCTAATAATCAAAAAAAACCGATCCACTTTTTCCATCATTATCAATTCCTCCCCGGATCGTCAAGCATGCTTTGCTTGCTAATTTCGCGCAAATAAGAAGCTTCACCGGCGCGTGTCCAAACACCTCCTTTCGCCCCCGCAACTTGTTTCGATCGCACGGCAAATCCAGCCTTTTTGATGACAGTCAGGCGTGAGCGGCGCGGGCGGAATTTTACGATCCACCCTCCGATTGCAAATTGTGATTAGCAGTTTACGACGCCAGCCACAACTTGGCTTGAAATTGAGGATTTATACGATGATAGGTGGCGTTCTTTGACGATTTGATTCGCACTTTGTTCTTGTCGGTTTCGGTGATTCTTGGAAAGCGAAGTTCGAATGTGTGTCAGATTGGAGTTTTTTGATAAGGGTGAGTTCTTTGAGAGTTTGATAGGCTTTCGAGGGGTGAGTCGGTCGATGTAGGTGTTTTTGGCAGAGAGGGTGGGGATATTTTGTAATTAGAAGTCAGAAGTGTGTTGAAATATGATGTTTGAAATGTAATAGAAAGACTGTTAGGGCAAAAGTTAGAGTTTTTGAAATGCTTGATGTTGTTGATCAGGAACGCAGATTGGTCGTTTGCACTTTGCGTATCCGGAACGGCTGTGTGTGCATTTGCACACTTGCACAAACGGTTTATTGCTATTCGCAGATAGTAAAGCTCGAATTTTTCGTTATCAAATTGGCTAATATCGACTAAAAAGTTAAATTAAACATGCAAAATGAAGTTAGTATAGTTAATGATTCCACTTTTTCACACTTCCGACTAAATTGGTCATGTCTCATGATTGCAGACGACTAATAGCACCCCACTTTGCTCGAATCCCATCAAATTATCACTTAATCATCCGAAACCTTCCCCCCTCTCCTCCAATTGTGTAGTCAACTCAACGATCTACGGAAAAAAGCTGCACACCCCAGCCTGCATTCTCGTCTTCCTCGGTCCGGCCATGTGAGCGATAGATAGATAACACCCCTACCTCTCCGTCTTCGGGAATCAGCGTCACGGCGGCGCGCCTTGATGAAAGACGGCTTTATCAGTGCAGCCTGCTGTTAAGAGAGGCGTTTTTTAACCGCACACCTTCATCGTCGCTGCTCTGCTCAAACAAGTTTCAACATCACCCGAACCCCGCATCGGTCCTGACATACTGCCACGTTCTTCTTCCTGCCCACAACGGCGACAGCGCCAGCGGCTCACTGTCACATGACAATATAAAAAAGATCATTTTGGGCCCTGCCAGGGGTGACTCGGAAACATTGGAAAGAAACAAAGCTCCTTGTCGTAGTCGCACCGGGCAACGCTCGGCTGGGCTGGCTGCCGCGACGAAAAGGGCGTGTGGCTTTGATAGCAGCACTTCGACTGTTGTCCCCACCGGCTAATATTTATATACCCAACAACCCCTGGCCGGTGTCGTCGGAGCATCCTGAAGACAAGACTGTCGAGGTAGATCAGTGTCTCCGTTTTTTGGCGGCTTGACTCGGTGTGTCGTGTTTGGTTGCAGGCAGTCTTGATGTCGTTGTAGCGCCGAATCAGGTCGATAGTTCTTGTCGTTTTTACTATATTGAAATTATGACGATTCGTTCGAAATATAGGAAAATGACAAAGAGCTGACGAACTGGCTTCGGCTTTGTAGATGGTTACGGTTATTAAGTGGATAATTGGTGGAATCTGTGAGTTTACTGTACTCGTTTTATAATTTGACAAAAATGTATGATGGGAACTGTTTCATCTTCGATATTTTATGCAAAAACTTTCAATTTGTAATTCCAAAACTTTTGTTTTTTTAAAGTACCAGAACACTTTTTTGCTGAAATTGACCATTTTTGGTTCTGGTAAAAATTTTGTCGACGCTAGGAAAGCCACATTTTCTATCGCATCCACCGCCAATTAACAACATTACACTCATTTACATCACTTAAAACTAACCAGACTTCAAAAACACGCATTTTTCAACATTCTGATTCCAGTCATTTAAAAACTACCAGAACACTTTCTGACCAAAACCGCTGATTTCGTGTTCTGGTACAAAAACCAAAACCGTTCAAAACCATGTTTCTCACTGATCAATCCATAAACTACGTCATTTCCCATCATATAAAGCCATCCTAGCTTCCATAGCCATGAACATTGACCATTCTGTTAGCTCAGCTGCGACGCGCATATGCTTGCAGCGCATCGCATTCCGATTGTTCGTTGTAACGTGGGAATCTTGGGCCTAATAGCCGATGGTTGTAAGTGTAATTGCGAAATGGCGCGTGAAGGGCGCTGTTAATAGTCCATGAGCAGCAGCGCAAAAGACTCTCGGCAAAGGGCCCCCGTGTGTTGTCATCGATGTCTTCATCGGTTTCCCAAGAAAGTCGACAACGACAACCATTACCGCCGGTCCGGGGCGCTAGTTTGCTTTGCGCTGGTCCTGCTTCCGCACATTATAGCGAGGGTGGCAACAGTGGTACTGGTGGTAAATTTGCTATCAGAAAAACGACCACATCAGCATTCCCGTCATTGCGATCAGTCCCGACGGAGACAGAGGCGACGACCGTGTTGATGGTTGTTATGTCGTCGTCGGAAATGTCTTCCTCGAAAAGTGTATCCAATTTGTATGACAAGCCTGCTTATTACAGTGTTGGACATTACGATCAACCTCTTCAAAGTCGGAATCACCAACGACATATTGGTATTTCTACTCTGCCAACGCCACAGTATTCGACCAAATCACTGCCTCGGTACTGGATCAACCATAAAGGCAGCCAATCGGCCGACATTACAGTAGCTGACAGTAGTGCCATGTTCGCACAACGGGCTGTCATCGGCACGCCGGTCGCTAGCTATCGCGATGATATGCCGCCAAAACATTACAGAAGGATTGTGGCTCATGAAACATCGTCACCTATCATGGTTATGGGTACGCGGGAGTATG
Source organism: Panagrellus sp. LJ2284 (assembly GCA_024447225.1). Lineage (NCBI taxonomy): Eukaryota > Metazoa > Nematoda > Chromadorea > Rhabditida > Panagrolaimidae > Panagrellus > Panagrellus sp. LJ2284. The sequence continues at coordinate 22,756 of JAMRYC010000018.1, read as the reverse complement.
CCAACTTGCCTATAAAGCCACTTCCACATCGACTACGGTCAGTTTCATCCGGCCGAGTTGAAGCATCGACCACAAAGCGTGCAACTCAAGCCAAAACAGAATCCATAACCCCAAAAGTGACCATCGAATCCATCACAACGACCGATAAACCAGTCAGTGACCTTCCGAGAAGCATGTATCTCCTTCACAAGTCCCATGATAACATCCACATTGCTGCCAAAACGAAGTCAAATGAAGACGATGGCACCAACACCTCTTATCGGACCGTCATTCGCTTCGGTCGGGCCAAAGACGTCGCGGCCGATGTCGAAGCTGAGAGTCAGAGGTGAGAAATTTTAATTGGTGGTTGAGTTTTAATTTGACACGACCGGTTTCGGTTCAAATAGATTTTTGGAGTTGATGGAGCGACAAAAATGCAAGCAAAGAAAATGAAACTTTTGAGAAGAAACTTAATCATACCTTTTCGGCAAATAGAAAAACTAAAACTATTAGCTAATTGAAGCATGTAATGATCTTATTTCAGACCCCTGCCGTGTTCAGTGCTGCGATCTGGCGAAGTGAAATCGCATTCAGCCGCGACTGCTGAAGTGAGTTTGCGTTTTTTAAAACATTTTAGATTAGAAATCGCTTATTAAAAACAAAAATTATCTGTATTTTTGCCCACAATCAATTAAAATTTAAATTAAATAAGTTAAAAAAAGTTACTTCAAAAAATCACGCCTCATCCACGACAAAGACCTTCCTCCGCCGTACCCGTCGCCTCCCTGAATCCGTCGATGACCCGCTCGTATCCGTCGATGATGACGATTCTGTCGTCCCGCTTTCGAGTCTCATTAAAGGCGCATTGCCCCTGTTAGCTTCCAAGCTGCTCGGCTGAAACGAGTCCTATTTTGTGGTTAGAAACTGTCGAAGAACCTACACAATTTGCTGAAAAGATACCAACTTTGAGGCAAATTGCGTCGTATAGGAAGATCAGCATCACGATGACAGCGGCAATGAGTAGAACTACGAGGGTCACGATGCCGACGATGGATAGGACGCAGGAAACGGAATCATCGTGGAAGTCGTCGCAGATGGCAGTGACAGGATTTGGGAGTAATGACGCGGATATGAGGACAGTGGTCGTTAAAGTTGATGAAAACGGCATTATCAAATGGGAGGCGGGGTTATAGGGGCCAAATGGGGGGTCGATTTTTGAAAGTGGCATGATTTTAAGGAGTAAATTTGCATATTTTAGATTGAAGCGGGATGACATTGCGATTTTCTTTTTTGCAAACTTCTTAAGGCAGTTTCAATTTTGCCAAACCACTTTTCTCACAGTTTCCAAGCCATCCAAAATCAAATATAATCAAAACCGCCTCTCTGTCCACATCCCCGCATTTTCCATTTTGCAATTGCAGCCTTGACAGGTCCCACTAGTGTAAATCTTTCATCTTTCAAATTGCGTAGACTTTCATTGCGATCACTTTCTAAACCTGTCTGAAACAGTGAAATTGATCTTTATTCAGTGCAACAGTGCAATTCTCTTTATTTCCCTCAAATCCGTAATCTAAACCCCTTAATTTTGTCATTTCAACGGATAATTTTGTCAGTTATACGAACAGTGGCCCTCGTAAAACGGTAATTGGCGGTTTCCACCAACATTAATGCCTCCGATCAAGACAGTTGATGGTGCATTTATGTTTTTAACGACCTGAAGGCGTGTTTCACGCACTCCCGTAGGCGGCCGTGAACATTAAACCCTAAAAATAGTAATCTTCGTGCGCGAATCGACCCTGGTTTGACGTTGTTTTCTTTCCTCTTTTTGTTTTTTGGGGGTAGCGTCACAATACAAATCAATTTGGACTAAAATCGCCGAAAGCAGCTTCTTTGAAATTTTTTAAAAATAATAGCATATAGATTCTGTTAATCTTGCAGTTTTTAAATGTTAAATTTCAGTCAAACACTTCGCTGCAGCGTTTCCAACCACCCCGCGACGCGTCAACCCCTGATCTTCTCCGTGTCCGATCCTCGAATTCGACTTCCCCGGAACAATTGAGTCCCGCCACGATTCGTCGCCAATGTGAAGAGATTTATCGCGTCGTCGCCAACTACGGCAATCAGACGTCGCCGCAGCCAGAAGGTGTTGAATCTGGGTACAATACAATGTCGAAGCCACGGGTATGTTTTGCATTTCCGTTTTCTTTTTCTATCTTTCATCAATATTGCCTTCATCGATGCTTTCTGATGCAGCCATGTTGGTTGTACTTACAATATCGCATCCGTACAAGATACTAATCCTAATCGTAGCCACTGCAAAAACTCGTTTCAATCAACATTGAAATAGCCTTGGGACTTTTTTGCGGTTGTTTCCCACGACCATTTACCGAAATTGGTAACGAAACTGACCGATTACTTTTTTCATTTTGTTGTCCGATCAGCTGGGAACTTGGAATTCTGCGGAAGGGCGTTTTCGTTTAGAAGTTTTTTGCGTGTCATGGGTTTGTTGATGCGATTTTAGAAGTTTTTATTATAATTGTTTTCGATCTTAAAAAGTTTTATTTGAGTATTGAAACTGTATATTTTAGAAAAAAATTCTTGTCGAAAGTTGCACGCCAAGTTTGAGTATGAATTACTCGATTTAAGTCTCACTTTCACTTATCCATAAGCATTCCCCATTTGTCTCAATCCAAAATTCCCGAAATTACCCATCCGAAACCCCATAGAATAGAACAGACCTTGGAGTGCGCATCATGATTGTCTGGCAGCAACTCAAAACCGGCTCATCTCCAACCCGCATCTGAATCCCCAGTGAAATAAATGCGCAAGCGGCTGATTTGAACGGCTGCCTGGGCGGGCGGAAAAAGCGTCACCACACCCGCAGGGCGTACACAGATAGATAATTATTGAATGTGTCGTTTTACCGTTGTTAGTGGTCATTTGTTCGCCCTCACGTAACAAACAGATTCTTTTGCTGTTTAACAACAACCTGCGCAGTACATTCACTGTTTTTAACCAACTTCCGATACCCATCTATTTGTATTTTCTGTCCCACAGAAAGTGAAGAAAGTATGCTCCGGCCATGATCTCACGTCAACGATCAGCTGTCGGCACCCAAGTTGTCTTTAGTGCGGTTTTAGGAAGTGCTGAAATTTCTTTTAAAGCAAGTTTCTATCTAGTCATTTCAAAATTTAACACTACATAAATCTAAATGAAGTCATTTGATGCCACTTTTAAATAGTCTGTTTCAAAAACGTGAATTGGTCACCTTTCAGGAACCAGAACCCCGATCACGCATGTCGTCAACCAGCTCGATCGGCAATCGGTCTCCTCCGATCTATCGAGGAAGCAGCCTGCCGCCAATGCAACACCCCCTACAGGTCGACCTGTCCAATCATGACGTGAAATCTATCAGCAGTAAGGGTTCTTCGATTGAGGTAGTTTGTTGTTTTAGGGGAGGAAAACAACTTTCGTAACTCAAAAATTACAGAACAAAGATTCCGAGATCGATCGGCTTCAGCGTGAGTTATACGATGCGCAAGTTTGTGTATGTTTTTTGATTTTGTCTTGTCTTGTGACTGTCGTTATGTTTGTATTTTTGATTGTAGAACTACCGACTCAACAATCAAATGGGAAAACTCGTCGACAAAGATTGGAGACGCGAGGAGGTTGAGCTGAGGGTGAGTTGAGCGTTTTCAATCTTCATTTTTGCGTGAAACACAAATTCCAAATTATTAAATCAATATTTTGGCATTATCAAAATCACAAAATTTACTAAGAAAAACGAACTTGTATGTTACCGGACTCGAACCTGTAAAATTTTTGCGCTAAATTTGCGCTTTATCTAATTGCGCTATGAATGCTAAACTGCATAACGTCTTGCTGCGCGCCATGTTTCACCCCTCTAACCCCGGAAATCTCACCTAGCTAAAACCCATATCGACTGTCTCCAACCTTCCGGAAAAGATCCCGCTACCACCCTCCGTTATAATTCATCCTCAAAAGGTAGCAGGTGCTCCGAAAAAGCGACCTCTAGGTCACTCCGACCACCCCGCGCAACCCTCAAACGTCTTGTGCGCGGCCGGCCGCGACCGCTGGCGCCGACCCCACTCACAACACAGTAGTTGTTTCCCCTTTTCCAAAACTCCGACGATTTTGAATGATACAAACCGAATTCCGAATTCGCGACAGCCCCCAAAGTCCTCACCTCGCGCAGAGCCCTCCTGTTTCGAGAGGGTCGATTGAAGGTGGAGGTGGACCTCGACGCGATCGATTCGAAGCCACCCAGCCAGCCGATGTCGGAATGCACGCGTCTGCGTTTTGTGCGTGATGCGGCTGGCGGCAAGTCTCGAGTTTGCTCAACGCTTCGTGCTTGCTCCTCTCGACGTCGTCATCGCCCCGAACATCGTCATCATCTTTGTCGCCGTTGGCTGGCAAGACTCACCTCTCCATTTTTCTTAATTTTTTAAAGCCGTCCGTTTTTGACCGAATTTCGGTGCGTTCAAGACATACTCAAATCAAAAGTTGCGTTTTTCACTGTTTTTTACATTACGCGAAAAGTATTACACTTGTTCGGCGCGTACTCCATCCATTCTGAAGTTCAACCCGTTTTCACATCGTGATTCTCAGTTTACTTTTCATTTACTATTCTATCGCATGCTAACTGTATGAAAAGTCGAAAATTGAAAACTGTTTTGATTTTGAAGTTTCTCCAATTCCATTTGTTGATTTCTATCAATATCGAATAATGTTCGCAATGATCGCCTGTTCCAAAATACGATAAATCTTGCTCCAAGTATGCGTAGCCACCTCAGTCAGTCCATCTTCGCCCAAAATAGTCTTCAAAAGGTGCATCAGACCGGCCAAAAACGACTTTCTGATCAGTGTTGGGCAAACTTCCATCATGAGACAGCTCGTTACGAAGTCTTTCAAAGCACTAGGTAGACTGTAGAATCCACGAGACGGGGTATAGATGGTGATTGCGGTGTCTAGGGCACTGATCACTTGCTCCGCGAACATTTTGAAGGCGAGACTTGATTCTGGGAGATTGACTGGGAAGTTGACCATGTGCTTTTGGAGGAGGTGTTCGTATGTCTAAAAATAGAAAAAAATGTTTTGGATGCCAACGGATTCCAACCTGCTTATTTTGAGTTCAAAATTTGCGCCTTATTTTACTGCGCCATCTGCCCAAACTGAATTTATTTTCCAAAAATGCCCACCTTCAATGCCTCTTTGACCAAAATCTGTCCAGCAGTCTCCAACCCAGAGTCCTTAATCCTATCCCAAGTTGACCTCACACTATTCATCTCATGTAGGGTCACAGCTTCTGTCAGATAAACCTGCCGTTGATGCGCGACGCCCATGCCAATGTTGACCTTGAGGTGGCTCCAAAGTTGGTTCCAGCCCTTTTCGAGATCCTCTTCCAATGTGCTTGTTAAATGGACCAACGCGTCCATGAATCCTTCATGCATGAGTTCAAAATGTGGTTCCCAAGCATCGTAGAAAAAGTGATGTGCACCGAGTTCACGGAGAACTTTGGCCATGGCATGGATGTCGTCCAAATGGTCAACCACCATGGAGACGCCGGATTGGACCGCAGCAGCGTGGTGGCTGAATTTATCAGTTTTAAAAGTCAAATTAGTGAAGTCTTACCGAAATCGATTGTCTTCCATCACAATCTCTTTCCATCCATCCAGCCCAAAATCAACATCTCTCGAAAATTGCCACATTGGCCGTGTTTGCGGGTACGTCTGAAGCACATAGAGCAACATGTGTCGACAAAGACTGCCCTGGGCACTGTTATTCCCCAGGAACAGCCAATGTCCACGAGCTAGCGGGATGTAATCCATGCCGAGGGCGTCCTCCATGGCACTGATATTTGAAGCAGTGTCCGATTCGATGGGGTTTGGCGATTCTGGCGGCCCTTCAATCAAATCAGACCTATTTATCGGGACAGCCGCAGGAGCAGCATCATCATAGTCACTTTCTTCAGATGACATTAAATAAGTCGGGAGCTCCACGTGGTCCGTCTATAATGGGGATGTTGATGTTATGGCACTCTTTCAACAAAAACTTACCTTAATCATGTTTTCTTATACTAAAAATTTCCACAGAGCACCTTTTTAGTCGACTAACACTCAAAATGCGAGAATGCAAAAAGCCAGAAGATAGATAACCATCTAAACATGAATGCCATCCTAACATCTATCCATGAAAAAGGTCCATTTGGCATTCAGTTAATCCTCTATGCCATCCATAGCTTTTGCGTGTTTCCGGCACCTGTGTCACGCAACATAATCGTTTTCGCTTTACATGGATTTCAAACACATAATTTCCCATATCCTTCAATTTATAATTAAAACAAAGCATCAAACTATGTTAAGAAAACCAATGCAACCAATGTTTACACTATCAAATTTCCAGCCAGTCATAACACCACCCCCTTTCCCTTTTTCAGCCTCAGGGCAAAACCGAATCGACAATGCTAGGGGTCGGCGAGGTCTTTTTGACGCTATTCATTGTTTGCCAACACCAAAGCAGTGCAACCGCCAAACTTTTTACATAAGCCACCACGATCTCACCTCACAACAGTCTTTTTTGGAAAAGTATTAGAAAAAGTGCATGAATCACGGCTGGGAAAATGCATGAATGCAAACCATTTGGCCTCGAAGCCTAAAATGCTGATTAATTCTGATTGCATTACACTTTTGCTTGATCTCTCGACGCAATTCAATCAGGCGGCAGTGCAGCATATCAGTTTTTTGAGGGTTGCAACGTGTCGAAACGTTTTTTAGTTGACGTTAGCCATAAAGAGGAAGACTATAGGTTGTTGTTAGTGTCAAGTGATAAACAAAACGTGTGTTCAGTTTTTTATTTATGAGGGAAAAATTGATTCGCGTTGGCGCTGGAAAGGTTTACCGTCTGTCGAAATTGATATTTGCTATGATGGTGATTAGATGATAAGCGAGACGGAACAGCGTGCGTGGAATTGTTGGAGGATTGGTCATTTCCTGGAAGACGGAGAGTGGATTCATTATTTTTATACCAAAATAAAGTTTCAGTTTTACAAATTTAAAGTTTTTACTTCATTATCATACGTCAAGTAGACTTAAAATGTATACTAATAGAGTCCAATATGCGTCTTTTTTGTTTGTAAACAATCCCCTATCACCCATTTGGTCATTTCGCTTCACTGCAACCCTCATAGCCCTCAGCTCCAACGCATAAACATAAACTTCTACGTGTTCCCAACCTCAATTGACCGTTTACGTCCCCAAAACCCTACTCTCAATCAGTCGCGTTTTTCGAGTGCCGACAGCGTTTAGTTTCCGCTTTTGCAGAGTGCATTCATTTTCCTCTCGGCGCTAATGTTTGTTCCATCGCCAAAACTGCTCAGATAAGATTCAGATAGGACAGCCCCACAAATGGATAATGTCCGCGACCTGCAGGTGTGAAAAATTAAACTTCAAAATTTCGAAACTTAATCAAAATTTTCTAGTAAAAAGTTTAATACACCTTGTTGCCATCATTCTGTACAGTCCACAATTTCAGAAAAGTCTCAAAGACCGCACCAACGAAGTGGAAACACTGAAAAAGAAGCTCGAAAAGGCAGAACGAGACAGGTTAGTTTCCCAATTTCCATACCATTTTCATTACCGATCCCCGATTTTCCACACCTTGAAGTGTCACAGTTATGTGTTAGTTGTTGTTTACTATTCGCGCATCACATCGTTATCCACTTGAACCTCGGGGACCAGCTGATGGATTGACATTATCTTTGCGTAATGTCAATCCATCTCGGAAAAACTTTCCAACGGCTTCAAGAATCTCCCCTTTAGTGGGATCATTGCGCAACACGTGGCCGCGAAGGAAGGCCCGGCTAATCCAGTGCAAACAAATCAAGAGTCAGTTTTGACGGGAGCCGTGCGAACCGCGAGCTTCGTGACCGGAAATCCGGCAACGGGCTTGGAGGTTTCGCGGAGTGGGATTAGCTGGATTGAGCAATTGGGGAAAACTTTAGCGATGTAACTTTTTAAGCTGGAGAGAGGATTGACAGATGTACTTTTAGCTTTATTAGCGTGCATGGAGTGTTTTTTAAGTGCGTTAGATAGTCAAGTTTTGGTGGCACAAATACAGTATTCAAAAATTAGGCAATTAAATTTAAAAAAGCAAAACACCCTAAAATGATTTACTGTTTAACACAAAAAAGTCAACGTTCGAAACGAGTACTTCAAATTGATTTATGACCAGCATATTCAATAGTCAAAAAAGCGAATTTACACGCACATTTCGCGTTCTCAAACACATTTATGGCCAGCTTTCTGACATAATCTGTTTGCTGCCATAAAGTTCTGCTTGAAATTCAATAATGTTTAGATATATTTTGTCATTTGGAAGGTAGATTACGGTTCAATGCCTTTTTTATTTGCACAACTTTTGTTAAAACAAATACACTAATTTTCGGTTGAGCATGATCAGGACCTATGACGCTTTTTTCTTTCAAAAATATATCAACTTTCTGCTTTTTGTTATTTTTCAACACTTATTTTTAGACGAAATGCCGAATCTCGCCAACCCACAAACGTCCAACAGCTCCAAAGCGAAAAGCGCGAACTTCAAATTGCTCTTGAACGCGAGGAATCCGAAAAGCATGAACTGTTTATGCAGGTTGGTCAACTTTTTGAACTTTTTCAACAACTCTAATCAAAATTTCCTTTAGATCAATCAGCTAATTGCTGAACTCGCTGATCTCCGCGGCAACGAAAACGTAATTGCCGATGCCAGGGAACTCCGTGAACTCAATGACCAACTTCGCGGCAAGCTATCAGTCATCGAAGGCGAACGTGACCACTTCCAAAAGTCATACAGCACCTTGGAAACTGGCCAACAAGCTACGCGTGACGAACTTCTCGCTACAAAATCCGAGCTGGAACGGATCAAAACCACCGCGGAATCGGAGCGACAAAAGTTCAAGCAAGAAATTGCTGACCATCAGAAGGAAGTTCAGATCAAATCAGCTGCATTGGCAAGTTTGAGATTGGCAAAACAAGAGCCTTCAACCAGTGCTGAGGATTACGATAAAGTCGTCCAGGAGGTCGCTGCTTTGAAGAAGGATATCGCTGAAAAGGAAAAGCTCATCGCAGCTGCAGCTGCTTCAAATGATGAAATCCGGCAAACTGTCAGCAAGCTCGAAGCTAATTTGTCGGCGGTTTTGAGTGATAAGCAGAATTTGGAGTCGCAGTTGACTGAAAAACACGAAGAAGCCAAGATTCTGAGGACTGAACTGACAAGCGCCAGCAGTGCCAATGCTGGTGAAGCCGTCGAAATGCGCGAGAAGTTAGATGCATCTGAGAATCTTATCAGTCAGCTGAGAAACGCTTTGGAACTGGCTCAACGTAATTCCAACGATGTCGAAATCCAAGCCAGTGAGTTGGAAGAAAAGCTTGCTCAGGCCGAAGATCAAGTCGAAAAGCTGTCCGATGAGCTGAAGCGTCGTGAATCCATTTCATCCGACCTTCATTCCGAAAAGCAAAAGCACCACGAGCTCCGCGCAACCTTGGAATCCACCGAAAACGCCAAAACTGCCATCGAAAATGAGCTCCAGAAACGGAAAACCGAAGTCAGCCAAGGCGAAGCCCGAATCGCTGAGCTTGAAGCCAAGTTGGAGGCGTTATCGAAAGAAAACGCGAAACTCATGGAGAAAGCCAGCGTCGAAGAAGAGCTTGTCACCCTTGTCAGCTCGCTACAAGAAACACGAAGCATTCTTTCGGCTAAGGACGCCGAAATTCAAGAGCTTCGGAAATACATTGGCGACCATCAGGACGAATCTGACAAGCTGGCAGCCCAATTACGCGAGGCTCAGTCCAACCTTCAACGTGCTCATGAAAACGCGGAATCAACCGAATCCGTGCGTGCTGAAGCTGAACAGCTTCGAAGGGAGTTGCAAGAGACCAATGACGAGTTCAATCGCCTCGTCGAAGACTTCCAAAAAGCGCAGAAAATGCTCATCGAGGCTGAAGAGCGGGTCAATCGTGAATCTGCTGAAAATGCCGAACTTCGAGATGGGCTTCTGAAGGCTCAAAATGAACTTCGCGATGCTCAGACCGACATTGACAGACTCAACAAACAGTTGGAACGTGCAAATGCTGAGCTAAAGGAAGCCGAATCAAAGCAAACCGTCGAAGTTGAGCTTACAAGACTGAAATCAGAGCTCCGAGAAGTCCAAACCCGCGCAGACTCACTCCAATCCGAAGTCACAAAGGCCGAAAATGCGAAAGCATCTGCCGAGGAAGCTGTCTATCTCAAGGTCGCTGAAATCACTAAACTTCAAACCGAAAACAAGAAGCTATCTGAAGAGTTACAGTCAACCCAAACAGACATGGAACAGCTCACATCCAACTTCGAGAAGGTCCGTCTCGCTGAAAGTTCCTTCCACGATGAAATTGTCGAAGTCCGTGGTGTCGCTGCCCAGCTTCGGGACGAACTTCGTGATGCACATGACAGAATTGAGCAGCTGACTGCCGAGCTTCACGAAACCCAAGCCGCTTTGAAGGTCGCCCAAGAAGCCGCTGCCAAATCATCAGCAGATGCTTCTGAAGTTGCCGAAATCCGCGCTGAAGTCAATCGACTCCGTGAAGAGCTCCTTTATTCGGATTCTGAAATAAAGAGACTGAAGAACGAGCTCGAAGAAACCCAAAAAGTCGACTTCAAGCAACGTGATTTGGCGGAAGTCGCTGAAAACCGTCTCGAAAAGCTGCGCCTTGTCGAAATCGAAAAGAATCATCTTGAAACGCGTCTCCGTGAAAAGCAGTATGAGCTTGAATCATTGCAGAAAGATTTGGATAAGTACGTTGCCAAAGAATCTGCCGTCGCTGCCCAAGGTGAAGAAGCGGCTAGCGAAGTCAAGGCTGCCCTGGTCGCCGCTGAAGCCAAACTCGCCGACTTGGAAACTGAACTAAACCAACTCCGAGCCCGTGAATACGCCCACGCTGATGAGGTCAAAAAGCATAGTGACGCAGCTAAAGACGCCGAAAACCGATTGAATTTGCTCCAAGCAGAACGATCAAGCATGGAGGCATCCATCTTCGAAGCGCAACGCAAAAGTAGCGCCGTTGATAGCAGAATCGTCGAATTGGAAGGCCAGCTCAAAGAAAAGGAATCTGAATTCGCGACGCTCACCCAGGCTGGAATGGAAGTCGATGTGCTGCGAAGTTCGTTGAATGATATCCACAGCCGGCTGGAAGTGACTTTGGAGCATAAGACCGCTCTCGAAGCTGAGCTCCGAGAGCTCAAATACAACCAAGAACAAGCTCAACAGAAGGAAGCAACTTTAATTGGTGATCTGACGGCAGCCCAGAGGGCAAAGACAGAATATGCTGAGCAATTGGAAGCAAAACAGGCGGAATTCACGGCTGATTTGAGGAAGGTCCAGGAAGAGGCCAGTGAAAACGTTAGGCGATTGACCGATTTACTGACTGCTGAAGCAAAGCGGGTTGAAGACGTCGTTAAAGAGAAGGAGCAGCTTCTGATTGAGAAGGCTGAGCTGCTTGAACAGGTAAAATCAGCGCCGGTCAATGGCAATGACGATGAATTGCAACGGAAATTGTCCGAATTAACCGCTGAAAACGCTAGACTGGCTGGCGATTTGCTGAAGAAAGAATCGACAGCTTCATCTAACGCGAGTACGGTAGAATTGGAACGGAATCTGTTGATCAAGCAGAGGGAATGGAGCGGCGAAAGAGTCAAATTGGAGGAGCAGATTGACGAGCTTCAGGACCAGGTTGGACGTCTGCGTGGTGATAAGGAGAATTTGGAAGGCGAAGTTTTACGGTATGTTTTTACTGTAGTTTTTTCCATTTTGCTACTTTCATCCTTTCAGATTGAAACAAATTTCGGAAACTTTGCCGCCAGTCCCGAAGCCCCGTCGTGCCAACACTTCCCTCACAAACCTCACCATGGACACCCTATCAGAGCGTTCCATCACCCCCAATGGTGACGAGGAAGAAGTTGTTCGAAAACTTCGATCCGATCTCGAAAAGTGAGTCAAACCCCTGAATTCCACTCCACTTTTTTGCATCGCATTTCCTATTATCCCATTTGCGTCGGCGGCGCACTTTCGCTGTCACGCTAAAACCCATTACCGCACCCACTTGTCGCACCCTAACTTTTTTGTTTTCATGCGGGGGCGTCTTACCTAAAAAGGGTTTTCACATTAAGAAAGACCAAAAATGTCTGTCGGAAGTACATTGGAGATTAGCCGAGGCTTGTCTGTCGTTGGTTGCATCGACACGGGAGGACCCACTTGAGCGGACTGGTGCCGAAAGCGCAAGCCAGGCCGCGCGCACCCTTTTACGGCGGCATTCTGACTTGAATCACTCACCTGGGTCCAGTGAGGATTCGGTTTCATGGGACTGCGCCTATGTCCTGACAAGCGCGACCAGCTTGAATGGCACTTGAAGCGTCGGCGTCCGGAGTTCGGACAAAAAACATGCCGAGAGCTGTTGCGCCATCACAACACAACCTGTTCTTGTGAAGTCGAGTGTGGGGTACCGAAATATAGAAATTTGAATTGCAAGAAAATGAGAAAAAAAGTTTTGGATAGCACTGGGTTCGAACCAGCAAAAAACGGACGCGAAAACAGCGCCTCACCTAACTGAGCTATTGATCCCAATTTGAAATACCGATAAAAACAAACCACATTTTCAGACAAAAACGCCTCATCACAGTGCTCCGAAAGAAGCTCCAACAACAACAACTCGATTCCCATCGTGCCGCGAAACTCAGCACCGGCTCCGTGCCATTCTTCAGCTAACTTCCCTTCACCCCCGGTGGTACCCTCACCTGGCTCAACTTACAACAGTAGACACACTCCAGTTTCCTTCCGTCCCCCTTCCACTTATGCCATGCCATGTGCTAACGGGTTTTGTGTTCACTTAATTCTCGTCATCTATTATTTTCGCATGTGATATTGTTCAATTTTCACAACTTGCTTTCAACTTTTCAATATTACAATACTTTATTACCTTTGGTGGTTTTTGTATTTTGCCATGACTTTTTTGCTTTTCGGTTTCAATCAATGCCGATGTTAACGTTGTCAGATAACGCATATATGGTAGATTTTATGTTGTCAGAGATGGAAATAAAAATTAATATTTTAGAAAGAAGTCTGTTGTAGTTTAGGGTTGCACTTTTTACAGATTTGGAAGCACTTCCACGTTTTACCGGTAGCTATTGTACTTCCATTAGGATCCGACAGAGCCGCACTTAAGTGCCCTTTCAATAGTGACAGTCTGGGTAGTCAGAAAGTCCTTGTAGGACAGAAATCAGCCTCGACGGAGGTACAGATCATTCTCGAAGAACGGGGCTTTGACGGCTTTGACGGAATGGGTTGGTCCCTCGCGCGACAACGTTTCGTTGTCTCGGCTCGGCTCCTCGTCGGAAGGATGCATTGATCCATGGGGCTGGCGAGGAGGTTTTTCACTGCTGCCGCCAACGGCTACGCTCTGTTTGCACAGCCGAATGGTCGAAGCCGCCTAGGTCGGCTGCAAGGCTGGTGGAAGTTACCGTAACCGCAGCCTACCTGGTGTGGCGGTCCGTTGTCGATCCCACCTGAGCCGAGGCAAGGCGACTTGCCTTGACGCGACACGTCATCTCGGGCGGACAGCGGCAAAGCGGCGAAAAGGATGGAATAGATGCGGTTTTTGAGGCAAGCTAGCTGGTAGAGCATGCTTTGGAACGGTTGGGATGGATGGATGATGGGACGCCGTTGTGACGACGACGACCATGATGATGACTGGTGACAGCGAAGTGCACAAACTGCGTCATCTGGGGTGGTTCTGACGAGGTGGCACTCCCAGCATGACAGTAACCTTCCCTGGGGTTTAATATCGATTTTAAAATGCAAAACAACGATAATATCTTTAAAATTTATGACTTTTGCAACTTCAACCTTAAATTAAAAAAGTAAAATTTTATAAAGAGTCTAATTTTTACGTTGCATGAAAAAACCACAAAAATATACAGTAATTCCTCTGCAAAAACCTGCGCTTTGATTCCTGGCCACAAGTGGTGATCAACCTCACCATTGTCAACCTCCTCGGAACACTTACTCACTTCAGTTGACGTCGGAAGTGACTTGAAGGAGCAAAAAACCAAAAAGAAGTCGGCCAGAAAGTACAGAATCGAGAAACGTAATGCGCTTTTGTTCACGCAATATGCAACGGTTTCACGGGGAAAAGTTGAGAAAAACAAGAAATGATCGTAGATTGAGCTTTGGAAAAACATTGTAAAAAGTTGTTTGTGGCGTTGAACTTTGGGGGTTTGTCAAATTTTGGCAATAAATTTTTTCCTTCATTTAAAGTGGTCCAAAACTGACTAAATGAACGCAAGAAGCCTCCTATTTATACAATTCGACCGTCTGCGAGCAAAGAAAACGGGGGACTACGTAGTAAGTTGTACAGCAGAGCCTTGTGTATCTTATTCTTCTATTTATCCTGGCTCTTTGCAAAGTGTTGAATAAAGCCAAACAGGGTTGCGAAATCCCCCGGGGGAAATCAAATTCGGGGGATATCCCCGGGGAAATCCCCGGGGATATGCGGGGGATATCCCCCGGCACCCAATTTGGAGCTTTTTCGGCACTGAAGGCTACTGCGTTTTATTTACAATTAAATTAAAACGTTTTGGAGTGTTTTTCATTAAAGTTAACAAAGTTGCCAAAATACAAGTTTTCATGATGTTTTGCCGACATCGAGCAAAAATTTGGGAGCTTTGGCAAGTGGTCCATTGCGAAATCCCCCGGGGGAAATCAAAAAACGGGTGATATCCCCGGGGATATCCCCCGGGGGAAATCCCCGGGGATATCCCCTTCGCAACCCTGAAGCCAAACAACAATAAACAAATAATGGGATGGATCCGCCTCTGTAGGTCAACTTTGACCAGAGGCGGGATTTGGGTGGCTTCACAAACTTTAAAACGTATATAGAAAACTCATTCAATCACTTTTTTGTAGTGTTAATCTGCTCAAAACCATCAAAAAAACTATTTTTAACATTTTTATTACCATTTTTATAACTCCAATAAGAGCTTTTCATCATTGATATAACAAAGCACAAAATAAAAACTAAAACGCGACTGGAATATGTTTCACAAAATGCAGATAAACGCAAGAATGGATGATATTTACAATCACACTGGCCTGACTTGTGTTGAGTTTCAAACTAGCCTGAAGTCATCGACATCCGGAAGTTCAAACACCCAAAAGTATCACACCTAAATACAGTTTGAGGATTGGTAAAGACAGTCATCTACTGACTTAATTTAGTGTCAAAAGCACGGCCAAGAATAAATTGCACACAGTGGAAGTATGGATGGGCTTTTTTCTTCATGGAAAGCAGATAGGAACATTGAAGTTGAAATCTAAGGCATACTGGAAGTGAGTTGATGTTGGTTTTTGGTGATATTACATTATTATGAAGGAATAATAAATGTGAATTGGAAGAATAAAACCGCCAGGTAGAACAAAACATGACGAGAAAGTGGAAAGAGAAACCCGGAAATGCTGATTGGAGGCTATGGTGGCGGCGTTTTGGAAGTGCGCGCACTGCGATTATGAATGTGAATCTGGGCATTGGGGTGCCAGCTTGGATTCATGAGGTAAGGGATCACAGGTTGGCGCCGTTGGCTGGGTTTGTCGAGCTGTAATTGACAAAGATTAGAAATTGCGTGGGCGTTTTTCGTTTTTGTCAAAAAAGCTTACCTATATAAAGTATGTTGAGTCTGATACGGATTATAATCAACATTTGTGTTGTAAAGATAGTTTATCATCGGCCCTTTGTCTACGAATGTGTTCAAATAGTTCGGAAGCGACGCCGCCGTGTTCGTGAAATCGGTTCCATTGCCGTACAAAAACTGCGGATAGTACGGTACTTGACCCACTGCGGAAATGACACTCTGCGCGGATTGGCTCGTGACCGGATTTGCGAGGGATGCCACAAATTGTTGTTGTTGCTGTTGTTGGGGGATCAGATGCTCGGATAGGGTCAATTGTTGAAGGCCGACGCCACTATCCTGCGATGTTGAGGAGGCCGCATCGATGGAATTCGCGTTCATTGGCTCAGATTTGACAATCTTGTTCTCACTTGGGCTCGACATTGCTGTTCCAATCTGCTGTTCGCCAACAACATCAGTAATTTCTTCCTTTTTAACGCAATTTTCATACTGTAGATTGCCATTGGGTGATGCTTGAAGTTGCACTTGCTGACCAGCTGCAACATTATTCACAGTGCCATTGATGGAATCATTATTGCCGCCACGGGAGGACTTGTTCTTCTTTTTGCCGCCTCGTTGTTTGTCCTCTAATTTAAAGCGCTTTTGCCGTCGGAGATAGCACCCATTTTCAAACATGTTGCCACATAGCTCGTGCAATGTCCAGAAAGAGCCTTTACCCGGCTTATCAGGGGTCCGTGGCACTTTGACGAAGCAATCATTGAAAGACAGTGAATGCCGGATAGAATTCTGCCAACGTTGGGTGTTGTGTTGATAATATGGGAACCACTGCATGATAAAATTGTAAATCTCATTCAAAGTCAACTGTTGGGTCGGACTTTTTTGAATGGCTAAACTGATCAAACTAATGTAGGAATATGGCGGTTTTGAAGTACCAAAATTGCCCTTAATTTTGATCTTATCAAAGTCATCCAACGTAATCTGGATCTCGCCATCATCACGATTACCGCGTCTAGAAGTGTTTCCACCGGCAGCGTTGACAGTGTGGGTGACATTGTGTCGTGCCGTGGCAGTTTGGAGAGGCTGGACAGAATTCGGAGTTGAAGCACTTAGCGGGGATGTCGAGTTCGCTGAGGCACCACCATTGCCGAGATTTGAGGCGTAATTAAGATGTGAAGTCGTCGTCGGATAGCTGGCGGCAGCATAGTTATACATGGCGTTGTAGTTGGGCGCATATGGGTAGTTCAAGGCTGAGTAGTTGCCCGGGACCACGGCAGCGTAGTCTTGAGTCATGCTCTGGAAAATGGTGAATCATTATTTTGATAAAATGGGTAAGAAACATGTTATTGATAAGATTGATGGCGTCAATACTTCATGGAACACCCAAGCCCTCAGGCTATGTCCACTTTCGAGTAGCCAAGGCCCTATGCAAATATTTGAAAAGCTCTTCCGTTTCACGAGGACCTTCGAAAAAAACAATAATGTCAACCCAAAGCCCTGGGGTTTCGTCATTTCATCTTATCAGTACGCGAGCTAAGGGCCAGTTGAACAAAAACACGCGCGTATTTTGCTGCGAATCCAAGTCAGAAGACTTCCTTCCTTCCGGCCAGGTCGCCTCAAAGAAGCACGCTAACCCTTTCCATCAACGTCGAAGTCGAATCGATGGAGCCAGTTCCGCGACGCTTTCCCCGATTGAAAAGCGGGTCGCACTCGCGTGAGACCCCGTCAAGCCTCGTAGGTCTTTG
The DNA here is from genome assembly GCA_024447225.1 of Panagrellus sp. LJ2284. Classification (NCBI taxonomy): domain Eukaryota; kingdom Metazoa; phylum Nematoda; class Chromadorea; order Rhabditida; family Panagrolaimidae; genus Panagrellus; species Panagrellus sp. LJ2284. The sequence goes on along the minus strand of JAMRYC010000018.1, from coordinate 5,309 downwards.
AAGGATCTAGTCGAGTCGAGAGCGAACCGCCGACAGCCGAGAGCGACGAGATTATTCCCCCTCACTTTTCCTGCTTCGCCGTCTCGGTTGTCGGTCGCCAGGTGGCTTACTACGAGCGATGCAAGCGACTACTCGCGGAGCGCCCCACGGTGAGTAAGGTTTTTGAACACCTTTTCCTGCCCACCAACGACCAGGAAACGCGTACGGTATGTCTGAACGGAGAAAGAGAGGTATGGCGACTTGACTGCAAACGGCCGTTGCCAAAACCATTTACTGATAACGGGCATACTTGACCGGCTGATTTCGAGATAAAGGAAGCGCCGGTCACTCGGAAACGCGCTGTCCACTGCCCCCTCCCCGTGGGCCGATGGTCTTATCAGGGGGCTGCGAAAACATGGGGCACTGACCGGTGCGAAGTACGCCAAAGCGAGAGTGAGCTTCACATATCAATGGCAAGGCATAGTGATCAAGACTGACCCCAGGCACATAGACTGGCTTCGGCGTCACTTTGTAGCCGAGAGGGGAGGCCCCTGTTTGTTTGCAACAAACAAGGGCGTCCCTCCGCCACGCTCTTCCAAAATTACATAAGAAGCTCAAATATTTACCACTTCTTCTGAATACACAAAAACATATTTACACGTCGCCTCGCGCCCCACGGCTGACAATACCGATGGGGGTTTCGATCGATGGGGGTGGCATTGCGGGGGTTCGATCGATAGCTTCCAAAATGCCAAAATAAACTTTCAAAAAGACAAACCTGTGAATACAACCCGGCATCCAGCATCTGTGCCGCCGCATTCTGCGTAATCGTAGCCGTGCTGAGGTTCATGGCGAGTTCTTTAACCGGATTCCCGAAAAGAACACTGGAATCCGGGAGAGTCGAAGAGGCTTGCACGTAGGAAGAATCCAGGATGACGCCGGCTGTAAGTTGAGAAAGTTTAGCTTTTGTAATTTTGTACACGGTTTGAGTCAATGAGTCACGCGAATGCACGTTTGAAGACAGGATGGGACAGTTTCGAAAGCCTTTCGATTCGATCACTCTCGCGCAGTACCCCGGAAGGACCAGAAAAAAGCATTGCTGAGCACAAGCTCCGGGGAGTGCGGAAGCGAAGGAGGCAAAAAAATGCGGAAGAGGTAGTATCTCGAGACAGATCCGACCGGAAGGGGGACTAGGACTGGCTGGTTTTCATCGCCAGCCGACGGACACGAACGCAAGTCACTTGAAGCCTCGATGGTTGGTGGGGGGCCCCGGAGGCAAGTCCGACTCCGTCGGAAACAGGTCGAGAGTGTGTCCGAGGAGGGATGGAGACCGAGACGGAGTGCGAATTTTCATTTTTTCCAAGGCAAGGCTGCAGGATGGCGAAGGTACAGGCGCCTACGAGGTGGAAGAAGAGGCGAAACCGAGGACATTCAACACTGTGTAGGATGGTAGTGGCAGGCTGAGATGGCACGGGCCAGGTAAGTCAGCTAGACCGGACATGCCGCCGAAACTCGACCCTACCAGCCAGGCTACCGTGGTGGGCCTCGACTTCAATGTCGTCATCCACGACTTCGGCACCAGCCCTTATTCACACGGAAAACAAAACATTTCATTCCGCCAGGAGAGCCTCACAGATCCGTCACCGTCGAGCCCCGAACCTTCGCCGTCGTCGGCCGGCGGCAGAACGGGGCGAAGGGTAGACCGCAGGCGGAGCCAGCCAGTCACCGCCATTGCTCCCTCCTGCCAGGGCGGAGCACCGCCTGACGCCCTTTTTTTCGCGGTCGTCCGCGATTTTTGCTCGTCAACGACCGAACCAAGTGCCTGCCACAACGGCCTCAGCCTCAATCTTACGGTATATGGAATGGGGCGACAAAAAGGGTCACAAAAGCTGTAATAAAGCAAGCGCCCACATCCGGAATCCATTGCAACAAACGTCATCTCTAACAAGAAAACATATTTGGACAAAATTACAAACTACAGTAATCCTACAGTACACCTATTACCACCCAAATTTGGCAAAACTCCCAAAATAGCTCCCCCTGCCCTTCCGGAAGCCTTAAGCAAGCTCTATCGATCCATCTTTCCAGCTTCACGTACGTTGCGATGTAGCGTCAAACTCAAATATTTGAACTTAGCGGTCTTCCTAAAACAGACAGTGGCTATAAGGCCAAGGAGTGCGGTCAGTTGAGCCAAAACAAATACTTCTGAACTTTTTTGCCGAGGACACCCATGTTGTTTGTTGTCCCTTTTTTTAAAGACACACAGCATGGTTTCACTGGGGGATGTATGTAGTTGCACCAGGGGCTTCGCGTAAACATTTGAAGAATCCAAAAAAGTGAAAAGACAACATGGAAGTTTGGGATGCGGGAGGTTATAAGTACAATAGCAAGTTGGAGGTTTGGTTAAACATGTGGGAGGTCAGATGGCTTAGTTTTGATGATAAAGTTGGAATTTGGAAGCAGAATGGTATAGAAAGACGCCGGACTGGCTATCTACGGCATGACACAAAAGCCATGAAGGCCAAAGGACGCGAAGCTATCCGATTTCAGGGGATCGATGGCAAGGCCCTGGCCTGCCCGCAAATGGATGTTGTTTTGGCCGGCGGAGGCCATTTTTGACTATAGTTGGCTGGGTTACACCGACTCGGTGGCCGAGATTAGAGAAATTTTGCAAAATCGCCCACCTACAGTTCCCCTGGTTCCTTGGATGGATCGCTTGTGACTGGTTGGCCACTTCCGGGAGCCCAGGGACAGGTGAGGGAGAAGTTTGTCCAAATCATAAAAAAGTGCGCAACGGAAAAGGCGTCAGGCTTCTAAAGAGGAGGCGGAAAAAACTTCTTCCTGACTTCCTGGCTGGAGTCGAGTCGCATTACTTCTCAGCCTCCCCCGGAAGAGTGACTGGGCCAGCGTCTTGCGAGAAGGAGGGGGCCTCGCTGAAAACCGGACTCCTTTCCTGACTCGGGAAAGGCTACAGTGACAGATATCGGTCTCGGTCGCGCATGGGGGTGGTTGGACGGAAACGATCAGGTCTTGAGGACAGGACTAGCGGAGCAACGAAGTGAAGGTGTAGTCAGGAAGTCTGTGACGAGTACCTTTGACGGTCGGTTGGGAGCTCATGAAACCAGCGGGAATCGCGGGAAGCGTTGGAAAGCAAAAAAACCGTATCACATGAGCTTTGATGCCTCTGACAGTGTCTCCGCTTTTGATGGCGTTAGTGGAAACCAATAACGCGCCCGCCACGCACGTTGAAAAGGATGGGGCTGCTTCGAAAACGTTGAAAACAACGATGCGAAAAGCGCGTCAACCGACGCTGACGACGATGCAATTTACGACCGAACGCATGAAAGGCGAACCACGAACGAATTGCAAGAATATATTGGTACCGTATCCCCGGCCGGCCGGTCGGCTGCCTCGTACGCAGGCGGCGGCAAAGCCGGCTTCGTCGGGCATTGCTTTTCCTCTCCTCTCTCGGGGCGGTTTTTTTGTTCTGCAGCCAGCCAACGTCGCCGACGCCGACATCTAAACGCTGATGACACGGGACCCATAGGACTCAAAAAGAGAAGGGGGGAAGAGCTTTCAGTCAAGCTCGATCGCTGTGGCTCTCGCGCTTCCCGTACCGCTATAGAACAGTCCAGGTGTGGGGAAAACTAGGCTAGTCTCGACCGAAAACGAAGCCCACGGGGACCGCAACTTGAGCAAATAGTGAAGCCAGCCATCGCTTGGTGAAGCGCGGACGTCGAAAGTGAGGTTTGGCGTTGGGTCTTTCCAAAAAACAGCCCTGTGAAAAGGATAAAAGTGCCGAAAAGGGATGAAACTCTTGCGAGATTGGCGGTGCTACATGAAAGAACGACAGATTTGAGCAGGTTCATGCATAAGTTTAGGCTAAATTCTGCGAGATTAGGTTACGTAAGCCGATTTTCAAGCCTCGCGCGGGCCTACATGCTTGCATTAACGAAGTAGCGAAGTGGCGAAGTGGCGAAGCAAGGAAACGCATGCAACAGGTAGACTGAAAACCATTTCAGTGTTTTCCACCACAGTGTTAATTAGATCCGCCCTTCCTGGAAGGTACATTGAGCTCCCACTCATGTCCGGAAGTTACTCAGGGCACAGTGCCACGCAGTGCTGAGAGAGTGCGCGAAAGTTGAAGCACCTCCCTGCAGGCATGGCCAACGCATCCTCAACCCTGTCCATTACGGTTACTCATGTCTAGCAGGTATATTGTTGCAAACTTGCTAATTGAGTCAAAACTGACATGCTGGGCGAGTACCGTAACCATCCACAACATAACATTGACCGTTTTATTATGCATTCCATGGTGCCAGCCAGTCATCGATCTATCCATATAGACTAAAAAGACGTAAACCTACTGTCTCCTCGACCCGAAAACCCCGCATTGCACAGGAAGCAAGAACCGTGTCAAGTGCCATCGAAATTCTCGAGAACTATTTCAGACGAAAATGAGTCGTCGCTGTCGTCGGTCGGCGTGGCAGCGCCTAAAACTGAGTAACACGATGACTGGATACATATCCGACAGCCTAGAGAGAGCCGGAGGCGCTTGGAAGACGCAAAACGGTGCAAAAGTGGGGTTTAATTAAAATGCCTTCAGGCTATGGGGTGAGATTTGTTGCAGTTTTGGGCAATTTTGAAAGTGGTTTCGGTTTAATGAAGTTTTTTCGCACATTTTAACTGATAGTAAGAACCGTTGGCAATGTGGGGGGTCAAAATTGACAATAGACAACCTTTGATAAGGATGGGTGTAATCAAAAAGTAAACAATGTCCATTGTTTCCTGGAGGAAAGAAGGCGGACGGTTGAACGACTCGGCAAACATGGAAGCCACAGGCGTCAGGGCCGGTCTTCACGTGTTTAAGGGTCATTGATCGACTATTCTTGTACCTGGTATCGAAAAAAACTCAAGATTGGTAACGGGCCAAGCCGTTAGTTGTTGCGCTGGGCCTGAACTGATAAGCAGGTACTCAACCCACCCAGGCAGGCAAGACGAAAGCGTTCCAAGCCGAGGGGACGGTCACAGGTGGGCCATCGCCACATTACTCATCGTTCTTCGAAGCTTTGCAGCCATGGTATGGTTGTCACGCTCCAAGGGACTGCATCCTTTTGCGAAGGTGAAGGCGAAGGTGGACCATCGAAGGCGACTGATTCATTCATACCTCAACTAAAGTGGACGAAAATTTGATGTGAATAGAAATAAAGCGTCATCGGTCCCCTATCATCTTTGACGGCATTGGTCTAGGGTGGGTATTTTACTACCGCGTTTTTCATAAAAAGTGATAATGACAAAAGGTGTGGGCGGATAGCACCTCCGAATCACAC